>JAQFVV010012871.1:168742-416242 GCA_028023455.1 Epiperipatus broadwayi | reverse complement strand
ACCATGTTGCCCAAAACAGTCAAGATTAACTTAAAAAACCTGATTAAAGGCCAATTGTAAGGTAAACCAGAATTAAACAATGCTATATGATCCTGGAAGCATTAAAATAACATATTTCGAAATTATGAGATCTCTTATAAATTCTTTCAACTGGGAATATTTATACTTGAAGAAAATTTGGAAATGCTCCATTTAGATGGAAAGTTTTCCAGTTTTGAAAACATACTTAAACCGTTTCCATATAGAAGGGCTAAAGAACTTATAAATGACAGCTGCAGCTGTAAAACCTTGTTTATTGGACATCATTGGATAATCAAATGCAGACATTTTCAAATGATCAATGGCTGTATCTAAACATACCAATGAGTCATAACCCACTTTTCACCTCATTTTAAAATATGTGTCCAAAAGATTGGCGTTAAATTTATACATCTTCAACATCATATATAAATCAGCATGTTCTGGCATCTCTTCCAGTAACTCTTCCCTTTTATTATACTCAATAAGTTTATCTTGAATGTCTTCAGACACATGGCACAATAGATCTAAAAATAAATCTGAAAAATTAAACATCAGAAATGATTCTCTTCTTAAAAAACATATCTGGCCACTGATAACACTTGAAAGTAAACCATGTCACCTACAAATTCATCAGTGACCATATAATGCTCAACAAACTCTTTCCATGTTCTAACCCTTTTTCGTATCCCAATTTCTTCTCCTACTCCACATAGCTTTATAAAACAATGCAGAATGCTTATCAAACCTGTGTAGATTCTATAATCCCAAAACATTATGACATCAGAATAATGATTTTATATTGCGAACATTTAAAATCTTTTATATTATTTATATATATATCTCAAATTGAAACAACAAAAACATATTTTCCATTTTTTTTAAATCAGCATTTTATAAAACACCAATAAATAAACATATTCTTACATGTACATACATACTGATACAGATATATGTTTCCAAATTATTTTTAATAAATAGAAGTTATGATTAATTTGCTGTCTCAATAAATACTTTTATATTCACAGATCTACCTATCTATTTATCGCTACATACATTTAGGAATTGGCCATTGTCCATAGTTGTTTCTATCTTTATCTTCGGATGCTACTGAGTTTTCATATATTCATGAATTTATTTGAAAATTTCTCTATCAATTAATCATCTATTCAGCAATTGCTTATCAGTCGATGAAAACATCTAACTGTTTTTCACATCCAATCTGCACAATTTCTGTCATCACATCTATTTCTATGCTCATGATGCTGTGGCTCAGATAATTTTGCCTTTAAATCTGCATATCGCATTCTCCTCATCATTCAACAAAGCTATAAGTTCTAACTATTACCTGCCTTATTAACTAAAAGTCAATTGAGGTAATTATAATAAAATGGAAAATATTCAAGTGTTTCGTCTAGCGGAATGTTAATACCAAACGGCTGACTGCATGAATTGTGGAATGTCAATACAATTTTTTTTTATTAATTAAGTTATAAAATAATGTATGGGGATCACAAAGGGCCACATAATCTCAATCCTTTATGCAGATCCAGCAATTTTTCCTGCACCTTATACTCTAGACATTCATGATGTTATGATAGGGCAAAATAAAATAATTTACTTGGAATTCAGATGAGAAATAAATGAGCAACAAAATTATTAATTATAACATTAATTTTAATTAACAAATATAAAATAGTATAACAATTTATACTTCTACATTTACATCAATATACAAGTGTAGATAGCTTGGAAAAATATTTTCGTATCAATCAGATAAATGAAGCAAGTCAGGTAACCATCACCTGCAATCACTTTCATGGCTGATGCACACACATAGTGGAAGAAATTATTCCATCATGCCGTAAAGTCTGATGAATATAAGAATGCACTGTTACAAAACATTTGGACCAAGGAGTGCCAAGAAACAATTTTGTACCAGATCATACAAGAAAATTATGAAGTATTGGGGGTGAGAGCTATTCGATGTTTTTTATAAGGCAGGTGGCTGAGATGAAAACATTAAATGACTGTCACATATCAGAGGGTCAGATTATTAGTATCACCTGTCTTAATTTACCATTTCAGATTGAACAAATGCTGATCACGGCAAATGTGAATTCAATGGAACATATGTCTGAATTATTATATGCTACTGATATGAGCCAACAACATAAACCAGTGGACAAGGCTCACTAAAACATAGGTAGCATCTCTCTGAGTTGGCATGAAGATAGATATAAACTACTCAGGCTCATAGTAAGGCAAGGTCTAGAAATCGATGTTCAGAAACAGACATCCAGCTTACAGGAACAGGTTCAATGACCAATGAAAAAATACTAAAAAGGTAGAAGATATGGGCCATTTTCACCTAAGCCAAGAGTTGTAAATGCAAATATTAAGAGTAGACAGTAGTTGTAGTCAGTTCGTCATATTGTTTAAGAGTCAGATGTGTCAGTTGGTAGTTTACCAGAAGTTGTATAAGTGGGTTGGTCTGTGTCAATATTTTATGTACTCCATTGTTGGAGATGATGAGCGATGGCTGGAGATCATTATGTAGTTCAGAATTTCTGTGGCTATATGACATTGTATGTACTCTTTCCAGAAAAGGTGGGGAGGTACTGTATTTGTAGAGATTTAAAAAATTTTCTCTGGAATCATTGCCTTGTAATGCAAAAGAACCTGTAAGCCTCAATAAGGAATGAGCATGGGTGCATTTACTAAGGTTATCTTTTACTAAATCTCTTTGAAAATTGAGAGATCTTTTTTTATCTGATGATGCAAAATATCCTGTTAGCTTCTAAATGAACAATACCCTTACTTTAATTAATTTGTACTGTCATAGAATTATGGATGAAGTAGGGATCTTTTGGCCAATGTTCTGGGTATCATATCGATGCTTGGGGGATGAGGGTTTGCATCACTGACAATTGAACATTATGTCTACTGCACTATAATAGAGAGGACAGAGAAAAAAATTAAATATGTATATATTTTTGGTTTAATCATAATGTAAATAGTTATTGAAGACATTAAATGGTTAGTTCCATTTAAATATCTACTTGGTTGGGGGGGGGGGGTTGTGCCAGGCACTCTATGAGTGATCACACTTAAGGTGGCTGTAGTAGAAGCCACAATTCAATTATATATTATAAAATTATTAATCTATGTAGTTATTATATAATCACAATAATTAACTGGCCATGGAGCATAAACATAGTATAAAATGGATGAGATTAGTCTGTGTATATAGTTTTTACCTACTCACACTCAAGAATAAAGCAATGTTAGCTACAAATTGTAATGCATATGCTTGTATTATATGTGCTTACAATATTTTTATTTCATTTTATTTTTTTTTAAATTAGTAAACGCAAATGATCCACTTTTATAATTTTATTTGACTTTTATGTATTTTTTTTTTCGTAAAAAGTTGTTTACGTGTTGGAACATGTTATATTAAAAAAATATGAAATAATTAAAAAGTAAATGTAAATGTTCCAACGCATGTATATTTCATTTTTAAATTATCACATTTCCTATGAGGTTGCCAAAATCGTGTGGTGATAATGAGATTCTGTCAATTGCCTGAGTATTTCCAGTTATATGCTGTGATTATCTCATATTCAGGTCACACTTAAAAAAAGATGTGGAGTGTTAATATTATATTAAAGCAAAAAAAAGGCAAAGAGTTGAGTCTCTACAGAAAATCCTTTTTAGTAAAGATAAAATAGTAGTATCCATGTGCTTCCACAGCAGTAAACATAAAGTCAAAATGAAGAAATACTGTCATATAATTAAATAAAAAAATCAACTTTTTTCTCAAATTTATTGTATAATTTAAGTTCAATTAATTTAAATCCATTTTCACAAACAATTTTATATTCATTCCAATCACACCATTAATTGTAATTAAATAGTGCTGTATTAGTAACAGCTGGTTGCATCTAACTAAAAAGAAATGAAATAACCTGAAATTTTAAATGTTTTTTATTAATAATCTGAAACTCTGTTTATAAAGTACTTGCAGATGTTATTTGGAAGTTTTTAAGATATTTAGTATTTTTTCTTTGGTGGATATTTAATGATAGAATGGTGGTGGCTTATCACAAAAACTGTTGGTGTATAGTTTGAATTGATCCAAGTTTGTCTTATTTATCTGTAAGACCATGATTGATATTTGTTTAGTGATTGCCTTGTTTGTTTACTCATTGATATTTCAATCCATAATGTTGTCATTACAATATATTTGACTCATGGTCATAGAAATTTCTCTTTTGGTTAGATTGGTTTAGTATTCAAAGTACAGCATATATGTGTGTGCATGTATGTTTGTGCCATCTTTCAACTTCATTTTTTATTTATGTATTTCATTAAGCTACCAAATATCATGTTTCACAGTAAAATATTTAATTTCATAATCAATATCTTGACTAACCAGTTTAAACACCAACTTAAGTGGATAGATGGATCAATAAACCAAAGAATTGTCAAATAGAGAAACATGCTCTCAATTATTTTATTTGCTAAATTAATTATTTTTCTTGTTACCTTAGAAATGTAGAATATTTTTTTATTATTGGTTCAATTTAATTATTTTTGAAGATAAAATGATTTTTTTTTTATTTAAAGAGAAAAAAAAAGGTATTGCCTATTTGCAACTAATTTTCTAGGTACAGTAGGAGGAATTAACCTTTGTATCTAAAGTTGAACTTTTGAATGACCATTGATTGGTGAAAAAAAATAGATGGCTAAGTAATAATCAGACATAAAAAAGGAATCTTTACCAAGAAAATTGGCTTTTTTTTATTACTACAATTTTCTCTCTACAAATTGGTTCTTCTATAATTCAAACTCAAAAGCACAAAATTATATTAATTTTCTGTATGATAATAGTTAAGAAATGCTTCTTAGGAAGTAAAAACTAGGATCCAGATGTAAAAAACTTTAAAACATGGTATATCTTCTCTATATTTCCAATTGATTAGTTTTGATTTAAAATCATCATTTGAGATGCATATGTGTGTCTATATTTCAAATATGTTTTGACTAATTTTAATCTCTAATATTAAAGAAATAAGTGGGATGTGTAAAAGTTTGCTATTACTCTGGAAAGTTTATGCTGAACTTTTTAATAAAATATTTCAAAGACTCTGTATTTAAAATTTCTACTAGCTATAAAGGAGTAAAGTTTAAATGAAAGGATCAGTGTGTATAACTTATTATCACATGCTTTATTACTATTATTGACAAGAAATATACTAAACCATTCATGTCTCTAGGATTAAGGAAAGGAATGTGTGACATATATGGTTAATACTTCACTAACTTATATTTAAATGTGCCTATAACTGAATGAGTTGGAGATCCTGTATTGCTCTTCCATTAAGTGTCCAAGTCTCAGATCCATAAATAAGAACTGGCAAAATACATTTATTAAAAACCTTTTTTTTTTCAAACATATAGACATATTTCCTTTTAGTATCAAATTATTTCTACCAAAAGCACTCCAACCAAGATTAATCCTATACTAATTTCATGCATTATATTTGTATCTGTATTAATAATATGACCAAAGTATTTGTAACTGTTAACTTCTTTTAACTCATCATAATCAATCTTTATTTTCATATATTGAGAAAATCCATTAAACATTACTTTAATCTTTTTAACATTTATCTTTAGTTCTACTTTTCTACTTTCATCTGATAACTCCTGCAACCTTTTCTGTAGCTCTAACACATTATTTGCAAAAACAATTACATCATCTGCAAAATTTAAATGACTTAAATAATTTTCATTTATTTTCACACCTTTAGCTTCAAATTTTAATCCACAAAATACTTCTTGCAGCACTGCTGTAAAACGTTTTTGAGATATGGAGTCACCCTGTCTGAAACCCTTCTCACTGTTGACTTTCCTACTATCATTATGTCATCTAACAGTTGCTATTGTATTTTTATAAATATTCTTTAAAATATGTCAATATCCTAAATCTATACCTTGATGATCCAATGCTTTAATCACTGAAGAAATGTTTATACGATCAAATGCTTTTTTATAATCTACAAATCCAAAGCATAATGGCAAACTCATATTAATTTGTGCTTTCTATAACTTCTCTCAATACCTGGATAGGATCTACTGTACTAAAACCCTTTTAAATCCAGCTTGTACTCTTGGTTGGTGGAAATACAGTGTTCTCTGTAGACTAGTTGTATAAAACTGATAAAAGACTGATAGGTCTGTAATTTCTAATATCTTCTTTATCACCTTTATTAAATATAAATATTAATACTGCATTCTTCCAATCATCTGGTACATCTTTATCATTTAGACATTTTGTATATAATTTTGCTAAAAATTTCTATTTCTTCACCTGCCTCTTTTAATATATCAATCATAATTCCATCATTACTTGCAGCCTATCCTTTCTTCATAAATTTAATTGCCTGTCTCACTTCTTCATTTAACATTCTGGGCAATTCCGAAGATATAATAGGTATAGGAGGTACTTGTTCTTTATTACTATAGAATTCTTGATAGAAGTTTTCTACACATTTCATGATGTCATCTTACTTTTTAGTAATAACCCCATCTTTTTTATTATTACAGATATAAGTTTCCTACCAATACCAAAATAATATTTTATACTCTTGAGACTTTTATTCTTTTCTACAGCTTTCCTCGCTGTTCATAATTATATTTTCTTATATCATTTTCAACAATTTTTCAAAATTCAAGATATTCAATCCTTTTTAATGCATCAGTTTTGTATATCTTCATATTCCTTTTTTTCTTCATAAATTCGCTAGTCTCAGTAGAAATTTTATAAGTCAATTGCTGCTTTTTCTACTAGCTATCTTTGTTGTAGTTTTTAAAAATGTATCAGTTATTTTCTTATTTAAATTTGAATTATGTTCAAAATCTACTAATACTTGAAACTGACTTGTAAGTTCTAATGTACATTCAATAGAATGTTTCTAAAGATTAGGAATATCAACTGTAAATATTGTTTTTCTTAATAATTTTTGTCTCTCTAGTTTAACATTAACATACATCTTACATCTTAATAATCGATGATCATTTTCTCTGTTAAATTTACTATGAACATTATAATCTTGAAATATGTATTTTCTTTAGTCAAAATATAATCCAATTTTGCTGTACCTTCATTTGGATGCTTCCATGTCCATTTCTTTTTTAAAAAATTTCAAAAAAAGAATTCTTAATATAAAGTTTTTCTTTTACTGCAAATTCCACAAGTCTATGTCCTCTTTCATTTCTATTACCATAACCAAAATTACCTACAGCATTTTCATCTTTATTTGGTTATGAATTATAGCATTAAAATATTCTATAACAATTTAAAAATGTTGTTTACTCTGATCAAAAGACTTTTGTATATTCATATAAAGATCTTCAACTACTTTATCACTATGGGAACTTGTTGGGGCATAAACCTGAATTATCTGCATTTGGTATCTGGTATTAAGTTGTATAACTAATCTTGTCACTCTGTCCAATACACCATCAATCACTACAATGCCATTCTCCCAAATTATGACTTTTTATTATTGTACCACATACACATACAGCAGTGGAGTGCACCAACTTATTAACTTAATGCTCATCTTCTTGAAAATATTAAATTTATCAAACTCTTATCCTCCGATCCTGTTCTTTCAAAATTTTAAAATTATAATGCTCCTGCTCTCAGGGTCCTGACCCGTAATGAGGTGCAACAATCAACCACCCTTTAATTCATTACCGACTCTTAGACATTATCCCAGCAAATACAAATTGGATAGACATACACTCATTTAAAGCTAATATCTATTCTAATTAAAGCTAATAATGTGTATTATAATAATACTAATAAGTTTTATTAACTGCAAGATAGCTAATTAAAGAAAATATTTAATCTAATCAATTTTGAATAAAGTTTTATTAACTGGGAAGTATCCAAATATCAAGAGTCGAGAAGAGATTTTATATCTACTCATAATATTAGTCACTTCTAATGAATCCAATAATTAAACATCTATTCAACAATTAAGGTATTATATTATCTTATCTCACCTGTTTGCCAAATAATTATCAAACACATAGCATATGTTTATCAGTTTATATCTTTGAATATTAATAAATAAAATATATTGGTTTAATAATAAAATTACTGAAGATATTTCATGGTAAATCTGTATCGGAAATATGAATTCTAGAAATCAATGACTGTGATAAAATGATAACTTTATTAACATTATAAGATTTTAATACGATAAAGTTCTGCAAAGTTTATAAGTTTATGTACGGTTCTGAACATCCAAAACATCAAGACAAAAGAGACAAATTTAAACTTTTAAAAACAACAAATATTTATTCAAACAATAAATAATCAAGAATTCTACAGTAACGTAAGTGTCGTATCAATCCCACATCTAAGAAAATATAAAAGTGATAATTAAAATTATTTACAAAAGGAGGATCTCTACTGGCTACGATTAAAGATTTGTATAAGCTTATTTTCGCTAATATAAACATGTCTTGACATTGATATGAGGTATGATCACTCCATTATTAATAACTGTTTAAATTATAAATAGTTTATAACTTATTTTGACCCACAACGTATCATTGTAGGATTTATTCACTTAAGTATAATGCTTAAGTACGTAGTCGTGCTTCCCATATTATAGAAAACATTACTATTATTAACAATGTTCTCTAGCTTAAAGCCCATAAAATCCTATTGTACTATCTACACATTTATTAAAGGATTTGTATTTTCCAAATAATAAATTTATGCTACCTCATATTTTAAAATAAAATAAATTAATCTCTATTTTACTATTTTAGATTATATGCAATTTTGCAAGCTATTAGATTCCATAAATTAGTATTAAATTAGATTTGATAACTGTGTGATATATCTAATAACTATATCTACACACGCATACACATATCTAATACTATAGCCCAACATAATTTTTTTGTTCACTTTATTACCAGTCCAGCAATGACTTGCTTCTGGATAAACCTGGTAAGATGCTAATTGCTTGCCTGTATTTGAATTCTTAAACCTAAATTTAGAATAAACATCGCCCACAAGCTAGAGCAAAGCTCAGCTATACCGTGCATCAATTTATGAATATGATTTTATGATTAACCCTTAAACAACTGACTATTTCAATACTATGCAAAGACTTAACAAGCAATATACACTAATTTATCATACATTCCTGGATAATGATAAAAATAATACGTTCGTAAGAGAGAATAAGTTAATAATATAACTTCTTGGTGCTGCATAAACATCTGCACATACATAAGAGGCATGCTAAGAACACCGCAAACTACGACCATAAATATTTCTCTTACGAAGCAGAAAACAAGAAGGGTGTTGGGATCATGTCTTCCATCTCCAGAATATTTTCATATAAAAAAGATTTAATTGTGAGAGAACTATGCCCTATCTCTACCCTTGAGGCGGTAAAACTTCTCTAACCTCAACAAACAGAAGTCATTTGCAATCTCACATAGCATAAAAAAGGCTATCATAATATTGATGTAGGAAGCGATTATTCTATTACGACTGAGAATAAAATTTTATTAAAAGAAATAATTCTCTAGGCTAAGAAATAGGCATCATTTATTTAAAGTACATATTTAAAATAACTCGCAGACACATTCTAGGCATAGCAATATATAAAAATGAAATAAGCATGAAATATTAATTTAAAATAACTAGCATAAGAATAATTCTATAAATATTTTTATACTTCTGAGTTCCCTAGCATTTTATTATCAAAATACGGGCTCAAGCAAAATTACAGTGAATATAAAATATTTTCTAACTTTAAAATGGTTTGGTGTGAAGTCAAAACTACTTTATAACTCATTATTAACTATCATAACACAAATACAATATATAGTAGTAAATATGATAAAGAAAAAGTCTCTATGGGTATACTGTGGCGCACGAAGTATAAATTATCCAACTAGAAAATACATGTTAATGTAAATAAAAATAAGTAAAATTTAATGCATGGTCATGGCAGAATATCATTGAAGTTGTCCAAAATATTAATGTTTGTTTGGTGCTTAGCGAAGTTTAAACACATTTAATGTAGTAGCTACGTTAAGTTTCGGATTTCCACAGTATTATTCACAATATAGCTCAATAATTGATATATTTATGAAGTAACTTCTTTCTTAAAGAATTTTCCGATATGAATTTAATTTTCATTATTTAAGGAATGCGTTATTCTTTGGGTTTGATTTCCGTTATCTCAAGATTATATTTATCCTAGACGCTTATAATGATATTTCAAATTCATTTATATAAAATTCATGCACAGTTTATTCCACTGAAAATATTTCATAAGACCATATTCTCACATGTCATGTTATGGCTAATGCTATAATTACGGACTGACGCCTGAAGGTGACAACTGAGATTAGCGAGCGCGCGACATCGCTCTTATGTCAGAGAACGCGAGTAGTTAATAAAGTTTGTTAGTTATCTAAACTGTGTGTATTTATTTATTTACTATATTACGGCCAAGAATATAACACTCACTATCTGTGTTAGTAATTCTTTAATGAAATTTTATTTAAACTTCTTTGTTCATTGCATTTATTTAAAAAAAATTGTTTTGACTAGAATTTTCAAGCTTAATTTTATAACTATTCTCGCACGAGAAAAAGGTTTATTCGGAGATTCATAATTGCAGTAAGTATAAGTTATTCTTTTAACTAAATTATGTCTTTAATCAAACATGAAGTAAAGATAAGATTGTCATTTATTATTATAATTACTCTTTCAGCCTTTTATTCCTTTTATAGTCCATTTATTCCAGTATTAACATTAAATATTTGAAGTAATATAAATTGTTATGAAAGTTTGTAATAAAATTAAACATTCAATACAAAAAAACGAATATTTTAGGATAAAGTTAATATTAATAAAAGTTTCAAATCCAATTATGTATCCAAATTTTATAAGTAAGTTATTAAAAATCAGATACATATCCATAAAAGTCTGTGCCTCAAATATTATTTTACTTGCAGATTGAATCTTCAGAACTTGTTATTAGTAAAATTTAGGCATCAATTGATTTAATAAAGGAGATAAGTGAGCTTATTTAACCTTTTAGTGATTCATTGATAAAGCACAAATATACAATTCTTTAAAAAAAAACAAAAAAAAAACAAATTGAATGATAGATAGATTGAGGAGCCCAATTGACACTTGCTTAATTAATATCCACTAGATTTTTAGAGATCTCCCACCAAATATGAGCTTAATTTTATATGTGTTGCCCATCAATCATTCCTCTGATCGAACTGTTTACAATTTGACCCCTACAATTAAAATCTAATTGGTCTATCAACTTCAGTCTGGACATAAATTATGCACAAACTTTTCCTTGCTTGAAAGATTTTTCCCACTTTGAACAAAAATAATAATAAACATAATGATAACGTGAAAGGCTAAAACTTTTGTCAGATGCGCCTTAAAAATGCTTATACGACAGCTAATCAGATGTAATAATGATCGCACAGAGAATTCTCAAGTTAAACACAAGGCAAAGATTTTACGAGAAAAAGATGGACAACCTTCTTCTCTACTTAAATTTCTATATAAATAAGCCAGTCTCAAGCATTTTAACCCAAGCGCTTGAAACTTTAAGCATCTTCACATTTAATTCACTCTGTGCAGTCATTATTACATCTGATCGGCTGTCGAATAAGCTTTTTTTAAGTCGCATCTGACAAAGGTTTCAGTCTTTCACGTTATTATTATATATTCTGCTTGTGCTTAATAAAAAAAATAATGGTGGACAATTTTATAAAGAAACCAGTTCAATAAAAAACAAATAGACCAAATTTTAAATATAAATTTATGAGTGAAAATAATGATTGGTTTCTTTAAAACCCACATAAAATAATCCCTCGTTCAGTATTCTATAGAATAGTATACTATATGATGTATAAAACATTAAGATTACCTGTATTATTAAAATTATATACACCCCACACATACACGCATGCACCCACATATAAAAGATAATAATTAGCGATGTACTTTTTGGTACCTTCATTCACATTAACTCTGTTTCTTAATTTTTTGAAAATTTAATAGTTATCTCCGTATAACTAAATATTAAGCAAACGCTATTTTTAGCAAGTCAAATTTATAATCAGAATATTAATGCAACTTTTAAAAATATTATTGATTTAACTTTTACGTTTAAACTTTAATAAAATCAACTGTTTTGAAGTTTTATAATGCGCGCAAGACAATCAAACCCCTTCCCTTCTATGCTGATACATTGTAATTTTAAATAAAAGTACAGACATACTTTTATCAATACGTTGTATTCAGGATCTAAAATATTTTATTTTTTAGATGAAAATAGTAACTTTTCTCTAACTTAAAAGTACAATAAAAAATTTATTAGATTATTAAAATTATTATTATTATTAAGTTACTAATAGTTAATTTCTCTATAAAAGAAATGAATGGCCACAATATATATATATATATTATTAGCAGTAACTACCCTTTCAACAGTTGATAATAAATCCAGTTAAGATTGACTACCTTAATATAAGCTGAGCATTGATTGTATATATGTGTGGAGATGATAATCTGGACTAAGTGAAGAGTGCTGCTTTAGTATGAAATATGTATATTGGTCATTGTTTATCTTTTCGCCATGTGTGTGATCAAGTGTATCAGCAATATGAAATAGCTTGGAGAATTTTAGAATCGTGTGAAAGCCTGAGTTCAAACCCCCTACATACTACATATTAAAATGCAAGTATGAAAAAGCCTGTATTGTAGAAAAAAGCATATATTAACCATAAAATAAAATACAATTACAATATTCGGCAAATTAACTTTTTCCTAGGGGAATTTACAGATAAACTAAAGGATAACTATGTACATCATGGAGTAACAACATAAAAAAATGTTTGTAGTTGACAAGTCAGTTCGAGTCGCAAGCAATGATCAAATGAATCCCACATAGAAACAAGTTTCCCAGTAGATTCAAATATATTCCTTGATCTTTACCGGTTCTGCCTAATAATTTATTATATTAAGAAAATAAATAATCTGCTTGGTTCGAGGAAAAATGACAAAGAATAAAATTATTAACGATAACAATAACTTTAATTAAAGAATATAATTATATGATAACAATGATAATATTATATTTATTTAAATATTTAAAATTGGGAAAATTATATGATGATGATGTTTAACAGGGAAAATAATTTTTGTAACTTACAATTCCTTTGAGAATATCTATAGAAAGTTCAATTAATCTAAATTAACGTCATTGGGAGCTCATATATAAGTTTTTTATCCCTAAATGTGGGGATATGACCATTAATAATTAAATTTTAATGTCTGCTGGCACAATAATATTTTAGCTTCTTTTGGTTCATTGTGAGGCAGTTTTCTTATGAGAGTTTTCATTGCCATTTCATTGTGAGAAGATTTGCAGTTTAATTTATAGAAGTACACTTCAATGGAAGAAACACTTTTTCCCATTTTTAGCCAGTAAATGTCAAATATTTCTTTACCATTCAAAAGTGATGAATAGATCGTCAGAATCAAGGGTAATCGTTAAGCATTTCCATGCGCCAGCTACAATACTGGAAAAGTCAGGTAAAGTTTTCTACAGGCTTGCATAATGTATAAAATGCATGATTAATTATGGTCAGTGTCAGAATGGAGAAGTAATTACAATTCTCACAGTTTCTTGAAATGTAGCCGATTTTAGAATGCTTTTGTAGGTTCTGAGAGCAACGTTTTTGTTTTCTAAAAAAAATATTATTTACTTTAAATGAATAAAATAATAAAAAATTTTTATGTTTCATCTATATTTAACATTTTAAAACCACTTAAAATTTATTGTACATCCATTATTTTTAATATTTTGTTATGCATAATAAAGACAAATATTAAATTTTTTTATCATAATAGCAGCGGCTGTAAACACAGATATGAGGGTTACAATATATATATATTATAACGGACGGAACGATTCTCATCATATAATTTTCTAATACCTATCATACCAGTCATGTTAGTCCTAATTCGATCTTTAGTGGTGTGTAGTCCCACTACACATCATGCATCCATGTTGGTCGACAGATATAACGGACGGAATGATTACAACTAATCCCAAACACTGCAAACACCTGAGGTAATGGATGGTCAACTAACTTGCAGACTGTACTACTATGCAGATGTGGCAATATGGTGTAGGGATAAGTTAATGTGCTCTAATTTATTACCCCTAATGAAACAATCTGCAGAGACCTACCAAGCTTAGAAGGGAAGAAAGTTGCATCCAACTATGTTCAGACTGTGGGTCATCTGATAAAGTGCTAATGAGAACCCGATGAAATGCTTAACCAATGATTGCATACCCTTTTATTGACTAACTCTATCCCTATTTAATAATATTAAATGCAATTTAGGTTAGTTCATCCACTTTCCCCCTTTTTAATTCCATTATGCCCTAATATTCAAACCCAGAGAGAATATTGCTTTTAACTCTATTATCAGGTATGAACAAATATCCACAGCAACTCCTGCACCTATATATATAGGTTACAACTAGCATTTATTATATTTGTTTTATTTTCAAGCTTTTATATAATAAGAAAAATAGATGTGTGTGCATGTATAATTATTTATAAACTGTGGAATGTCAGGACAACTCACTAAACCAGAGACCGGAATAATATAAACCCTCAAACATTTATTAACAATAATAAATATCAAGTATAATGACAATAGTAATGATAAAAAAAAAATAATAATCATCATATGTACATGTGTCACAAATGAACCTCTACCATCTTATTAATTAATTAACCTCTAGATCCAACCCTTATACCCCATGATAGAAATCCACATATGTCACTCATTCTCTGCAAATCATAATTATATAGAAAAAAATCAACTTTAGTTATTTAATATAATTGAGATGCTGGCTAGCTAAATTATATATTTACAAATGTTAATCTATTTAACAAGTTTCCCCAATTTATATATATGATAGAGACAGATCCCGGTTGATTAGTCAAACATACTGGAAAATATATGCACATGGTTAATCACTAAATAAAACATATATGTATTCTGTATGTGTTGTAATTTAACCTATATATAAATTTAGAGAATCTTACCTCAATATTTATGTGGATGACCTGATGTGAAGCAGGTGATATTACCTAAATTTTATTTATAATGAAAATATCAAAAATATCAAAATGAATAATCCCCCCCCCCTTTTTTTTCTTCTTTGCTAATTCTGAAAAATGAGGCTTCAGCATCAGAGTGTGAAAATACAACAGATAATACGAATAAAAAATAAAATAAGGTTCTCGTCGAATAACTACTATATCCCACTCGATGGCGCACTTTTCACGCTTAAACTATAAAATATGATCATTCCCGGGCCGTAATTATAATTATTTTGATGTGTTTTTTGTAATGCAAAAATAAAATCAAAAGAAAATCGTCTTTTTTATATATTATTTAATTTCAAATATTATTCTTTTATTAACATATACAAATTAAATGATAATAATAAATATAAAATAAAATATACAAATTACAATTTGATTAGTCTTTTTTAGTTTGCTTTTTATTAGAAAAATCAATTTTCTATCGGAGATTTTTTTACTGGGGTTACGGCTTTTCTTTTGTTGTTGTTTACTGCTATTTTTTATTTTAAATTGAATGACAACTAAAAGTAAAAGTTGTTACAGTTAGATTTAGGGTTAGTTTTAGGGTTAGTTTAGGGTTAGGTTTAGGGTTAGAATTAGGGTTAGTTTTAGGGTTAGTTATAGGGTTAGTTTAGGGTTAGGTTTAGGATTAGTTTTAGGGTTATTTTTCTGTTGTTTGTAATGTTAAAATAAAAAGTATCAAAATCGTAGTTTTGTAAATATTTTTTTTACTAACATCTATAAAATAAATGATAACTATAAACATAAACTATATTCAACAAAGTATAACAGTAGTCGGAGAAAAGAAAGAAACTAAAACTTTTTTAAACAACAACAAATATATATAATAAAATGTTTAATATATGTTTTTTATGACATTTAAAAAAACCATGTACAATTATTGTACTTTTCTTATGGGATATTTTTGTCTTAACGCTCTTTTTTATTTCAAAAATATACACACGGTACAATTTCTTTGTCTTATGAAATGTTATGAACAGTACATTACTTGACTCGTTACCTAATTCGAAATAACTTTATACATATATCTCATCAACATTTAATACTTAAAACTTCAATACACTACGGTGTAAAAAGTCTGTTAATTATTACTTTACAAAATGTGAACATTTCAATACTTTAAAATAAAAAAAAATTTAATGACAACAACATTTTCATCCAATTCAAAAAACACACCCTCTCCCCAAGCCGTAACCATTTTATAAACTGTGTGAATTCGGAAAATGTATTTGCTGTGTAAAACATACATGCTGTACTGTGATGCAACATAGTGGCCTGCAATCTGTAGCATAACAAAAAAGTTGTATTATAGAAAATACAGGTTCAAAGGTGTTGGCACGGAAACAGTATTTTTATGTGTTTTAGCGTGAAAACAGTGCCATCCAGTGGGATATAGCGACTAATCTATGACAACCTAAAATAATAAATAAACAAAAATTTACAATATTGATTCTTGGATTAAAAATTGTAATTGGAACAAAGTTCTTAAAAATAATCATAATAGAAGTAGTAGTAGTATTAGGCAAGTTGTTCTTCAAAGCAGTTTCACTTAGTAAATTATTCTCCTTAGCAAGGATAGATAGGTACAACGGTGTCTCCTGTAGTTGTGTTTAATGGTAAACATCTTGATCCTCATTTGATTCACCATAATGTATTCCAATCCTTGTTTACTTTGGACTGAAGGCATCTTCTTGTGTGTTTACAATAAAGTAGAAATATATATATATATATATATATATAATGCAGCTGGCAGAAAATACCATGACACACAATAGCATATTTTGCTCTAGCCGATTTTCATATTAAAGTACATTTTAATAATTATGTATAATCATATATTTTTGTTGAATAATATTGAAGCACTTATATATATATATTAAGAAAATTATTTCATTTTTCTTTCTTCTCCAATTTTTAGCAAATTTAATTCTCGTTATTGTTTTTGAAAAGATTTAAAAAATTCAAATTTACTCCAACAACTTTTTAAACACGATTTAATTATTTAAGAATTAATCAGTTATTCTTACTTCTTTTCACTTTCTGTCCTTTGAATTTGATAAACTTTTAGTTACAGTATTCAACTTTTAAAATGTTTATAATTTAACTAAAAGAAAAAGTAAAAACTCCATTTTAGCGTTCTAAATTTTTAGTTTTAATTGCTGTCTTTTGTTACAGTTGTTATAACAATAAGAAGAACGATTTGTAAACTGTCTTTTGTTTTTATACATTTTCACGTGCTGTAGATTTCCAGGAACGCTCATATCTTTAACTGCCTATTGTTTAAATACATTTAGATTTATTATAAATAAAAAAAAATAACAAAATAATAAAATCAGTTTTATTTTCACACATATGTACCCACCTAATTAACTTCAAGTCATCCCACATTCATTTACCTATTAATTAATATTCAATTTTAAATTTAAATATATATATATACATTACAGTTTATTTAATCAAATAGTAAGTTTTATATATATACAATAGTACTTTCTAAAATATTGATCGTATTTTATTTTATAAATATAAAAATTTATTGTTTATTATATGTATATAGGCAATAATAATAATAACAAATAATAATCTTCCCACTATTACTATAAATTCCAAATGGATTGGGTTCAATAAATATGTTTGATCTTTTTAGGAATGTGTGCATTGTAAGCTATCTTTACAACACACACACACACATATATATATATATTATACTGGTTCATCCCTGCCCTGATAAGGTGAGCATGTGCATATATATATATATATATTATACTGGTTCATCCCTGCCCTGATATCGACCATGAAACAAATAGGGTGGTACACCAGGATAGGAAGTAATTTCAAATCTTTTTATGATTGGATTGATACAATCATTCGTACGTTTATAGAAGTATTGACTCTTACATACCTTTGAAGGATTTCTTTAATTTCAATCCTTCACGCCACTCCCAGGAAGAAAAAAATGAATTCCCCCTCCTGAAATGATATGTAAGGCCAATAATAACATGAAATAAAATGAATCAAACTAAATCTAATAGAAATAAACACCCAATGACCAAAGATTTAAATCCTGATAAAGGAGTATCCCATATGCCATCTCATCATTCTCTTTATCTTAGGTAAACAAATGGGAAACTAAAATTCACGCAATTATCTAAGTGTCTTATTATGTTAGAGAAAGAAATACGAATAAATTATCAAACAGTAAGGTAGTTTTATAATTGTTAAATAAATGTTTATTGAATTCCTTCACCAATTCCCAAGATAAATATAATAATAACAACCCTCAATGCATATTAAAAAATAAAAACATATACGAGAGTATTATAGATGTATTAACAAAGAAACAGAAAGTAAAATTATAAAGAAACAACTAGTGAGAAAGTGGTCTGAGATTCATAAACTTGCACAGAAATACATTGGGTAAAACCTGAATGGTAAGTAAAATATTATCTTAATGATAGAAATACACTAGTAAAAGATTTATTACATTGATATTTGTATAAAATTACTAGAATATATAAATAAACAAAAAATAACATTAATACGAGTACCACATAAAGTCTCTATTGTACGTCTAGGGGTTGTGAGTAGGCCAAGTATCTGTTCATCCAGAATGGCAGGGTCTTTAACATGGCATCATTCGGTTGTTTCATTATCATTTGGTGGCTGAATCTAGGAGACATTTCTGATATTGTTCAACAGCTCTCATGATTGTGCGATGACTGGATTCAGGAGACCTTTCTGATATTGTTCCACAGCTCTCACGATCTTTTGATGGCTGAATTCAGGAGACCTTGCTGATGGCAGGAGCAAAAGTTGAGTGGGTATGCTGACTGGAAGTTCCTACCCCTTGATCACTGATGTGAGTACATTGGTGCTTGAGGTTTAATTATAAATTTATTTTTGGTTAACGATTATCAACTAATAGTAAGGCTTTCTTATTGTTTTCTACAGCACTGGTAATGATTCTATTACTTTGGGTTTTCAAAGACCAACACCTTCCCACAAACACAGTTCTCTACCACACTAATATTAATTGTCTAGTTGAAAACCATCTTGAAGTTTACATTAGCATGATTTAAGAAAAATAACTAGAACTGGGAATTCTCTAAGTTCAAACAAGCAAGTTCAGATAAATCCAAAAAGTTTGCATGAGTGAGTCAGTGATTGACTTAGTGACTGCTCGACTGCCTGTGCCCACTTAAATTTCCTTAAAATGGTGAACAGCATTTAACCCTCCTCATTAGAATCTCAATCTAGTTACCCCACTGAAACACATTTAATTAATTAAATTTGACTTTTATTAGTGGATTCATACAACGTGCGAAGCATTCCTGACATCCACTAATTAATCTCAAGAATTTATTTATTTTTAATTCAATTGATTATCTACTCTGATTCAACACACACACAAAATAAGTTTGATTATATAAGTTATTTTGCGATAATTAGATTCCATTTAAAATATTTTTTTAATTAAATTAGATATTTTTCACCACCCACATTAACATAAATTTTAAAGAACTCTTTTGTTCAGTTGAAATATTTGATAATTAAAAAAAAGAAAGAAGAAACAAAATTATTTATCTATTAAAATGTACTTCTCTTTAGGCTTTTCTTAAATTTAGAACAATGGGTGTGTAGAGAAAAATATCTAGTACAACTTTTGATTTAAAATTACCTATATGTTATATTTTTAAATATTACCATTTGCCTTTTGTCTTCAAAAGCATTTAACAAACAACAACAAAATTATACATACAAATTACACATACACATCTTTGCATACACATCTTTGCATTTATAAAAAAAATGAACATAAAATAATAATAAAAATAAATTATAAGCATATAGCTAATATGCCAATACTTCACATTTGAAGCCTTAACTACTTACTGGCTTTTCTTGTGTGTGCAAGTATATAACATATCCACAGACACTTCTCACTTATTTTATAATTTGATTTGATTAAAATTTATATAGATTGTACACACACACACGTTTAATGGCTTTATTATGTATTTTAATCCATTTTATTATGTAATACCATCTTATGCTTGGCCATACGAAGTGTGCATGTCAAATATATATATATATATATATATATATATATGACAAGTAGCTATACAGAAAAATGTTTGACACAATTTTAGACAAAGATAGTCACATGTGATAAAAGTAAATAATGAAATAGATAACTAAAAACTAAATGTACACGGAGGTGAGTAATAAGACAAATTAATATATATATATATATATCAAATCAAAACTACCCCAAATCCAAAACTAAACCAGACTAGCATAAAAAATAATATCAAAACACAACCTAAGGTTTCACTGCTACAAGCAGACTTCTCAAGTGTAAAGAACTACAAAAACTACACAATATATATAATATTAAAAACTACCCACAAATCCATCCACTTCCCATCCACCCTTAATATTAAAAGGAATTTGTAAATGAGTTTAATTGTTTTAATCCTTCCATAAAATTTGTGTTAGAAGGAGGGGGGTTAGATTTTGGTAAGTTAAAATTTTTAGATCTTTTGGTGATTAGAAATGTAGAAACTAATTGTTTATTGTGCAGTCATTTAGTTAAAATTAAAGAATTAAGATCTATAATTAAACCTGATAGCTATCAGTCTGTATCTCATAAAGTAGTTACTTTAAGGAATTATTGTCATAGGAATATTAAATTAAATAATTCTAGTGGGGTAGCTTTGTTTCAGAAATATCAATTTTATAAAGATTACTTGAGTGTTGGTTACTCTGATAAGTTTGTTAAAAGTATTTTATTTAATAGTAATATTTGTAAGGATGTAAAGGTTAAAGAAAAATATGATTTTATTTCTTTGCCATTTAAATTGTCTTCTTATAAAATTGTGTGTAGAAATAGTAAATTGTTTGGAAATAAGAAAATTGCTTGGAAAAGGGGTGTTACATTGAATAATTTATTAAATAATACAAAAGAAGTTTTTGATAGAATGACTATTCCTGGTGTAGTATATTTTATTCCTTGTTTATTTTGTAAGAAGGTTTACATAGGTCAGAGTAGTTTGAGCTTAAATGAAAGAATAAAGGTTCATAAAAGTAGAGTTAAAAATGGATATCTTAGTTCTGCTTTGTATGTCCATGAAAAAGGTACAGGCCACACTATGATTGTAAGTTTTATAATAAAAATATATATATATATATATATATATATATATATATATATATATATATATATATATATATATATATATATATATTTGGATTTTTAAGAAGAAAGCACACAAACAGCAAATAGAAAGATGTACAAATTAATGGATAACTAGAAAAAAATAAAAGGTAGAACCATTGTTGTGGATTAAAACTAGACTCCTATATACTTAAATTCCAAAGCAGTAGATGGATTGATTAAAAAAGTGAGACAGAAATGTCCGATGATTAATTAGATAGATAAATAATATGAACACAAATAAATATAAACTATATTTAGGCAATAATGTGTGATAGATGAAAAAAATCTTCATAAATGCAGGGAAAGATAGATAGACTATTTAATATAGACAAGCAAATTAAGAAAAATTAAAACATATAGGTATAACTACAGATATATAGAAACACAGAAATATAGATGGAAACATTGATGGAAAAGATGAAAAAACAGGTAGACTCATACATTTCGCAGTGCCTTATTTACTTCTGATAGAAGATAAGACTTATTCAAAGATATTTCAGATCATGCTGATGTTTATATTATGTTGGAGAACTATAAAGCAAAGACCAATCTCTTGAACATATAATTTAAAATAAAATGGAAACTGACTCGTTAATATGTTTGCATCGATCCATTGATCATTTTAAAATGGCTGCATTTGGCCATCCAATGAACCATTACATCTTAACTAAAACATTACAGCTACTACTGGTATTTATAAAGTGTTTAGCCCATCTGTATGGAAATGGCTTACCTATTTTTTTTTAAAAACCGGAAATCATTTCCAACTAGAAGGAGCATTTCAGAATTTAGCATCATTATATACTCTTGCAGTTGGAAAGCTTGGAAAATTGTTTGGTGACAAAGATTTTCATCAGAAGTGAAAATAAATACTTTAAATGGTGAAATTAATGTTATATAATTTTAAATAATTAATTTGAAACAAAATTGAAACAGAAAACTCACTATAAATAAAAAAATATATTTAATATATCTATATAGATATAATATACATCTCCATACGTCCCCATTTTTTAAAAATTCATATAAATAATGATATAATAAAAGACAAATGACCCCCAGAATACAATTCGTGCTAAACCAACACTCATCAGTTGACCCAGGTCACTATCTCCCATATATATATATATATATATATCAATTATATGCAAAGTATTTATCTAGAGTAAATTGTTACATTTTCATTTACTATTGTGGAACTCCCTCCACTCCCGACTTTGACGCCATCCATTTCAGAGAAATACACTAATGATTATTACTAATCATTTTCAAAATTAGAGATTATCTCTAGCATAGATTTAAAAAATCAGAATTATTAATATTTAAAAATCAGATATATTAATCTTTAACTGAGGTTTAAAGTTTATATCTGATCTATAGATAATCTCTAGTTTCGAAAATGATTAGTAATAATCATTAGTGTATTTATATGAAATGGGTGGCATCAAAGTTGTGAGTGGAGGGAGTTTGATAATGGTAAATGAAAATGTAACAATTTAATATATCTACCCAACTTTTCTTACTTATTGAAACATTATCAAGCTGTTTCTATGTACTACTCAATAGCAACTTCACCCGATGAATATCATTTACATTATATTACAATAATTATAATTAATAAAATACCTAGATGTATATAAAAATGACTAAACTTATTACAATATTTTTTGTTTAAATTGACTAATTTAATTGAAAGTCCATAATTATTGATCTTTTATTATATTCATTCAATAAGTATTGTTAGTTATGAGAGTATGTAGATACTGAATAAGCAGGATTCTAGGGATTCTCATCCCATTGGAAAGATACTTTTGTGTTTATTTAATGTTAAAGGGTGTGCAATCTTGTTGATAAGATAAGAGAGCCGCATAATTATTAATACCTAGTAAAAATAATTTTAAAATGGTAAGAAACTTAAAGGTTCCTTAGATCACGTCATAGGGTAGCCTAATGTAGGGACTTGGCATATCATCTAGGGGTCATCGTTTTATCAGCAGGGTACAATATATATATATATTGTAACCCTTAGTTTCTTTTGTAAAAAAACTAATGATTGGGGAATAAATAGTAGGATTAGTTTCTTAACTAGTAGGATTAGTTTCTTAACTATATCCGAGTAAATATTTCTTTTTAACTTCAAGAAAAGTTAAAAGCTTTATTTATAAAGAGAGACCAATGTATAGATAAAAATATGTTTGTATTTTATTTAAAATTGTAGTGTATCATTATGTAGAGGGAATGGGGATTGACTATTGCGTGCACTATAATATCTTAAAATATTGATTTATATAAGTCTCAACAGAAAGGTTTTGTCAAGCATAATATTTGTAAATGGAAATGATAGTCGGAATAAAATTGAACTTGTTATAGATAGCATTTGTTTGACTGTTCTTTTCATGAGAATAGGTTTAAAGTTTCAAAAAATTATATTTTGTACTAATAAGAATATGAACAAGTAGTTCACTATTTAGTATTATGAGTATGTGCGTGTATGATGTATATAAGGATTTTTTTTAACGTGAAAATTAACTCATTGTACTGTATAATATTTGATAGTGTGATGTAAAAGGGAATTTTATTTTGAATGGGTTTTACAGGAATTGGTTATTGTTTTCAGTTCTAAATTTGATTCTAAGTTTTAAAAAGAATTATCTATTAAAAATCAATTTTATAAAATATCCACTATTATAATTTTTTTTTAAATATTTCTCCTAGATCAAAGGGTGGGGGGATGTGTTGAGAAAGATAAGATAAACATAATCAGTGCTGAAGTGAATAAACCAAAACCAACATTTAACAAATGGTTTCAAAGATTGTCTGGACATCAGTAGATAAAGAGGATCAAAGCAAAAAACTTTCAGGTGGCGTTATTTTATCAAAGATATGCAAATGAAGTAGAAGAGGATTTTTTCTTGCTAATTCTATATCTGATCTTCTTCTCTGATTGTTAGCCTCAGGTAGCAGTTGTCTAAAACTTAAAAAGATTATATATATCTTACTTAACATGAAGGGCTAAATGTATAAAAAAATATTCTCTTCTGAAATACATGAATTAAAACTCGCCCTCTGGAAATCCAGTGAACTTTATTATGCAAATATAATTCCCTTTCATGCTATGCCTTAATTATTTGAATGATCACGATTTTATAGCTCTGCTTTTAATATAGATTACTATTTTTACCACATCATCCAAAATAGTATTCAATGCCGTCGGAAGAGGTTTTAGGTACTATAGATTCTCGCTGAATAAAGGAATGTATTGAAAATATCTGATTTCTTTTTGTTTTGCAAACCTCTAGAAACCTTTATTTTGTCCAGAGCACTATCTGTGAAAATGCCTGTACAGAATTCCCACAATAATTTTGTATTTTTGAAAAAAAATGTTGATGTCCCCATTAAGTATTTCTCTTCCATGTTGTTCTTCCATATTTGAAGCTCCATTAATGAATCAAACAAATTCCATTAATTGTATTTTTCTGATGATATCTGTGGATTTATATATTTGTAGTACAAAAATTAGCTTTTAAATTTCTGATGAACAGTTTTGATTATATTTTCTGACATACCAACCATTCTTCAACTATATTATCATTGGGTAGAGGAATTTAATTTATTTTACTATCTATTTTTTGTCAAACCTACAGTTCATCTTTATATGACGAGAGGGACCAACGCTTATGGCCTTTTAAAGTTTTTGAATTTGTTTCACAGTAGTCGTCGTCGATCTTTCACGTTTGCTTTTGGAGAAGAAATTGAAGTGAACTTTTTCCAAATGACATTTATTTTGCTAGGATCGATTGCACCATTTATTTTTGGGTGCCTAAATATAAAACAAAGGCAATGGGACTCTTTCTCCTCCATCATTGTAGATCCTCATTGTAGATCCGAAATTTAAGTAATTTTCAATACATTTTTTGTTCTAATTTTCTACTTTCTCGACTGAGCTTTATCCATGCTGGTATCGCTGATATTATTAGCTTCGTCAGTGGTTGAAGTATTATATTTGCTGCAGAACTGCTACCAGTATTGCAGTCGTCTTGAGTTCTGGATGCCATAACAAATATTCTTTTATCCATATTTGAATAAGTTAAAAATTAATTTTCCATTGCTTTAATTGTAGTTATTTATTACTTATATTCAAGAAATGATTGTTGTTTTCATAATAATCAAATTTAAATATTTTCTTATTTAGTGATCTAGACTAGTTTCGCGTTACAGCACCCCAAGTGCCATGAGAGACCATTTGAGAATCATCGACTTGAAGCTTATTATGGAATTGTAGATATGAAAATAACTTAGGAATCAACCATTTTTCTCCCAACCAGTAAATGATTGTGGGAACTTTATAAAATATCTTACTCTTGATCATATATGAAAACTTGCAATTAAATTAATTGTTTGTGAATCCAAAAATATACTATGAATAATAGATTAATAAATTATGTCAATTTGATTGATACCAACAATCACACAAGAAAAAAACATGTTGAATCAAATTGCAGATAAATCGAAAATATTAAATGAGTCATTTTTTTATTCAAAACATTTATTATTACTTATTAGTTACATTGGAACTTTCATGATATATTTATAATTATATACAGTAATGAACTATTAGTACAATTACTCAGGTGTTAAATCGAGCAGAGTAAACATTCAACTATGCAAGTAAAACTATATTAACATGACAGTTATATAAATAAGTTCTTATACGACAAATTTGGAAGTCATTCTACAAAATAGATTTTACATCTATGTTTTTAAGGAACTGTTCAAAATTATTTAACAATGTCTTCATTATTATATTCTTGCAATTTTATTAAAGTCTATTAACTGTCATGTATACTTTAGCATTGTTTGTGAGCCAATCCGATAGTCTCTTTTTTATTGCTTTAATTTTCCTGATGAATACTATTAGAGGATACGTGCAACTTGAGTCAAGCAAGAGAGAACACTGAGTTAGCCAAATAAATATATATAATAGTAAGGTGGCATTTTTTATTTCCCCTAAATTGCTCGAAGGATCACTGTAAATTAATGTCATCATCAATGGGTATTTTTTTTTTTGAAAATTGAATGAATTATAGTTTTGCAGTCATTCAATTTAATACATCTGTTAAATATGTGTCTGCTATTCTCTTCTTCGATATTTCATAAAGAACACTTATCATCAATTGACTAGTAAACTCAGTTTTTCTACCAAAATGCTACTTATGGGAGGTGAAGGAAGATTGATCTTAACCAAAAAAATCAAAGTATTTTGGCCTCAGGCACCACCATTTACATTTTAAAAAAAGGCTAAATATAGTTATATTAAGAAGTTGAACTTATTGGCACGATTGAATCATAAATGAGGGTATAAGCCACCCAGTGTCTAATTTTAGTAGGTTTGGCTTGATTTGGAACTAAATGCATTTTGATAATTTCAGTTAATAAATCAAAGAGCCAACAATTCCATCTAGAAGGTTGAGTATCTGTTGCCAACACATCAATCACAAAGATGCATTTTGGAATTAGACTGTTAAGTCTATAAAACTGATTGAATATGCGCTGGAGCCAAATACCTGTAGCAAATGTTTCCCTAGGCCATTCAATTTAGAAGGGCTTCAGTAATCGCCACAGATCTGTCTCACCACAGAAGGTGAGAACATATTTTATTTATTAAAATAAAAAAGAAAGACAAAAGTCCAAAGGCATATAATTAACATTTTAATGTAAATAAAAATAAAACAAGATTAAGGTAACTATATAAAATGCGCTGAGAGTTATCACCTTTCAGGGAGCAATATTCTATAATTTGGAAGTTGCTCCTCTGAGACAACAAAAATGTAAAGGACTGCAATTAGAATTTTTTAAATATACATCAGTTGTAAACTCATCATAGTACATTCTGGAACCATGTTATCGAACCTTCTGATCACGTTCTTTTCCAAACAGATAGACACAAAACATGGTCTCACACGATACCCCCATTGCGTCTCTACACATCCGTGTAATATTATGTCCATTATCACATACTTTTCAGGTGGAACTATTCTGTAATATTTAAAATATTCCTCTGCATCTTGTTCTGTCGGTGACAGATTCCAAATTTAATCACATTTCCGAAAATGATTAGGAAAAATAATGTGTTAATTATGAAAAATATCACAGGTTAAAGAATGTGAACAAAAACTAAAAATAACTTAGTTTTAACCGTTATCTTTTCGCCTCTTAATAACATTTGGTCATTAGGTTGTGAATGGAATATAGTTAAAAATGTGTATGAGTTTTTTTTAAAATGACATTAAATTTACAATACATTTATTAATATTTTTTAAGTTAATAAGCTATACTTGTTCCAGAAAAAAAATGTAAACAATTTTCAGAATAGAAGTATTATTTTACACATTCCAGCATTGTGAGTGAATGATCACATCTAATCAATAACTTCGTCGGAATTTATATAAAGGATAAAATATATGTATAATAAGTATGACATAATTTAAAAAGATTACTTAGATCAAAGATGACATTTAAGTTCACATTTAAAGTAGTGAAGTTAAGTGTGGCGTTATTTTAAAAAAAACAAACCAAAAATAACATTGAATGATGTTTAAAAAAAATAAACTTTATTTTATTCTTAAATTGAGAATGGTAAATGGATCCTCTGTGACAATTTAAATATATGGTTTTAGTAAAAGTATATGCATTGCTTATTATGGCTTTTAAAACGTAAAAATCATGTGTATAATATTAAATATTAAAAAGTTTAAAAAAATAATTGCAAAAAATATAAAATTTATTAAAATTCTCTATTGTAAAATAAAATTGCCTATTAAAAATTTCAAATTGCTATGGAAACCAGTCGTAAAAAGTTTGTCTTCTTTTCCAATAAAATGTGGTCATCCCTTCCTCCTTGGACTTCCTGTATTATGGAGCCAAAATAATTTGAATGGTTATCTATGTGTATATAATGCAGTTAGAGGGTTAAGATTTTAGTGTGCCTTAGGAATCAATAATATTTGTTCCATCTTAGTGATGGTGGAGATTAAAATAGATGATCATTAAGCACACAAGGAAATCTGCCAAGCAATTAATTCTCTGTCAAATGAAAATTGTTCACATAAAATGAATTAAGACTACTACTTTGAAAATATGCGCCTGAAAAAAGACAGTATAGTGATGGTGGAGATTAAAATAGATGATCATTAAGCACATAAGGAAATCTGCCAAGCAATTAATTCTCTGTCAAATGAAAATTGTTCACATAAAATGAATTAAGATTACTACTTTGAAAATATGCGCCTGAAAAAAGACAGTATGGCCCTCTGCAGAGGTCTTTATTGTCGTTTTTTCAGGCGCATATTATTATGGTTGTAGCCTTAATAAATATTCCGTTAAGTAATGAGTATGCGGTTTATAAATGTATTTATTTGAAAAATGAGTTAATAAATTATGTCGATTTCATTCAATAGCTTCAGTCACAAAAAATGAATTTAATGGAAATAAACCATAGATAAATTGAAAACATTAAATAAGGTTCCTTATGGCCATACATATATTTCGATTCATAATTTTTCAAATGTAAAAAAAAAAAACAGCCCAACTGAATAAAAAATGGGTAACTTAATAAAACGTCAGTAAAAGTTTTATAATTTATTATAAATAAATAAAGTTTTTCTGTCACATGAGTTCATACTTGTATATTGATGTAAATATAAAAGTATAAATTGTTTTACTCATTTATATTCCTTAATTAAAATTAGTCTTATAATTAAAAATGTTGTTGCTCATTTATTTCTCATCTGAATTCACAGTAAATTATTTTCTTTTGTCGTTTCATAAAATCAAGAATGTCGAGAGGATAAGGTGCATGAAAAATGGCTGGATCTGCATAAAGGCTTGTGCTTATGTGGCTCTTTGTGATCATCATCCATCATTTTATAACTTAATTAATAAAAATTGTATTGACATTCCACCATGTATCTGGTCAGCCATTTGGTATTCACATTCCCGTAGATGAAAGTTTTGAAAATTTTACATTTTATTATAATTTGGTCAAATGTTTTTATATTACTAAGGCAGATAATAGAACGTATAGCTTTATACATTGATGAGGAAAATGTGATAAACATATAGAAAGTCAAAATTATCCGAAACAGCATGATGAGCATATAAATAGAAGCAACGATATATAATGTAGTGAAAAACTAGTTGTTTTAATAGACTGGTAAACAATTGCTGAATAGATGATTAAGTGATGAATAAATTTGTGAATCGATTCACGAATAATAGAAAACTGAATAGCATCCTATGATTAAGATAAAAATAACTACGTACAATGGAAGATTGCTAATTGTATATAGCTGCAAATAGATAGGTAGATCTGTGAATATAAAAGTAATAAGTTGACATAGCAAAATAATAATAGTTTTTATTTATTAAAAATAATTTAGAAACATATATTAATATTATTATGTATGTACATGTAAGTATATGTTTGTTTATTAATGTTTTATAAAATGATGATTTAAAAAATAATTACTAAATATTTTTTTTGTTAATTCAATTTTAAGTATATATTAAAAAAAGTTAAGTCTTCGCAATATAAATTCAATACATATAAAAGCATTGTTTAAATGGAAATATTTATTCTGACGTCATAATGTTTATAAGATTACTGAATCTGTAGATTCTGTGAACATAACTTGAGTTTTAAAAGCTATGGTGAAAATATTGTTGAGACGGAAAAAGAATGTGTTCCTTAGTAGGGTAAGTATGTGGAAAGAGTTTATTGAGCAGTGTCTGGTCGCTGATGCATTTGGAGGTGACATAGTTTACTTCCATTTGTTATCAGTGGCCAGCTATGCTTTTTTGAAGGAGGGGAGCATTTCTGATGTTAATTTTTCTGATTTATTTTTAGATTTATTGGAAGTATGCCATGTGTCTGAAGATATTCAAGATAAACTTATCGATCCTGATAAAAGGGAAGAGTTCCTGAAAGAGATGCCTGAACATGCTGATGTCTATATGATGTTAGAAAAATATAAATCCAAGACCAATCTCTTGGACACATATTTTAAAATGATGCGAAAACTGGGTTTTGACTCGTTGGTATGGTTAGATACAGCCATTGATCATTTGAAAATGGCTGCATTTGATCATCCAATGACGTCAACTAAACAACATTTTACAGCTGCGGCTGTCATTTATAACTTCTTTAGCCCTTCTATATGGAAACGGTTTAAGTATGTTTTCAAAACTGGAAAACTATTTCCATCTAGAAGGAGCATTTCAAAATTTTCGTCTATTATTAATACTCCCAGTTGGAAGAATTTATAAGAAATCGCATCATTTTGAAATATATGATTTTAATGCTTCCAACATCATATAGCATTGTTTAATTCTGGTTTCCCTTACAACTTTTTTTTATCAGGTATCTTAAGTTAATCTTGACTGTTTTGGGCAACATGGTTTTCAATAAAGCTGAAAATAAATCCGAAAAGTTAAAGTAAGAAATGCTTCTTTGAAACACCTATATCCTCCTTCAACTCTTTCCCATACTGACCTTATAAGAAAGCGAACTACTTTTGAAGTACATGAATTTCATGTTACATACCGATTGATGACAAACCCGGACTAGACACAAAAACCCAAACATGTATTTATTGCCCGATTTGTGACTTTTTGAACAATATGGATTTGCTATGACAAGTAAGTTAAAATATATATTTTCCCTCTATTATTTAACATAATTAAACCTAAAAATTTATATTAGTACTTTGTGTTTTTGCATAATGCATTCTAAGTGAATTATCTTATAATTTCGAGGTTTTAATAGTCCTTACCAGTAATATGAAATACAAATACTAGAAATTTGATATATTCATATATATACCTACACACATTTATTACATACTACAACAAACTTTCATGCATATATTACACACACATATATATAAAGTTGTTTCAAAAATTAAAAAAATAACCTAGAAACATTTGTTGTGGATGTGCACTTTTATATAGGTTTCTTATATAATATTATCATTTTACTATAAATTGGGATCTTTATTTAAAAAATATATTTTCATTTAAATATTATTATTCTACAATATCAATATTATGTTAAATTTTGAAATAATTATAAAAAAATAGCTTTTTTTTTATTCTGGCCAATTTAAGTAATAAGTAAGAATACGATTTCGTGATTTGACATAATGCATTAGATATAAACTGATTGAGTTCTAATACAAAGTCTAATGTTTCTTCCAGAACGTACATAAGCTAAATTAAATTAATTTTCCATTAAAAATTCTTACTCTCAAAAATAAACTTACTACATTACTTTTATAATCGTATTTTTAATATTTTATGTCCAATTTCAATAAAAGCCTCTATAATGGTTTTAATTTAAGCTTGTATATCAAAATTTGATTATAAAATGTAAAATAAAAATAATAAATTTTATACCACAATAATATTAATATCTTTAAATTTTTTCAACACTCCAGACAATATAGCCAGACATTCATCCTAAACTCCAAAATAAGTGATCAAAATGTTGTAGACGTAAATATGATATACAAACAAATTCCTTCTTATTTCACCTTCATTGTGTATTACCTAAACCTCAATTTTTTGCAAAAACCACTTGACATCTTTATATAATTTATATATACTTTTATATAACTCCTAATTATTTTTTCTTGTTTAATTTGCAAAACTAAATCATTGTCTCTCACAAAATTATCGATTCTCTTTTTCAATCCATAATAAATGCACATCTGTCACACCTACATTACACATATACACAGTTTCATATAAACACATGGTAAATCTTATTTCTCTTTATTTTGTATATATAGAATGGTTTTATTTCAGTGTTGTGCAGTTCAATAAACTTAGAATCAGATAGAATTGTAAAATAATTGAAATGATTAATACTTTGTCAAGATTAAATGGTGTTATCCATTTGTTTAACATTTATAATGGTAGGTTTATTTGAATACACAAACATATATATATATTTTTATTTTTTATATATATATATATATTATATATATATATATATATATATGAATTAAAATGTATAAATAGTAATGCATATATATATATATTTATCTGTGATATTTTATTCCTATATTTATTTAAATGTAACGAAGTGTTAATTTTATTTTATAGGTCTGAGGACTCTTGATTAACGCTGTCGAATCAATAATAAAAGGCAAGATTCAGCAGCAGCTGCTGGAAAAGCTTTCCAGGCATCAATTTGCATGCAAAGGTCATTCCACTGGAGATGCTGTTCACAAGTTCACATTAGTGAGAAAATAAAATCGTTACCAGAGGTTGTCCAGTTGGACTTTGCTGCAGCCTTTGTGGTGCCAGATCAACTCTTCACAGTCCTCAGGTGCTATGGAGTTTCATTGGACTATATTAACATCATTGCTAATTTTCTGCTCAACAGGAATATATATATATATGCATGATTATATGGCTCTCTTGCCCCTGGATTCCAGTCAGAAATGTCTTTACCACAAATATCACTGCTTAGCACCCTGTGCTTCGTAACATATATTGACCTCTTCTTGAAAGCAGTAGAGACAAGGCTTCCTGGAATATTTTTCCCAGTGTTGTGGGAGTTGGTTCACCATATATCATCCATAGATGATGTAACCATCATCCTCCCATCTGTGAAGCATCTTCCCCAGCTACACTTGCTTCTATAACAGTGTGTCATCAAGTACCACCTAAAAGTGAATCCAGAAGAAACAACAGTCTGGAAGGCCAGGAGTGGCAAAAGCATTACATCTAACTTCACAGGCACACCCCAACGTTTTCTGGGGCTGCCAGGAGTGATGTCATGGTCAGTAATGAGACATCAGATAGAATCCATGTTTCTAGAAAAGACCAACAAGGTGGCCAACACTTTATCCTCAATCCTGTCACTTCCAGGCAAGGTGACACTGTTGACTGTTCTGGTATTCCCTAGAATTGCATATTATCCACCATTTAACAAGCTGACCAAGAACTTCCAAAATAAAATATGGTCACAGTGTACAAAAGTACTATGGAAATCATCACCTGGTAGAATTGTTTATATAAGCCTCAACAGAATGAAAAAACCCATGGACTTAAATGGCCTTGGACTGCATGACATCCAGTTGCTATTCATGCAGAAAAAAATAGCTACTCTGTGGGGAACTAAACATCTAGAAGGTAGGAACCAAGATTTTCCTTCAGTTGAACCCACTAACACCCCACAGCCTAACAAAAACAGGTGGTTAGCAGAAAAGGAGGATCACATGGTGGGGCTCATATCTGCCAATGAAGATCTTTTTGATAGAAAGGTTAAGTACTGGGAGGCATACAAACTTATGCTTCCCAGTCAGCAGAGTAACCCAATCAGACTAAAATCATTGATAAAAAAATCCAAATACTGGTTGTTGGACATCAGGATAATAAATTTCAATGTTAAATTCAGTCTGGACAATCTTACAACAAACCAATCCTTGGTAGATCACAGGGGATTTAAGAGCATTCATAATTAAAATATTTATTATAATTTATGTGGACATTAAGTTAAGCATGAAATGGTGAGTGGGACTTCTGATAAATGACCCATATTTAGTCATAATTTGTTTAATTATAAACTGTAACTTCGCTAACTTTATTAGTAATAAATTTAATATTTTAAAAGAATTGTCTTTGAACCCAGTTTATTAGGTTCCACAAATAATATGCAATTACTTTTGTGTATTTCATGTCGTAACAGTAAAAATAAAAAAAATAGTTAGCCATGTTTTATTTTATAGAAAGTTTATTAAAATTGTAAATCAGTGGAGTGGTAAATCAGCTGCACATTTCAGCTAGTTACTCAAGTGTAATAGCTGGATCCATTTATACTCTGATAGAGGAAGCTTAATGCATTAGTGTATTTGTAATATCAATGCTATATAATTTAATAAATATGTCTATTTTGTTTCATCCTATGTTGATAATAAATTGTAGTCTTATTTAAGATTCGTTGCCAAATTTTAGTTTTTTATTGTTTTGTATGCCAAGTATAAGTGTGTTTGCAAAATATTTGCAAAACATTTTCTTGAGTCCTTAATTATTTCAAACTTTAGAAATCTTAATATACCAGGTAGACAAACTTATGCAGATCTGAACTTTTTATATTGATGATAATTATTTTATGGGAATTGCAAACTTCAGATCAAGCATTATATGGGCCTGAACTTAATTCAGATACTCCATATATTAATAGGCTTCAGATAAAGCATTATTTAATAATAAAATAAATTTATTTCTAAGTTATTAACCCTGACTGCACATTATTCCACTTACATTTCGTTAAATTGTTGAATTAATTAGTTTTAGATAATTTATTGTGTTTTCATGGATGATGGAAGGATACAAAAGGTACCCTTGTCTTTCTATTATTCTGGCTGAGATTTTGAATATAAAGCCTGTATTATTGAAAATTTTATGTAATTATCTATTTTATTATTGATCATATTTATCACCCCTTTAAATGGTTATAGTATTTGTTATGATATGGGAGGATACATGAGCTCTTAAGTGAAGTGAATGTTTTCTATAGCCCAGTAGAATCACATCATGGGTGACAGCACAGTAATGTAGAGTATCTTCCTAAATTAAACAAAGAAACCCTTCTTATTCCTTATTTAAGAAGTGATCGATTATTATTGATATTACAGTTATGTTGTGTGTTTAATTTTCAATTGTGCTATAAGGAAGGCAGTTTCAAATCATATTGGCAAATAATTTATGTAGATATTTTTTAAAAAAACATTAACAAAAACATGAGAAGATATTATTAATATTTAAAGGTGCAAATACTTATAGCTCAAAGAATGTGGTTTTGATAAAGGGAGAGTGTTATTTTTATTCTAAATTATTAATTAGGGAATGATTGCAGTTTTCTCTCTTTCCCCCAAATTATTTATTTTACTGACAATAATTTATTTTATGGTTTTAATTTCTTTATCTTAACTGCATACTTCTGCAGCTGAATTTTTATAACTAACTGACCACTGAGCATAGTCTGCATTTTCATATGTAAATCTATATTAGTTTAATCAGAATCTCAAAGTAATAGTAATTTATTTATTAGGTGAAGAAATGTAATAAAGCCACTATATAAATTAGGTTAGAATTAAGATCATCATTCGATTTAGTCCTTATATATCTGTAGGTTAGAATATATATATATATATATATATATATGTCCCGTTATATATATATATATATATATATATAACAACATGCTACTGACCTCTAAACAATATTTTTTTATTGTTTTATTTTTTTATGATAAATGCTACTACAAGAGAAGGCATTCAAATCATCTTTATCTTGAATTGTCACCATCCCCAGACTGGTTTCGATTTATGGGTCTCTTCAGTGAGACGTTGGGACACTAGATTCCAAAAACCAACTCAAGCTAAGCATTTACCTAAAATTTAATTGTGAAGAAGATCTGAAACTTTAAGACATCTGCGTGTCTTTAAAGTCAGCTCTCCAACTGAAAAAAACATCATATGAGCCTGAATTTAATTCAGATACTCCTTATATTAATAGGCTTAGCTGTTTAATTATCCAAAGCCCCAACAGCAAAATAATAATAGTAATAATAAAAAGTCAGATGTAACATAACTTATGTATAGCTTGCATTTACAAATATGTAAAATTAAGAGCATGATAATGACATGAATTAAGTTCAGGCCCATATGATTTTTTTAGTTGGAGAGATGACTTTAAAGACGTGCAGATAGCTACAAGTTTCAGATCTTCTTCTTGACAATTAAATTTAAGATAAATGCTTAGCTTGAGTTGGTTTCTTAAAACTAGTGTCCCAACTTCTCACTGATGAGAGCCATAGTTCGAAAACAGTCTGGGGATGAGGACAATCAAAGATAAAGATCATTTAAATGCCTTCTCTTGTAGTAGCATTTATCATGAAAAAAAAGAAATAAAAAAAAAATTCTTTAGAGGTCATCAGCATGATCTTAATTTTACATATTTGTAAATGCAAGCTATATATGTTATGTGACATCTGATTATATATATATATATATATATATATATATAATCATATATCATATATACATATATATATATATATATTGTAACCTAGTGTTATTGACACTTGGTTTATTTGGCATTATTTCCACAGGAAAACAATGCTATCCTTTTTTAGAAAATAAAAAAGTAAAATAATAATAATATTAAGTGATTAATAAAATATGCTATTTACTCACTTTAACGTGTTTTAAGCAAATAACTAATAAATTTAGTAATTCAATGTCATTTTGAAGAAGAGCATGAATAATTTAATTAAAATTTTAACAATAAGAGCAATTTAATATAGTATAAAAGCACATATCATAAACAGTAATTGATTTTTGGATGGGTAGAGAGGGAGAATGGATGAGTGTCTTATCATAAAGCACTATAACTTCTGATAATTTATTTTTGTAGAAAATCATATTTAAAAGAAATATACATCACTAATTATTAATTAAATGTATTTATTTATTTTTTTTATATTGTCAAATTACTTTGTAATCCAGGTAAATAATACGAAAACTATATGATTGTAATGGGTTTTTTCCTTTCTTTTATTTATGGTATAATTAAATGATTATTTTTCTGTAAGAGGTTGCTAAAACAAGACTGCAAATTATTTTTTATTCATAAGCCAGCTAGCTAAAAATGGTACATATCATCAATAATAGAAAAGGAAAAGAATTGTGTGTGTTATCATTTAGAATAAAATATTCGTCTACGTTAGAATATGTATTGTTTTCTTGGATCCCAAAATTATAGCAGTTTAATTCAAGGAAGAGTTAACATCCAACGCTGCTATGTTTTTTTTTCTTTGCCTAATTTATTAAGTGCACCAGAATAGAGGCAACTTTTATATAAATGAAATAATAAAATGTGTTTCTTATTTTAAATTTGCTTCGTGAACTACGACTGGATCAAGTTCTTCATCTGGATAAATTGCCCAACGGAAAACATTTTTCTAGTGAGATAATAAGCACTTGTTAAGTAATGATTTTTTTTACTAATTTGTAAAATTATGTGTATTTTTTTTTATATCAACAGGTTAAAGGCTGTATAGTCAAGTAATATTTAAATGACCTTGTAATCATAAAGGTATGTTTTCATGTAATTATTCTAGATTAAATTTATATTTGACATGGAAAATTTTTTTACAAAATGTGTTTTAACTATTATATGCAATTATGGGTATAAAATTTATATGTTAGATGCGTAAAAGAAAAACATTTAGATACTTAATAGGTAAAGTAAATAATAATAAAAAGAAAAAAAAATTATCAGAAGTAATTAAAAAGAATTGCTATACAGGATATTTCTTGTCTAAAGCTTAAAACGAATTTATACTGTATTAATTGAGGAACTTAATTCCCAATTATTCTTTATTAACACATTCACTTTATTTAGTTCAGGATAATATGCTACCAATCACTTGTTGAATGTTCCTTTGGTAAAATGAAAATTATTATACTTTTATTCTGTGATATCCATTGATTTCAGATGTTGATCTAAGTATACCCCGTAACATAATTTTAGTATAATCAGTGTATTTGCTTGTCTTGCCCAGATAAAGCATCAGTATATGCTTAATATCAGCATAGGTAATCTTTATAATATGTTTATTTTGTGGGATGAAAATGATTTCCCCAAAAGCTTTGTTTTCCATGAGGGGAATAGTTAAATCTAGTATTCGGGCATATTTTATAGCCCAAGTGATCGCTTCTCATAGTTAGGACGATCAAGAATTTATCTCGCATGTAGTATATTTCATTCGTTTAATTCCCAGGAGAGGATTATATTTGGTGTGTGTTCGTATTATGCCCAAGTAAGAGGCAAGAAACCACCAAAATATTTTAATGTAGTAGTTAACTCTACTGACCTTCGGTGTTATTCCATATTCCTCATGAGAAAATAGAGATAATTCCACCACGGAAGGTGTTGATTATTGTGTTTTGTTTAGAAAGTTAGGGCAAGATAATGGGTATATTGGAGGTGTTAATTCCTCAAGATTCATTTTAGTATAAATAGTGCGCTAATACTATGATCAATATCTGGATTGTGCGGCAGAATATTGCTAGTAATTCACATATAAGTCAATGGAGAGAGGAAGTTTAAAATTGCATGATTTAGAAACGCTTATTTACCAATGGAGGATTCAAATACAATGTTTAATTCTGGTTAATGAGTAAGCAATACTAATAATGTAAATTATCCTTATGAATAAAGTGTGTATCACAACTTAAGTGGTATTAAGTTAAATATAAAAATAGTAAGTGTAACGTTTGATAAATAGCCCATAAATTATAATAAGTTATCTAAATACAAACCATCGTTTAATTAAATATATTATCATAAAAATCGTTTTACGTATTGCATATAATCAGATTGTTTTTATTCCAAAACTAATATTTAGTTAATAAAGTTAAGTAGAAGCTCATATAAGATACACTAAACGGATGAGTTGATGTATCGATAATAATATATATATATTTTTATTCAATTTGCATAATTGTAAAAAGATGAAGTAGTAGTTCTAATCCAGGTCTAAAAGTATAGACAAATTAATGTTAGTTACATGTTGTTTTATCCATATGGGATCGAATAAATTATATATGTTTGTTTAGTGTTTTAAGAATAAAGTATAATCCGGTTAAACTGTAATAATAAATTATAATCTTGTTCAACTTTAATAATAAATTATAGTCTTGTTACACGTTGTTTAGAGTCATTTTTTCTTGTGTGCTAAATAAAAGTGTATTTGCATAATACTTGCAATACTTACCTTGAGTCCGAAATCATTAAACTCCTAAAACTCAATACACCAGACAGATAAATTTAAGCAGATTGGAATATTTCATTATATTTTAGTTTAATAAGAATTATTTATGGGATTGAAACCTTCAGACCAAGACATTTTATTTTATGTGTGTGTAAAAATGACTTTATTCCCAAACTACTAGCTTTGCTTGCACATTGTTCCGTACACATTTAAGTGAAGTGTCTAAGTAATAAATCTTAGTTAAATTATTGTGTTGTCATGGATGATGGAAGGACACAAAAGCACCCTTGTCTTTTCATCATTCCGACTGAGATTCTGGATAAAAAGGGCTGTATTATTCAAAATTATGCGTTGTTATTGAATATGGTTATCATCTCTTTAAATATTATAATAGTTGATATGTGGATGAAGATACCAGGAATTTAAATAAGGTAAATGTTTCCTATAGCCGACCAGAATGTCAGTCATATGCGACAACACAATACTACCGAGCATTTTTCTTAAATATAACAGAAAACCCTGAGATTAATGTCATTATTATAAGTGCTCTTAAATTAAGGAGTGATCAATTATGATCAATATTACAAGTGTGGCATAGCTTAAGAGATTGAAACTTCTAATTGTATAATAACAAAATATTGAGATCATATTGGCAAATTAATGAATGTTTTGTTTTAGTCAGTAATATTAACAATGACATAAAAAATCATCATCATTGTCGAACAGTGCAAGTACTTACAGCTCAGAGAATGTGTTTTGGATAGAGAGAGAATGGTAGTTTATTCTAAATTTTCTTTTTAAATTTATTTTATTAATGATAATTTTTTTTAAATTCTATCTCTGTCTTGACTGCATATCGCTGTAGCTGAATTATTATAACTAACCAAACGTTGAGCTATTAGGTAAAATATGGTTTGTTACCGTTCTATACGGGTGAAGATCTTCATATACGAATCATTATGCTTCCGAATTCTTTAATTGAATTCATTTAATAGGTTAGATATATATATATATTGTAACCCACTCACACATCACCACTCATATACTTTATATGAGCAAATGTCCAGGGCGCCAGTTCTATTAATGAATAGAACGATTTAGCATTTTATCTGATTCATAATTAATGCTGAGACAGCTCCACTCAGTGGGAGGTTACAGAAAGTTCATAACATATAGAGAATATAAATAAATGAAGGAAGAAATACTATAAGCTATCAAATAAAATATAAACGTTATTTATTAATTAACCAAATGATACAGGCTAGCAGAGTTTTATTTACTCCATCTAACAAAATGTAATTTCAATTTGATCTATTCCATCATCCAATTACACTCTATAATAGCTCAATATAACTCTGACGGAATAGAAAAGCATAACACTAAATAACTCTATTGTTCAGCACATCTTAATCTAAATAGCTTAATTAATGTTGATCTAGCAATAGAAAATCAGATCTCAGGGAATCTATAACACAGTGAGACCAAAGAACTATATTAGCCAGTAATTTATAACTCTAAATTATAATGACATATAATGAAATAAATTGAATAATGTTTACTGAGCTAGTAATTTAGATAATGAAGGAGATAGGGTATCTTTTAATCTAACATAATCATTATCCAAAAAATATCCTAACTAGGCAACCTTTTTATAAGTTTATCAAGTGGTAAAATATTTCATGTAATGTTTGGATCTAGGAAACAATATTATCAGACCTTAGAATATTTGATATCAAAGCCATAAAATAATATATTTATTTTTGTAATAGATGTATGAAATGTGGAGATGTGGAAACCAGAATTTGAATGCATATAAGAACAACTCAAGACATAGTTTTTAATAATAAACAAAGCTTTTATATACAGTTAAGGTTTAGTTAAATGTAACTAATTCAGAATAGGACTTTTATCTTAATTTTAAAATTTACAAACAAATCCATTACTTGAAGTTTAGGATTATCCCCATTACATATTACATAATTTATTATAACTTCCCGAATTAATTAGCCAAACGTATCTCATTGTTCAAAAAAAAAAAAAAAAACAGATCTAACTACTTGAAGGATATCTCTTTTTTTTATAATTAAACAGATTTTGTGGAAATAATTTTTAAGAGAAATAAATATGGAATGCCCATTATTTATTGAACTCTTTTCGATTTCTTTTGTTTAATTAAAGTCGACGAAAAGATTTATAATTAAAAAGTTTCAAGAATTTAAAAAAAAAAAGAATTAGATAAGTAAAAGTCAAGATTGCTAAGTGGTTTTTTTTTGTTGGCATTTTATAAAAAAATCTATTTTTGAAAACAAAGGAATACCAGAGATAAGGAGACAGGAAACTCAAATTATTAATTAATTTTAAGAAAATGGATAGTTGACTTTTGTTGGTGTGATGGGGAAGAAGAGCAGGTGTTATAAAAGATATTGATGAAGATTTAGTAAGAGAAGAATTTAATAAATTAGCCGCAAAGCAGAAAGATGGGGAAAAACTGTGCAAACTGAAATAAATATAAAAGAGACATCATGGATCGCATGGGGTAAAATCACCATCATGCCAGGGTCGATGTTAGGACTCCAGCCCTCTACCTATGCCATGTAAATATGTATCACCATCAACATCTCCAATTGCCCTTTAGAACCACAACTATTTGAATCTGGTGTGGATCGTCCGCCAATCCGGAATTTATCCAAAAGGAAAAGGGAATAGTAAAATAAATATGCTACGTTAGATAGACTAAATGATTGAAATATTAAGTAGAAGAGATGGACGCCATATTTTGCCTATGCTAAATCTTGGGATTAAATTGCAGTGCACTTGGAAACATATATGCAGGTTTTACAGACTCTGTAATAGCAGTAAATATACACATATTATATCATTTTAATCCTTAAATCTATTCCAATTTAACTGTGCAATTATCTAGTGATATACATGTATTATTGAGTGTTTTTTGTTTTCTCTTTTAATTGTAATTTATTAAAAATATTTATCATATACAGGAGTGTGCCGTTTATTGTTTTTCTTAGAAGAAATATTACTGAATCTGAAATTAAATTGTTAATTTGCTTCAATACACGTTATATAATTTATATATATATTCCAAAATCAGATACACATGTGTGCTGGCATGCATCTAATAATAAGTTAAAACAAAACAGGTAAGATAGAAAGGTGCGTGAGAATTTTAAGAGGTTTATTTTAGACATTAATGGGAAGAAAAATAGAAATTTATAGAAAAGTTCGATTTAAAAGTTCATTCACCCTTCGTTTCTTCTCCGGCACAATGCACTTTTACACCCTGAGCATTAAGACAGGCATCGAGTTGAATTGCTGATTCAAACAAATATTTAATAGACCCTATGATTCTTGTTAAATAGCAAGATTGGCGCTTGGCAATGAACAAAAAAAAAGATATTTCCATAAATGTAGAGATCTAATTAGAGGTTAAGTTAAAGCTGGGAGGGTTCGATACAATTATCTTATATACGTGTGTTTTGTGGTCAGATTCTTCTATAACCCCTTTTGAATGATTAAAAGTTCGGGAAAACTTCATCAGACGGGTGAATGACTCAATTTTATGGGAAAACTTCATATGGGAAGGGCTATCAATAAGGCACATGTTACCGTATAAATTCACCCTTGGGAAGAAAGAAGAAATGTAAAATTTAGTTTGATAAGAATGAATATTTGACATCAGATGATTTAAAAGTTAAAAACATAAATGTACACGATAAAGAGTCGCAAAACATTTCAATATATATATATATATGTATTGCAACCTTCCCATAGCTAGAAATCTTCATTCAACCTGTTTTACACACTCTTTATTATATCCTGCAACCTCCAATTAACCAAATGACCTATATTATGCTTGGGAACCATAATCTCCTGTGTAACCCTCTGATAGATCACTGTAATCATATATAAATATCATGCCACACATTTTTAGGCACCATAATCCCCCTGTAACCTTCCCACTAATCTAACTAGTCATAAATGAATCATGCCACTCGTTTATAGGTGACTAAATTCTTCTATGTAACCTTGCTACTTATCTAGCCAGGCAAATTACATGCTTAAAACCATATCTTCCTCTGTAATCCTCCTAGCTACAACTAATCTAGAATATCACATGATCACATTTCCTATACTAGCACATTAATTGTTGATAAACAGAGCAAAACTCTCCATACAGTATTGCCACCTGTGCTAAACAGAGTAATCAATGGAGGCTTGTGCATAAAATCCCTATCTAATGCCTACTCATCCAATATCCCCAGACTAGTTTCTGGCTTGTGGCTTTCGTCAGTGAGTAGCTTTGGATCTGAGAGCACTGCATCTAGATCTTAGGATCTAATGCAACCCTCTAGCAAGCACCTTTTATCTCTACTTAACTACAAAACTATGAGAATGAAATTGAAAACACAAAAAATATTTTCAATCTAAGCTTAATAGCTTATATAGTCATATGGCTCTTTTACAACCATAGCCACCACTATCCTATTAACCAGAATTGGTGTTAAACCATTAAGCATCACATGATCACATTTCCTATACTAGCACATTAATTGTTGAAATTGAAAACACAAAAAATATTTTCAATTTAAGCTCAATAGATTAGAAATAGATTTGACAAAATATTTATAACAAAAGAAAATAATTACAATCCCATTTTATTTTAAGTAAAAACTTTAATTAATTAAAGTACCTTCCCCAGATTAAAACAATAGTGTTTCCAACCCTTTAATTATTTTTAGACAGTCAACTGTAACATCTTTCATATTGGATTTTACAAAATTTACAGTTTAAAAGAAAAAATACTTTAAAAAGAAAAAGTTGTACAAATGACATATAATAAAACATTTACAGAAAAATTAATATTTTGTTAGTAAGTTTTTGCTCCTATATAAAAATCTAAACAAATGGGTTCTTTTTTTTTTTAAAAAAAATGTTTGCTACACTTGAATAAAAGGGTGAGAAAAATTCACAACCCAACTCTCAGTATACATTTTAAAAAAATATTTAAAACATAAAATATAATGAAATTTTGGAATTCCTTAAAACAATAGCACATTAAATTTTCAAGAGCAGCTTCTGTATTCTTAGCAGATAATGTCTTTCTTTCCTTCATGTATATTAAGTCATGTTGACATTCTAAACATTAACAATTCCCATGACGAAATTGAATTCCTCGGCGTTTGATTTTAAAGCCATGCATTTCCATTCCATATCAAGATCTTTCCACATTGATTTAAACAATATATACCAATAAATATGATCCTCCATCACACGTCAACGACACCAAGATGATAGAAAAATCCCCCGACACTTAATTAGCAAAAGTGCATTGTTAGATATTATTTACACAATATAAATTATTAAATATGAATCCTTTTCCAAGGCTTACGTTATAATATAAAGCGAACGCTATTTCTATGCAGTTTTATTTATATATGTATGAGACACATGATAAAGATTTTACTTTAAAAATAATGTTAATAAAGTTCTATTTCATCATTAGTTGATTTTATTTTATCCAAGAAACATTTGATAGCAATTATATTTTTTAACAATGTTAAATAACTATGATGCTCTTAGCATTTATTTGAACGAACGAAAGTTCATCAATTAAATAATGTTTTTTTTTTCCTTTTTAAAACATTTTATACTTATCAATAATAAAATTCCAAATATTAAATAGTTTAATATTAATAAAGAAAGGAAATCATAATAACTAATATAATAATTAAAATATTCTTTACAACTTTACTTTCATGCACTTCATTTTAACAAGAAAAACCAACAACAACTAAAAAAAAAAAATCTGTTGCTTAGATATTTTTCCACGTTCCCAAAATCAACAAAGGTTTACTCTTTTTTTCCTCTTTTAAACAAAAGAAACGTGGTTACTAGAATTTAATGTCAAATATTTTTTTTTCTATTTTGTCATGTCATGATTTAAAATCTACATTCATGTATATATGTGTGTATATGTATATATTTTATTTTACATTTAATAAAAAAAATAAAGGTGTTCATTCCTTCAGGAATGTATGGTTATGTTTGTGTGTATATATATATGTGTATATATCTCCAAATATCTAAAAAAAATTAGGTTTTAAAAGTTGGCTGCCTATTTAATCTTTATACATTTTTATCCTAAAACATCAGTTACTTATTATTATTTTTTTATAAGAATTGGGCATCACCTTACAATATATATATATATATATATATATATTGTAATAGCACGCTCTTAATATTTACATATATATATATATATATATATGAGTCACACCTATGTACTTTAATAAAAAGAACTAATAATTGATAAAAAAAGAATTAATAATAATTTTAAAACATGTTATTGAAACATTAAATTTTATAATTTAGGCACACCTCAAATATATACATGAAATATATATACAAGACAAAAGGAGTGGGATGGGAAATAGGGATTTAAACATAGGTTAGTAGGTTGGAAACATGAAGCTCAATTTTAAGCTAAGATTGACTGCTTCAATAGTGAATGATTAAGATGATGGTAGGATAAGAGTTAATGGATGATGAAGATGATAACAGAATAAAAGCTAGTGAATGGTGAGTTAATTAGGATAATGAATTAGGAGGAAAGAAGAATAAAGAAATAAAGAAAGATTAAAATGACAGAGGATAAGAATGATGATGATGAAAGATGATGTCCAGACCTCTAAAGTAATATTGAATTAAATAATAGTAAGCTAACTAAATAAAATAGGGATTCCAAGCTTAACAAAACCAGAATATTCACCATAAAGTCAAAACAAGCTATCCAATTACAACAAAAGAAGCAATTAATACTTTACAGTTTGATTGACTTTTCATACAACAGTGAATGTAACACAACTCCAATCCAACTACAATAAATAACTAGATATAAAATTTATCATAAATTCAAATCCTATATTGCAACATAATAACTTCTTCTTTTCAGGGTTCACATAACTTAACGGTTGGTGTACAAGATATACTTGGGTCAGTGAGAGGGATTTTTCCACTACCCTAATATAATGCACAAAACAACTCTTAACATCACATCGAATTAACAAACAATATTTAGTAATTTCAAAGAAACCTTATAAATTTCCCAACTATTATAAACTTTAAGCTTCAATAAGTAGAAATAATTTTTCAATAGCTAAACGCCATAACTTACTAACTTCCTTTTCTCAAATAATTATAAACAATGTGTTTAAGATCAGTGAATGATAGATCTGTGGGTTCGCGTCCCGGCCGATGCTATGACACTTTAAAAAAAAAAACTGATTAAACCAATATTAAGTGTTTAATCTTTTAGTATACCATTTAAAATAATATGCACTTTAGGTTAATAATACTTTGATTATTAAGTGATGATATACTCCTAAATTATAGGGCTTAACAAAATTATTCTGATATACCAACATACAGTGACTTATATGATATTGATCGATGATGATTTCCATATAACCATAGAATATGTTGATAGCAATAACAATAATAATGTGTGTGTGGTGATTAACAATAAGACTACTTACAACTAAATAAATTTTTAACACAAGATTTATTTACATTATTTACAACTTTATTTCAGACACATTGCATGAAATAAGACAAATCCATTAAATAAAATCAGGGATGGAGATTAATTGGTATCCCATTGATTATACACATAGTAAGTAATGACAAACTAATACAGTGATATTCATAGTATCATTATTATTGTTGGATATATTTCTATTATTATTCTATGTTATAGAACAAGATGGCTAAACCCCATTTAAGCTTACTTATCATTTAAATTATAAAACAAAATGTATTTAGGTCTTTGGAATATACGCAACTTTTTAAATGTAAAAACTCTAAGTTGATAAAGATGAATCGACATTGCCCATGTGCACCCCTTGCTCTTTCATATAGAAGTTCTACAATGACCAGTAAGTTTTGTTTGGTTTGTTTATAAACTGATAAAGATTATACAACATCATAAAGACACTAGTCCAATTAGGCAATCACTATAGATAGAACAGTGTCCCTTAATCTAACTTTATCTTATCCTTGACATTTGATTTTGAAATACTAAGCTTCTCCATACACAGTGGAAAACTAACTCTATATAACCTCATGAGGGACCAAACAATAAAGGGAGGCTCTACAAAACAACATGATAGTTGTATAATAATATGACCAATTCTAATACCTTTCATAGGTATAAAGTGCGGGCATTGCGTCATCACAGGGAAATAGAATTCACACCATGGAAATCATCCTCTTTTAAGATTAACTATGCTAACTAAACACTACTATTAATCAGCCTCAACAATATCATCCTCTCATTTAATTGGCAATGGAGGATTCTCCATCAGTTCATGCACAATATTAATATTCTTATATTTGATGCCATTGTATGTGGCACAAATTTATCTGCTAAATGCTGTCACAATTCCTGATCAATACAATAGCAAGGTAAAACAACACTAATAATAAAAGTGGAAACATAAATATTCCATTTCACAATGTAGAAACTATTAATGCATTAATAAAAAAAACACCAAAATATGTCAAATGATCATTAATTATTTAAAATAACAATTGTACTTTGTTATAGCAAGCCATGCACATGTAAACAATGAAGATTAACCTACATCTTATGCTTAAAGTGGACATTCATTCATGGGCAGAATTAAGAAATGAAAATACTTATTAATTATTTTATATAATAAAAATAATTGGGTCATTATGTGTCTTATTTTGGCCAATTTGAGTCTGTTAGTTTATCCTTCAATAAAATATTAAAATCTGTTTTAAAAATGTGAGAGGTCAATAGCTGTCTCTCTGTCTCTGTTTAAATAAATGATATTTAGTATTATGTCTTCCCTTAACTGGGAGAATAATAAAGATATGTGTAATAAATGCATATACCTTTATGCCTCAAATCTGTTTAAAAAATGCAAGAGGTAAATAGCTCTCTCTCTCTCTCTCTGTCTCTCTCTCAAAATAAATGTTATTTAATATTATGTTTTTCCTTAACCAGGAGAATAATAAAAATATGTATAATAAATGTATATATTTTACACATCTTTTACTAAATACATTTTATACTACAATAAATGTATATAAAAAAATAATTCCTGATTAACACATGATGTAAATATCATAACACTAAACATAGCAATAACAAAAAATAAACATTTTCTCCCACTAGATATTATCCTATTAGTTTCAAGTTTGATCCATCCATATGAGCAAAATGACAAGAAAATGATATCCTAAGCAAATATTCCTAAGTAGCATGTATATATAGTTTGATTATTATTATCAATGTCAGCATAGTGAGATAATATTTAAACACTTTTCCAAATCTAACACCATTAAAATAGGTTTATTACGATCTACAAATGCATTTTTTTCTTTGAATTTGTTTATTGATTTATTTTGATTAATATTATGTTTGATGCTAGCATAATGAGATAATATTTAAAAGCTTCCAAGGTAGTATAATTAAAATTGGTTTATCCACATTTTAATCCAGGTAATTTTCCTTTTTTTAAAAAAAAATAACTTTATAATTTCATTACAATTAACACTCTCAACTTTTTAAAATTATTTATTGATTTTGTTCTTCTCTCTGTGGTAATATCTGTAACAACTTTAAATAATCTGGGCATTTTAAAACAGATTACAAATATTCTTAATTTGCAAGTTGCCCAATCAACATAGAAAAAAATAAACATTTATTTATTCACTTCTATAAGCAAATTAATATGTGTTTAATGATATTAAGAAGAATTTATAAATACGATATCCTTGGCATTTTTAATTAATCTGTAACTTTTCCATAATTTTCCAACTAAGCAAATTCACGCTGAAACATCATTGCAGATGAGTTCTCTTCTGTACCGAGAATAAGAAATGAATTCATGCATTTTGCTTTTTAAATTGATTAAACTTTGTATGACTTTAAAGAAAATGAATTTTTAAATTTGTCTACTTGATATTTTCTCACTTTTATTCAATATTATTTCAAATTATATTTTATCAAGTGTACATATTTATAAACAAATGTATTTTTCTGCTTTATGCTTAAGTGCGGTGGCGGGGAAATCAAAACCCTTTAATCTTTTCCTTTTCAGTCTACATAATTTTCATGTTATTATTAAATCTGACAATTGACTAAGATAAAGAAAACAAAAGTAATTGCTTATGTTTTCTGGAATTGTTCTTCGTTTGTAATAGTATATGTTGAGACAAATAATTATCCAGATAGCGGTCTTTCTAGCTTCTCCAGTTTGCAAATTAAGAATCATAAGATCGATGAAAAACAGTGTTGAATTAATACAAGGTTATAAAGTTTCTACTTCATTATTTTAATTCCACATAATCCTGAAATTTTGTTCAAATTAATTCCCCAAAATTATTACTTTTCAGTTTTTTTTTCTTTTTACTTTATTTTCTAAGTGGAGAATTAAAGTCTTCTTGTTGATTCCGATTTTCTTCTTCTAGTAGCCCCCCTACAAACTTTTTTGTATTATATACCCTGTATTACATTGCATGATTGGTCCTAAATGGGCCAATAATTGAACAGCATGAATAAATTAATATCTGTCCTCTAGTGATAAAAAATTAGACTTGCATTTCAATTTAAACTACAATACAATATATTTAAAGATTGTTGATAAACAGAGCAAAACTCTCCATACAGTACTGCCACCTGTGATCATGTGATATTTAAAGATTGTTTAAAAAAAATTTAGAAGAATTGTAAATTGATTTTGTTTTGTTTTAATTACTGTTTAATAATAATAAATATTTTAATACTTCCAAATTGGTTTATTGCAATTAAAATATTACTTGAAATAGCTGCCACTGGAAATAGTGATAAAATGTTTATGAGATTCATATCCACTCTATCAGATTTTCCAGTGCATCACAAACAGTCCAGATCATCTTCACTTTCAGGATATTTCTTGGTGAACTTTTTTTTGCTCAGCTGGAAAATTATAATCCAACAAGCATTTCAATCTATAACTGATTTTTACACACTGATTTTCAATATATTAATAAATTGTTACTAATTAAAATTTAAAATTTTACATGCTGGATCAATTGAATAAAGCTTAATGACATTAAGCCAAAACATACGGGTACTATATATATATATATATATATAGTGTAGATATATGTTCTCATTTCACACATATATAGATTCTTCAATTAAAAAAAATTCTTATATATATAGATTTATGTGTGTATTTATTATTATATAGTTTATAAATAGTTAATAAATAAGCAGTTGTAAAAAGACAAGGTAATGAGAAACAATATTTAATATAGGGATTTATTATATTTTATTAAATAATGTGTTGAAATTATTTAGCCATATTCTTATTAAATAAAGATCAGAAAGAAAGTGTGAAGTAAAGTGATCAAGATTAGTAGATTAGGATATGAAAATGTATGCATGTGAGTATAGATATTTTAAACATAAAACATTTTTACACAAATCTTTAATGACTAAGATTGCAAGCTTTGTTGTTTTTGTATTATCTAGATTGTAGATATCTAGAGAGGGAAGTGATGCTTGGATGGGATAAATGTAACAATTAATCCTAAGTTTTTATTAATTGCGACAGACCGTCAAACTTGTGAAGCTTTGATCTTTATCTCAAGATAAGATTTCCAGGTGGTCCTTTTCTTTGATCAAAGATTCGCAATATAAACAAATGAAGCAATATTTAGAGGGCAGTTTTTTTTTCAATATTATTAAAGAAGAGATATGGCAAACAGTTTTTTTTTCAATGTTATTAAAGAAGATATATAAGCTCTCAGTTTTTTTTCAATATTGTTTAGAGAAGAGAAGCAGTTCAGTTTTTGGTTTTTGAAGTGAGTAAGCTAACAATATGTAGTTTTTTTAAGAAATCATTTAATAATATTAACAAAATATGCAATCTATGAAATATGCAATCTATGCAATCATTTTAAACTGAAAATAGATTGACAGTTTTCATTTTTTAAGAGTATGTGCTATTGATTTTTTACTCTTTTAAAAAAAGGGAATGTAAAAGAAGAAGAATGACTCTTGTTTTAAAATAAATACAGAAGATGTGCATATATATACATAAAGTAGCTCACACCAAGATTAATATAGAGTTATTAAAATTCTATAAAATGGTATTAAAAATATTTTCATTATGAAGAAAATAATTAGGATGCTGTGTTAAAACCATTGTTTCTGCTCTCTAAAATCTGACAGAATGGGTTAAATCAATCTTCTACTGTGGACTCATATACCAGTCCATAGTAACCAAAATAATGGACAAATTTAAAACCAGCCACAAACATAATCTAATCATCATCTTTGACAAGAGAAGAAGAAAGAAAAGATGAATAAAAAAACCATATATATAGCCAAGTTTGATTAAGCTATGAATCAATTTTTTTTAATGTTTTCCTCACATTCATCTAAAGTGTCTACAATGATTTTTTTTTGAAATGGTAGAAGCAAGCCAGTCAATGAATTCAGCATTATCAAAAGTATCAACAATAAATAATTTTAAAATTGTTGAAATAAGCAAGTCAATTAATTCATGTTTATCTTAAAAGTATCTGCAAGAACTCTTCTTTTTTTAAATGGAGCAAATCAACTTATTGAAACTATATGTGAGACAAGCAGTCTGAAAATTCAAACTTGAGACATTTATAAGAAGTGAAAATAATCAGGTAACTATGAACTTTCATTAACAGACTTTTTATTCTTACTTATTAAAAGTAAACCTTAATTTATTGGTCAAAGCATTTTTTTGATACCGAAACATTAAAGGCTTGTTTATCGATGGTTATTATCAATATCACATATCATAACACAAACACAGTTTAAATCTTTAAACTTAAATTTTCATTATTTTTTTATTTTCTTTTATTATATATTGTAATATCGAAATGTTTTTTTTATTGTTCTTCATTTATTATGATAATGAGGAACCTATAAATATATGCATTTATAATGTTTTTTTATCTTGTTGCATATTAAATTTGATATAATATATTCTATTTTATTTTGCTCAAGGTTGCAAGAATATTTTTATATATGTGATTTATGTATTAATCCCTAATATAAGGGAACATATTTTAAAAATATGTTAACATATCACAGGGTATGTGTGAATGTGTAACTGCTTATACAAACACATCAAAAAAATAGGTTATGCATGATTAGTTTAAATAGGGTAAATTTAAAAGCAGGGCTTCACATTTGAATGGAAGTGAAATAAAACACACAAGTTATATATGAAATTTATTTTTATGATATAATAAGTTAGGAAAGTCTTAAGTAAGCATTCAATGAAATATTTTTTTTAAATGTCATATTTAGCCAGCTTATGTTAAAATATCCCAAATGACAAACTTGTATATTAAATTTATTTTGTTATGCATATATAAAATTTTGTATTAATTCTATAGTTAATTAATATAATAATAAAGTCAATTGTACAGTTATTAATTTGATTTTAAAGAAGGAAAGAATAATAGTATTAATAAAATATAATTATATATCTTAATTGGTTTCTGAGTTGTTATTAAAAATACTGTTGTATATATCTTGTCTAAATTCTATCATTTAAATAATTTTCATCATCGCTTGCAGATATTAAGAATAATCAGCACTCACAAATATTAAGCGCTCGCAAAATGTTAAGTAAACTAGAATGTTGATTTGCATTGAAGTATTTAAGGATTAAGCTTGATAATAACCAAGTTTTAATAATTATAGGTTAATAATAGAAAGCTAGAATTATGTTATGCCCATGAGTTTTGTTCATCTCCATCAAAGATGTATATCGTATTATTGATTAAAACACTGTTTCAAATAATACTATACAAGAGTTATGATCGTCATCATCATTGATTTGATAAATAATAATCATTTAATCTAATTTTAAAAAAATAATTAAGACATTTAGCCAATAGGGTTTATAGAAAGTTGAATATCATGCATAGAGATTCGCAATGATCATTCATCATCACTGGTATTATTGAATCCTAGTTTTAACTATAAAAGTACTTGGAATAAGTAACAATAAATGTGTATAAATGCTAATGAGTATTATATTTAATTCTCAGTTTAAAATAGGATGATTTTAAAAAGAAATGCCTATAAGTTTATAGAGATAAATTTGTTGTTGTGAGTTCATTATAAAGCTATTGCTGGTATCATCATCATCATCATCATCATTATCATCTCTATATTGTGATAAATAATTAACTTAAGTAACTAGTTTCATGGCCATCCACTTCAGTAATGGTCTTCACTATGTTTATTTGGATGCCATTAATAAGAGTATTTTTTTGCATCTATTTATCAATATATGTAAAATGAGCTAGTAATATCTATGGGAGTCTTTGATATATATATATATATATATATATATATATATATATATATATATATATATATATATATATATATATATATATAAATTTTGGTGATATGGGGATCTTATGATTTTATTGACATGGATAAAATATAAGAATGTCATTTTTTTGTTCATTAGTCATCTATGTCATGTGTAGTAAAAATGTACCAAATGAGTTTGAACTCAGTACACTAGTAAAAAGATATTTATTTAGATTTAAAACAATCTAGTGGCGCTCGTGGGAAAACACCTGTACTTAGCTAAACTGAATAAAGAGTGATTTAATCTATTTTCAACTTCATAATATTAACTTTATATGATTTTTTTAATAAGTTGTTATAAACAGCACCAGCGTGTGTGTGTGTGTCTGTGAATGGTCGTATATACATGGAAAGAGGAATGAGGATTCTTGGTTAAAAGAACCTATTATTGGAGTTAAGCATAAGGCACTCCAGAGATCTCACAGTGGGTAATTTTAATCAGTTGCTATATCTAATATTATTTTATTTGATGACAATGTCTAGTATAGTTTATTGGTCAAATGACTTCCCAATATCGAAATATTTTAAATCTTTAATGATGATAGTGGTTTTAATTTTCATTGTTGTTATTTTAAGTATTGAGAAATGAGATAATTTATTTATTTCATTATTAGTGTGACAGAATTAATGTTTAGAATAGTTGCAAATGGGCTATAATGTTATATTTAATTAATTAGAAATAGAAACCCAAATGGAGCATGATATGCATATGTTCTTATTTATATGTTAGTATCATCCTTATTTAATTATAAATTGTATTTTAGCTAACACAGTACATTCATTTCTCAATTAATTTTACTCGGTTACAAATGATGAACCGCTGGAGCATATCATATATCCTGTTTAGTGTTTAGTTATTGAATTATAGCACCTATCATTTTATCACTCATCTATATATTTATAATCAGTTAAAAATAGCAACCTTTTTCATCATTACATTAATTTGTATGCTGTTACAAAATTTTCTTACTGTTCAAATGACAGATTATAACATATTTTAATAATTAATAATTTCGTCTATTTTTATTTCTGTTACAAATGGTCTATTATTTATGATTTTCTGTTACAATATATATATATAATTGAAATAATATTTTTAACGGTGTACAAACAATTACAAATAATCCTTAAATCCGCAGAAGTACTTTCAGTTACTTTCTAACCTGCCTCAACTGCCATTAAATTCAAAAACCAAAAGCGGAAGCAAACGTCATCAATTCAAATTCCATGAATCTCATATTTAATGTTAGAAGCTTGTCGATTTATTAAATGTGCTTTATTCCTGTTTATAAAAATTGCTTCTTTAATATTTCTTTTACTATGGTTTCTCTCTTTATGAAGAATTTTCACATTTTCAAAATTAAATTTAAATTTATATTTACATGAATTTTCGTGATCAAAAAAAAACTGAAGGAGATATGAAATCATCATTATTTTTATATTTTACATGTTTATATAACAATTCATGTTCCTTCAATCTTTTCTCAATACTGCACCTAGATTCACCTATATATGATAGCTTAAAATCACAAAAAATTTGATATATGACATTACTTTTTTACTTGACAGGTATGACATCCTTAGAATTATTGACTAATTTATTAATATTGTTTGGAATGTAGAATGAAACATCAAACACATTCTTATATAAATCCTTGAAAAATTATACTGTGGATTTGAAATAAATGGAATAGATATCCATTTTTACTATTAATCTTCATTTCTTTTAAATTATAATAATTTTTTTTTTAAATTGACATAAATCATTGTTTATTTGTTCCATTTTATAACCAACATTAAGCAATTCCTTGGCAAATATCTCAATATTTTTCAGTTTATCACTTTGGTAACAACATAATTTTTCATTCCGAAACAAAAAAAAGATTTAAAACTTGCCATCTTATGCATCATTGGTACTTTTGATTTACAATTTATATATCCTCTTTTTTGCAGTGGCTTAATTATTAGTTTATAATTTAATATACTGTTATCTCTTGTGATCATTAAATCTAAATAGTTAATCTTATTGTCCTATTCTTTTTCAATAGTCCATTTCAAGCCATTCAACTTATTTAATGTCTCTATAAGCAAATTTATACTATTAGTATTTCCACAAACAAAAACATCATCCACATATCTTTTGTAAATTTTAATATCTCCAAAAATACACATATTTAAAATTCTACTCTCATATGTAGATAAAACAAAATTGCAAACTTGTGCAACTACAGGCAAACCCATAGGCCAACCTTTAGTCATTTTATAATATTGACCTTCAAAAGATGCAACAATGTTATCATTAAAAAAAAAATTTAAAGAATCAATGATAAATTTTATCATATATTTACAAATATTTTTACTTTTTAATGCATGTTCAATTATTTTTATGGAATTCATTCTATCAATAGATCCATACATTTCTGTAACATCCAATGAAGCAATAACATCATTTTCATCAATTATTAAATTTTTAATACTATTTACAAAGTCAAACGATGAAGCAATAGTATTTTCCCCAAATCCTAAAAAGTCTTGTAAAAGTTTACCAATATATTTAGAAGTCTGATATATGAAGGAACCACCAAAATCTATCATAACTCACAAAGGATTACTTTCTTTATGTAATTTTATATTTGCAAAAATATCTTATGGTTAATAATGGCAATTGGCTATTTCGGAATTTAAACAGAAATTGAGGATTGATAGTATGATTTGTTTGAAGGAGGATAAAGGTTTGTGTATGTGTTTGTTGATGAAAAGTCAATATATTAATAAAATTAAAATGCAAATGGTCAAACTTGGTTTCTGTTTGATTGAAGATTATAATATGGATGGTCAAAGAATAAAGTTTATTAACAATATTTTAAAAAGTGCTAAAAATAAAGTTTTAAATAATAATGTATACTATATTTTATATCCTTCTTGTGCTATATGTCCTCATATTTTTGCAAATATAAAATTACATAAAGAAGGTAATCCTTTGTGAGTTATGATAGATTTTGGTGGTTCCTTTATATATCAGACTTCTAAATATATTGGTAAACTTTTACAAGACTTTTTAGGATTTGGGAAAATACTATTGCTTCATCGTTTGACTTTGTAAATAGTATTAAAAATGTAATTATTGATGAAAATGATATTATTGCTTCATTGGATGTTACAGAAATGCTATGGATCTATTGATAGAATGAATTCCATAAAAATAATTGAACATACATTAAAAAGTAAAAATATTTGTAAATATATGATAAAATTTATCATTGATTCTTTAAAAAAATTTTTTAATGATAACATTGTTGCATCTTTTGAAGGTCAATATTATAAAATGACTAAAGGTTGGCCTATGGGTTTGCCTGTAGTTGCACAAGTTTGGAATTTCGTTTTATCTACATATGAGAGTAGTATTTTAAATATGTGTATTTTTGGAGATATTAAAATTTACAAAAGATATGTGGATGATGTTTTTGTTTGTGGAAATACTAATAGTATAAATTTGCTTATAGAGAAATTAAATAAGTTGAATGGCTTGAAATGGACTATTGAAAAAGAACAGGACAATAAGATTAACCATTTAGATTTAATGATCACAAGAGATAACAGTATATTAAATTATAAACGAATAATTAAGCCACTGCAAAAAAGAAAATATATAAATTGTAAATCAAAAGTACCAATGATGCATAAGATGGCAAGTTTTAAATCTTTTTTTGTTTTGGAATGAAAAATTATGCCGTTACCAAAGTGATAAACTGAAAAATATGGAGATATTTGCCAAGGAATTGCTTGATGTTGGTTATAAAATGGAACAAATAAACAATGCTTTATGTCAATTTTAAAAAAAAATTATAATTTAAAAGAAATGAAGATTAATAATAAAAAAATTGATATCTATTCCATTTATTTCAAATCCACAAGTAAAATTTTTTAAGGATTTATATAAGAATGTGTTTGATGTTTCATTCTACATTCCAAACAATATTAATAAATTAGTCAATTACCTGTCAAGCAAAAAAGTAATGTCATATATCAAATTTTTTGTCATTGTATGCTATCATATATAGGTGAATCTAGGTGCAGTATTGAGAAAAGATTGAAGGAACATGAATTGTTATATAAACATGTAAAAAATAAAAATAATGGTGATTTAATATTTCCTTCAGTTTTCTTTGATCACGAAAAAACATGTAAATATAAATTTAAATTTAATTTTGAAAATGTGAAAATTTTTCATGAAGAGAGAAACCATAGTAAAAGAAAAATTAAAGAGGCAATTCTTATAAACAGGAATAAAGCGCATTTAATAAATCGACAAGCTTCTAACATTAAAATATGGGATTCGTGGAATTTGAATTGATGACGTTTACTTCCGCGTTTGGTTTTTGAATTTAATTGCAGTTGAGGCAGGTTAGAAAGTAACCAAAAGTACTTCTGCGGATTTAAGTATTATTTGTAATTGTTTGTAAATCGTTAAAAATATTATTTCAATTATAATTACAATATTGTTTTTAATTAACGGATATTTTATTTATTTTACATATATATAATAAAAGGATTGTAATAAGTGTAATCATATTTATGTACATATATGCATTTTATTATTTATTACTATAGTATAATAATGTAAATAATGTCCACTAGTTGGAGGTGCTGTAGAGCAGCTGGTCATGTGATTGTTTTAAAAGAAACATCTTGATAACATTCCAATACTGAATAACAGTTAGATTGATACATTAAATATTCTTTTATATTTATAGTCAGAAGTCTCTTTCAGTTTTATTTTAAAGTCAGTATTTTAAAGTATATACATATTTTATAAAGGTATGGACAAATATTAATACCGAAATTTGATTATTTAATAGTATTTATTTTGAGTTCAGTTGAAAACCTAATAATCAAACAATTCATTATATTTTGTCGAACCCGGAGTGTTTAAGATATAAATAAATTTTGAAATGCTCTTGGATGGGATAAAAAATTATAAATGACAGCCTTAGCTACTGCTATTATGTTTTGCATACTTGATTGACATCGTTAGATGCTCAAATCCAACCAGTTTTCACATGATTAACGGATGCATCTAAAAATATCACAGAGTTATAACCTAGCTTTTGTAACATTTTAAAATATGTATTCAAGAGATTTGTTTTGCTTTATACTTCTTCATCACTTGTTTGGGAATCTTTTTAAGCAAGTCTTCCCTGTTATCAAGATCGATAACTTTACATTGAATTTTTTCAGAAAAATGGTAAACTTTCGATACATCTATGATTAATTATGCTGACCTCTGTAAGAAAAGCAGAGCTGGTAATTGTTAGAACTTGGAAGTAAGTAATGTCAGTGGTAAACTTATGTTTCTGTTTATCGTATACCACTCATTAATCATTAAAACTATATATATATATATATATATATATATTGTAACCTCGCTAGAATGAGATGGGGATATGAGAAAGAGAAAAGAGAGAGAGAAAAGAAGAAAATGCTAATAATGGAATGAGAGAGGGGTGTGAGAAAAAAAAAGAAAAAGAGAAATATAATACTAATAATGAAATGGAGATAGAGAAGAGAATGCTAGTAATGAAAGGGAGATAATGATAATGGTAAGAATAAATGATGGAAAAGAAAAGAATCAAGGAAGAAAAGAGATGGGGAAAAGTAATAGAAATAATATATGTAACAGAGAGAGAAAAGAAATGAGATGGTGGAAAGATATGAAAGAGAGATATAAGAAGAAGATGGAATAAAGAAGAGAGAAATGAAATGAGGTAATAGAAGAAACTCTTAACAAATGTTTTAAATAGCTGAGATGATAGAAAGATATGAAAGAGAGATATAAGAAGAAGATAGAATAAAGGAGAGAGAAATGAAATGAGATGATAGAAAGAAATGAGAAATGACATAAAAAGAAATGAAATAAAATTGAAATGAAATGAAATAAAATATACATGAGAGACTCTAAATGACTCGGCTCAGTGGGGTTACAATAAATTTAATGAAAAGAGATGATGATCCAGAGATGTATAATCAAATAAAGGTCAAATCCAATACTGATGAACTATGACTACTACAGCATATTAATATTTTAATAAACCATACAAAAGGTTATCTAAATCATTAATCAATGCTTACCATATTAGTCCTACTAATAGATTATACACTCTCTGAATAAGACCTATGATGCTTTGCTTTAAAATATTATCTTACAGAATTATATTTACTAAAACAACAAGAGTAAATAACCTCAGGGATTTTAAAACTAACACTCTTGAGTAAAATTAAAGTTTAAGTTAATTTGCCTAATAAAGAATTACTGTGATTAATAAATAAATAAGTGACATCTTAGCTGACCATAAAATAATTATAATATGTTCAATCTTAAAATAATAAATAAAATAAACATTCACAAAATTTAATGAATCAATTTAAACTTAACTAATAATGGCCTATTATCTAAGATATTACTTGAGCAGAGAAAAGAGCAAGGGTACTTTTAATGCCTTTCCATACTCACAGACAACCACTAAAGACCTGAAATGCAAATGAATTAGAATTCTTTAAATATATCAGATTTAAGATGATGATAGATGATGTGCAGTGAATATAAGATAAGGTGCAGCTTTTAAAATAATATTAATTAAAATATTCTTCTGAAGTACTAATATTGTTAATCTGATATTGCATATATCTTTAGTCTGAAAGATATACTGATAATTTTAAAAAAATAAACTTTTAAATAAGTATTTAATTAGGTATCTGCAATAATGCAATTATCTGTATTTATGATTCAATATGAGAATCATTTACTTTAACATAGTTTTTTATTTTATTTTCAAGACAATATTAACTATATTTAATAAAGTTAGAATATACTTGTAAATTTCTGAATTGAAGATTCAAAAACTTTTACATTTTAAGATTTTGTGAACTTGGAACCGAAGATAATAATATATTCTCATACAAAAGTAAAACAAACAAAACAATACTTTTGAAATAATAATAATTTGATTTATTAATAATGAGAAGAAAAGTTTACAAATGTAGTAGAATACAAACAATGCCAATACCGCACGAAGGTTTAATATAATTATTTGGACTCTTAACAGCTTTATTTAACTTACACTAATACACTTAATAACCCATAAAGGTTATTCACTGTTACTTTATTTTAATAATTATATTTCTCTCTCTCAAAAAAAGTTTAAACTTTAATTATCATATGTACTTAATAAGCACACTACTATTCTTCTTTATTAGACTAATTCATAACATTATTGTATCATCTACTAATCAGAATAACACACAAAACTAGGTTTATATTGAAACGCTAAGCTTAATTTTATACTCCTAAACTTAACAAACGCTAAGTTGTAATAAGCATAATCAACAATATTTTTTTAAAAAAAATATCATCACTAGTTTCACGGATATAACTAATATCACAGCTAGAGATAGGTTTAAATCAGATTAAGCTAATATTAAAATTAAACTAACTTAAGTGTATGGGAGAATCATTCATCAGAAATCAGTTATACTTTTTTTAAAAAAAAAAAACTTTAGTCCACATAAAATTATTCCCTCAATGTTTTAAAGATAATGATGTAACACACTTACAAATCCAGCGGCGAAATTCTGGATGAAAATATTAAATTAGTATGTGCGAATTGCCACTTATACCATATGCACATTTAACATACTTTAAAATAAATATAACTTATTGTTGGTTAGCTTGTGAGTGATAAAACTATCATAGCAACACAATTCAAACATTGATATACCTATGAGACTTAAATTAGCTACAACTACCTGAAGAAATACATTTCCTCAAACAAGCATATCTTGTCATCAGAAATATAAAACAAATGCAACATCACCTACTATGGTGGAATTAGCATTAAGTCATCATGAATGATAGGCAAAAATATAAAAATACTAGGCTCCTCAGAGCTGGAAAAGAATGTGGTGTCTTTCAAAAAAAATACCTAACTTTGAGGCAGAAACGAAGATACCTGGAATTCATCTACAGTGTATCTGGGAACAGGAAAGATGCACCAGAAAAGCACAATCCTCTCATGGGATTTTCAATGCTTATAAATGTGATCGTCATCACTGAAAAATAGAATACAATAACCCTCTTCTGGGAATAAGCACTATCAAATCATGGAAATATAATACAATAAGGACGGAGGATTTTATCTACTCCATAAGCATATTTAAAAATTATTAACTAAGCCTAATTCTATGAGGCTACCAAATATTAACTAATAGCAAGATATATACTTCACTTAAACTGACTAAATTATTTCTAAGAAATTTATAAAAATACAAAATGTATATCCAATGTTCGAACCAACAAAGCAAACTATGTGTCAAATGACTACTGTAGAAAATAATTTAAACTTAAATGCATATAAAATTCTAGGTAAGGCACAATGCACACGTAACAAAATATTAAATGCTAAAAATATAGTAACTAGTGGACTTTTAAAATTGTAAATTAAATGCAAGAATATTTACTTCTTGATGAATATAAAATATTGGTAATTATTATTAATATAACATTCATAAAACAAATGAATGGATATTCTCTGATAAACTTCTTTAGTAAATTTTAAATAAAAATTGAGTAAAACATCCCATTTATATGAAAACAAGACTGTGATATTTAAATCTCTGTAATAAAATTATTAAATAGAAACTAGCTAGTGTAATGCTTGATAAATAAACTAAATCTACTTAAGAATGGCAAAAAACATTTGCTCATTAAATAAACCTATTTCGTTTTTAAAATTATAACCTTAGTTTACCTGTATATTTATTATATTTATGCAAAAGTGTTACAAAAAAAATAATAGCATGAATATTTTATGGTTTCATTTTTTTTTTTTAAAAGCAATAAAGCAGACCATAAAAAATAATACATTAATTCAAGTTCATATTTTGGCTCCGTAATGGTTTTTCCATTTAATAAAGTGTAGACAATTTATCCAGGTTAAGATATCTATCTGAATTCGAAGCTTCAATTAATACATTTATACATATGGCAATCATTTCCAAATGAAAATGTTCAATAGTTCATTAATAATATTTTTTAAACCATTTTTTAAAAAAAAATTAAATAATAAGATTAAGCCGGCATGAAACAAAATAAAATCCTCAGCTGAACACACTTTAATTTATTTATAGGATCCCAAGTTCAAAATTGCATATAATAATAATAAAAATATGTTTCTAAGTGTATTTCTTTATCCTCTTTTAGGAAAACGCTTCTTTTGAAATATAGTTTTTCTTAAGTACTTTTTCTAATAATATTCCAAGACGTATTTTTTTAAAATTAATTTCCTTTGCTTACTTTTAAATATGAGAGTAGAAATTTTTTTTTACTGTTCAAGACATTTCTCCGTTTATATATTATAATTAATGCCATAAAGTTATTTTTAAATACTGGCAAGTACGACTATTTTTAATGTACCCAATTACTATCAATTCATTATTAATCCTTAAAAATTGCTTTAAAGTTTTATTTCCAAATACGTATCCTTTCTTACTGTGTAAATAAGAATTATCCTTTAAAATGTATATATTATCTGTTTCCATTTAGCTAAACAAATCATTTTCATATATGTCAAGATATAAGTAATAACTTTTCCCTTTTTAAAAAAAAAATCATTCTTTATAGTTTCACTGTAATGGAATGTAGCAGCTTCTTTATAATGTTTTTTTTTAAACTTAAAAAAAATAAAGTTTTACTTTTTTTTTTACATATACTTTTAATCTAACAGAAAAAATAATTAGCATTTTACTTTCAAAATAGTTTAATACAGCCAAACGCTTATCTATGGAAATGATAAATAGTTTGTTCCTTAACCTTACTTCCAAGTAAAGAAAAATAAGTAAGTTAAAGTCATTTAATATGTGAGACGCTTTATTTATTCTAGACCTTTTTTAACTATAATTTTTATGACTTGACTGAAATTGAAATTGTCAGAAAAACAGATTACCTTTTCTTCTTAGCCCTCCAACATTACAGGATGATTTTAAATATTTTAAACATACTTGTATTTTTTTTAGAAATATCAAGTTCTTTAAAAAAAATTACTTTTATTAATAAAACCCTTAAGATATAGCACCAGTTGAATCGAAACAAGATCAGCCCCTGAATGACCCCTCGATCTCCGTTTTATCTCACAGTTTTTCATCCACCTACAATTCATTTAAAAACCAATAAAATTATTTTTTATTAAATTTTAATATTCTGACAAACCAGCTGTGGAATCAGTCTACTGACGTAATCAATATAATTTTCCCATACCACATGACCTTCAGCTGCAAAGTCAAAATTTTAATATTACAAATATTATGCAACAATTGTTTTTTATGATATTTTATATAACAATAGTAAGAAATATAAAATTTAAAGTTGTCCCTTTATTAAATCCTTAAATATTACATTAAAAATAATTTTATCCACACATTTGCTTTATTTACTTATTTTAAACAATTTGGGAGCTATATTATTGTTTTATTCTTATGTTTCCATGTCCATGCATGCACATATTCTCACATACTTTGGCCTTACTTTAATTGTTTAAAATTATTTTTAGAATTACAACAACAAAATGTTAACGATTATTTAATCTAACTAACTTTTATAATGATAATGTTAAACTACAAAACTAATAACAAATTTTCTTATTTTTCTTAATAAAAACTTACATATCATTTTTTTAAATTTTATTACTTAGTTATTCTGACTTAATAATAATATCTTATTATTATTTTTAGACATTACAATGGATTATACAGTAGTTATTTTAGAATACATTTAATACTATTTATCAATTCACAATTATTTTTTAACATTTGCTTATGTTAAATTATTACCTAATATCCCTTATCAAACCAACTGACATTATTATAATATTTAGATTATCCTATTTTAACAATTAACTAGTTTAATTTCCAGTTTTATCATCATTATTTTTTATCCAAAATTTTAAACAAAAGGTTACGCTAAGATAACCTTGATTACCTCTTGGAACTAAGTGACACTTCAGTTAGGTACAATATATAAACATTACAAGCATAAAGCTAAACTAGTCAATATATAATTAAAATTACCCCAAATCCAAAATTCAACCAGAGCAGCAAAAACTAATATTAAAACACAACCAAAGATTTTACTGCTATAAGTGGACTTCTCAAGTGTAAAGAACTACAAAAACTACACAATATATATATATATATATATATATATATATATATATATATATATATATATATATATATATATATATATAATATTAAACATTACCCACAAATCCATTCACTTCCCATCCACCCTTCATATCAAAAGAAGAATTAAAGAATCTTTATTATTGAAAATTTATAATTCTTAAGCAATTAACTTATTTAAGAGTTTTTTTAATATTAAGGGTGGATGGGAAGTGAAAGGTTTTGTGGGTAATGCTTAATATTATATATATTGTGTAGTTTTTGTAGTTCTTTACACTTGAGAAGTCTGCTTGCATCAGTTAAACTGTAGGTTGTGTTTTAATATTATTTTTGCTGGTCTGGTTGAATTTTGGATTTGGGGTAATATTTTATATATTATAACAGGTTCGAATATGGTTAGTTTGCAACACTGGTCTCTTAGGCAGAGAAGAACATACTCAGAGAATATGTATGTCCAAATGATAGCTATAAAATATATAACTAGCGTTACATTTCCAGGACATAACTTCTTCTCAACTGTTGAGTTCAACACCAAGTTCAAAGCACTTTTTTGTTTTGTGTAAACATGGGCACCAGCTATTTATTCAGAAGAATAAACAACACACTTTGAACAATTTCCACTAACTCAATGCCTAAGTTACACCCATAGACTAGCTCAGCTACTTGTAATTAATAACACATTATACAAAATTAGTGCTGAAAAGAATTGATGAAAGATTGGTAAAAGAATTGGTAAAAAGAATTGGTTAACAAATAAAGTTTAAGTTTAAGACAATTTATTTTAATTAACATTATTAAACTAATTTTAAATATTTTATAATTTTTTTTAACAGAACACTGGTATTTATCTAATTTAATTAATAACACTGATATAATGATCATGCACCTATTAACTCATACACTCACATATATAATAATAAAGCATTAAATAGTATTTGAAATTCAAACACATATATTTAAAACACAAATTAATAGTTCATTTTTATGTGCTATAGAGTTCATATAATTTGGCTCTTAGTTTTATGAATGCAATGGCTACTTTTAGAAATGAATATCAGAAAATGTTTTACCCAGGATTTTGAATGTAGATTTAAAACTTTGTTTTCTTCTTGGTTGCTGCTTCCATTACAAATATTTCCATCTGGCTGGGATGTTTTCTTGAGAAGTTTTATTATTATTGATGATTATTATTATTGGAGACAATTAGATATTGACGGAGATTCTTCAAGCTGTTATGCAGACATTATTTTCATGGGCAGGTTTCACTGTTTCACTGGACTAAGGGCTGAAGTAAAATCGTATGTTCCCAAAAGCTGCTCACCACTTCATTTTTGTTTCTGGATACATAATAAACTGACCTGTTATCTGAACTGAAACAACTCGACTGAATGTCTGGTAAAAAAATTGGCTATATATACCAACAACGTGTTGTCATTTTAATACCCTCCGGCAATATCTGTTGTCAAAATTCCTTTGATAATCTTATGTTTTTGAAGATTGTTTAATTAGCAGTAACCATGCAAACATGTTGTTTTATATTTGTTTAACTTAATAGCCATCATGGTGTTTTTTAAATCTTTACCTTTCATTTATTTATAATAACATTTATTACACATACATTTATTCTATTATTGACAATCGCACATATATATATTTTACTATTCTAAAATCAAAACTAGTTTTAAGATTACTTTTTTTTCTTTAATTTAAATAAAGAGATTTATATTTTTTTAGACTTTTGAATTATATTTCAACTAATAATAATCATATGACAACTCTTTAAACTCAAAACTTTTAGTTTGACTTTTCTAACCAAAACTCCCCATCCCCCCTTTTAATTAATTAATTGTAACTTTTATTTCAAAAACTAATGATAGAAAACTATTTGACTCTTATCTTTTTCAAAAACAAACTGTAATAAATTCTTCAACTTTTAATTTTATGTTTTTCTTTTATGAAAGATTTTTATTTTAATATTTTTTTTTAGACAAAATTATTTTATATACATGTGTCAATTCAAGGTTGGTACAATATATATTGAAACGTAAACCTTCTAATCTCTTTTTGTTTCACCATCAACCTAATGACCTACTCATCTGAACTAGTTTCGAACCTATCTTAAATGTAAAAATGTTAAATAAAAATGTTATATGTAAGTCGAGCGGGAAAACTTTGCTATAATGGCCGCTTGAATTGCATCATCCATTTACATATGAAAACACGCTATAATTAGACAGGTTTGATAAAATTATAGCGGAGAAATGCTCATAAATTATTATAAAATGTTTTATTAATTTTTAGTCAATTCTTAATTATATTTGCTATGATATTCATATGTGGATGGATAATTTAAACCTTGAAATAACAGCAAAATGATATATATATATATTTAAGTTTAAATAATAAAAAAATGTAAAACATTTTTTTAAAAATATATTTAACGGTTTTCTGATTTAATGTTTTACATATATAATTGAAACTAAAGAATTTTCTTTAAATTTGCTTTTTTTTTTCTGATAAACAAATAATATTGTAAAAACAAATATGTTAAAAGTTGTATGTTTCAGTAAAATAAAAATCATCCATTTGTAATTAAAAATGAGCATTTTGTGTAGACAAGAGATCAGTTAGTGACTGCACCCTGGGTAAAAAAGTAAAATCTAGTTTACTGATTGATTTTTGTTTGCAACAAAAGACTTTATCATTAAATCAGAATACTGTTACTTCTGCTAAGCTTTAACATTCTATAACACCTAGAAAGGAATTTAATTAGTGAAATCTGAATCGAATTATGATTTATATATTTTAATAATTTTAAGTAAATTAAATCTAACACCTCGGAGACGTTATCTGTTGTAGAAATTGGATTATATTATTTTGTTTAATTAAAAGTCAATTGGTCCTGAGGCAAACGAAATTCCAAAAAGGTGTTAAAGCTTAGTTGAAATATATAAATAGGCCCTATTTTAAGCGGGAAGATATACTCCATCTTGCTTTTGAAGATCTATTACTATCCAAGTTATAATTTTTTTTATTTTACCATGTCCGGCTAAAGTCAGGCAAAGTTTTGCTGCTGTTCCCATGATGGAACGCCGATGTTCAATCCATCCAATGCCGAAGCAACAACCAACAAGCTTATACCAAATAAAAGATGCCGTAAACCGCTAAAAAGGACTTGCCTTTGTCCCAATTTCAATCCAGCTACAGGAACACCATTTTAAAATCGTCTCCCAACTAAATATAACATGCCATAAGCCGCCAAAGAAGTCACCTTTGTTCCAGCTCAAAAATCTCCAGTTCAGCTATAGGAGAACTGTCTTAATATTACTAAAATAGCAGAGCTCTGTGTAAATTTCAAAACAATCTTTATTTCTTCAAAATCAGGTTTAGATAACCATATTATTGCAACTTCTTTCCAAATTGTTTTCTAAATTCTATAAAATGAAATACTTTTGCTAAGTTCTTTATTAATATATTATTGTAGCTTCTTTCTAAAATTGTTTTCTAAATAATATTTTAAAATCTATAAATGAAATACTTTTTCTAAATTTCTTTGCTAATTAATATTTTGCTATATAACTTAATCACTGCAGTATATTTGCTTTCCTTTTTGATTATTTTAATAATTATTAGTTATACCTATATTTCAAAATGGTGTGCCTTTAATTACCAAATATGTTTTTTTTTAAAGATATAATTTAAAATCTTCGAATTATTTAGTTATTATAGTGTCATTCGTGCGCTGTTTCGAAAACCTATTTCTAAATAGCAGCAACCCATTTGTGCTCATTGTTATTTAGTCATTTATTAATTAATTAATATAAATATAAAATGTGGCTTTTCAACCTTTAATTATTATGTTACTAAAGATTAAACTAGCAAGGAGTGCAATCATAAGTATATTTTTTAGTAAAGTATTCGTAAGTCCCTTATTAAACATACTTTTCCCCCCTGTTTAAAAATTTAGTAGTTATAAGTAACTATAGAGATTGAACAGGATAAAGTAAAGTTTATATAGATATATATTCCCATCAGTAGCATATCGTATTTCTCATGCTACAGAAGAGTTGGCTCTTTTGATCAAGCTGATGAACTCATATTCATTTAATATATGATATTTAATTTATAATATCCTTCGGCTTGGCGGATGTGAAACTTATTAATATTTTTTCTTTGTGCTGTTTTATATATATAAGATGGAGCCACGGTAAGTCCAGCCCATCTTCCTCTTTTATGGGTAGTGCAGTAGCGAAGTCTGAGCTATGGGCCAGATTAGCACGTAAGTCCCCCGCTTCTGATGAAGCAAATAAAGGTCCCCTTTTGCAGCATGATGACTGGTTATTGGGGAACCGTTATTTGTCACAAAAACCCTAAAACTATTCTTCCATCCACAGAGCAACTTTATTATTATATTTTACTTGTGCCTAGCGTATTAGTAAAATCGTTATAGCCAACTCTACCTCCATAATATGCAATCTTCGGCATTGATCCGAACCCATTCGATCTTAAGCTATCTGGGATGCTTTATATGCCCATATTTAATATGAAAATTGATTATAATTAGATGTATTATTAAGCTTCACTCCAGACTTGGTTCAATTTCATGTATAATAGCCACTCGAACTGATTAGAAAAAGGGCATGACTAATAAGTTAATGTAGTGATTAGTTGTATAGCGTGATATTTGTTTCCATTAAATAATGGCCACAAATCTATTTGCCAACATTTCAATTATTGTTTAAATGACCTAGAGTAATGTCACTTAATAAATAAAATGCCTGCGTGCTAAATAATGTTATATCAAGATACATATGAAATTTGTTAATAAATATATTTTATAATTCATTATCTCTTAGTTTCTGTCTCATTATTAAATCAAGCCAATTCACTAATTGCCCATAGCTTTTCATTAGTAAAGCCCCTATTAACTAATTATATTAGATTTTATCTTTGGAATGTCTAGTATTTAAATTGTTTATATATATGTTTAAGTCCATAAGTCTTATTGTTTTCTCCAATTTGCTAGTGAGCTGGATTAAGAATTAATTCTCATATGCCATCATTGTTATGTTGTCCATTAGGTGTTTGACCTGGAGCTTGGAGAGTGTGTCCCAATCCAGGCTGGTCCCTGACCAAAATCTTGGGCTCAATTGGATTTGAAGTACATTTTGTGAGTTCCAGCTCATATTAGATGGATAAGCATATTTTGACGGCACAATATATATATATATATTGTTTTTTTTTTCAATGTATCCATCTATATTTCTATGTATCCATATATGTATATATTCATCCATTTATTTGTCTTAAGTTCTATTAATCTCCTAATTTATTTTAAATAGAGTTTCGAATTTGCCATCTATTTATTTAACAATTTTGCCTAAGTGCATTTATTTATGTTTATTTGTATTCATATTGTTTATCTTTTTATTTAATAATCAATATATCTATCTTGCTTTTTATGTGAAACCATCTAATGTCATTACTTTTAAGTAACTTCTTGTCCAATAACTTATTCATAATAATTTTTCTAACATTTATTTTTTCTTCTATCGCCTCATTCATTTAAACATATTTTTTATTTTTCTATATAAGTGCTTAATAATTTTTAATTCATTTATCAGAATATTTTTCTATGTCTTGTAACCCTCTTGCTGTACATGTAGCATTTGGTCATCTATTTTATTAATTACTGTTTATCTCTCTAACTATATATGCCTAAAATGTTATAAATGATTTCTCTGTATATATAGCGAATACAGAAAAAGGATAGATGGGAGTGGTTACGAGGGGAGTATAGATCACCTATAGCACATACGTGGAGTATATTTAAGAGAATATAAATATGTATGCAGTATAGAAACCCAGATACATTTTATTTAATCCTAACCAAATTTAATCAAATTAAATATAAATTTCATCCACAACGATTAAATTTAAAACAACTCAAAAATAATGAAATTATAAATTTCATATATATATATTGTTATGTAGATGAAAAGGTTTATTGAGAGATTTATTTATAATTGGCTATATTTTTTATTTACTGCATACATTTAACAAATAATACCTGAAACTAAATAAAACTAACTTCATCTGCAATTCCAATTGTAATACTAAGTAATAGCAGGCCAGTGAATCAGGAAATATAGCCATGTTCTTGTAATACCCAGAATAATAAATTTTCTGAATATATTTTCTTTTGCACAGCTCGATTAACTTACACATTCTAGTGCAGAAACGATGACCTAAATTAAACTGTGAATGTTAAATCAAACCAAAAATGTTACAGTGCATTAACTTTTACATATACTAAATGCCCGCTGAAAATTAGTTTGGCAATATATTTAATACCATAGAAGATTTAGAAACAGATAATAAAACAGAAGTGGAACATGTTTATTTGTCAGCAAACATGATTCAAGAAAGTTTTCAACATTCTAATCAATTCAAAAATAATTTTCTTGTTAGGAACACAAATTATGAATGAGCTCTTGAATTCTAACGAGAGCCAAATAATTGTATGTCTGGATATCACGAGCTTGATAAACATTTAGTAAAATCATTGTCTCGAATTTTAATCATTGATTACAGTGATGACAGAAAACCATTAACACAGCATGAGATTGAAGTTGGTGGTAATTGTATTTCTTCTTGTGATGAATTTCGTATTAGTTCACAAACAAACCTGCAGATTCTCAAATAACAATAATGATTAAAATATATATGAAAAATGGAAAATAAATTACACATAAAAACATATTGTTTTGAATAAAATTAAATAGTTAGTAAAAGAAAATAAAAAATTTACTTATATCAATTTTTTTCAAATGTTTGAAATTTTTTTATTAGTCATAATTTATTTCCTTATTTTTTACGCGATTTTAAAAGTAATTTGACCTTGTTGCTATGGTTTTATGTGATTTTTGAAAATTATGGAATGGATTCTACATTTTTCAAGGTAAGTTAAGTCTATTTTTGTGCAATTCTTTATGTGGAACTTATGTACCACTTAAAAAGAGAGCCAGGTGAATTTGTAATTAAACATTTTTTTTAGTTTCTCTAATTTATTTACAAGCAAAGTCCTATTTTTATTCTGTATATTTAAAGTTCCTCTCTGTTAATCTTTTCATTATGGCACACCTTTTAGATATAGATAGAAGACAGACTTGAAAGTTGTTGAAGCAAATATCAATTTTTGCAGCAGGACTGAAGATATCCAAAATAGATCATCCATTTGAGCTTACACTACATTCTGGGGTTAAAATATATGTATTTAGACATTCATTTTGTAGTGTTTGAACCTTATTACTTTTTTAAAAGAACAACAATCCAATAGGTCATGTTATAAATCAGTATTACAAAAAAACAGCAAATCATTTTGCATTTAATAAAAACAATGATATCTATCAGTTTTTCACAGTTTAGTTTTTAAGAACAACAGAATTGATTTTATTAAAAGGAATGCTTTGTACAATTATAAAATAATTTTACTATCTTTTAAATTATAGTTTAATAAAATAAACTTTTATAAATAACAAAAGCATACTACTACTACCAATACCACCACCAGTACCACTACTACTACTACTACTGCTACTATTGCTACTGCTACTAGTATTACTACTGCTACTGCTGCTCCCACTGCTTCTGCTACTGCTGCTGCTACTACTACTGCTAATACTATTGCTACTGCTGCTGTGACTCCTGGTGTTCTTACTGCTACTGCTGCTACTACTACTACTGCTCCTCCTGCTGCTGCTACAGCTACTGCTACTGCTGCTGCTGCTGTTGATGCTGTGGTTACTGCTACTACTACTACTACTACTACTACTACTACTACTACTGCTCCTGTGCTATTACTGATGATGATGTAACATTTTTAAAATTATTGAATAAAATACAGTTTACATAAACTTTGAAAACATTCCATCACTAGTCTTTGGTTTTCATCAATTTTCTCTTGCAAGTTTTTATTCACTTTTTTTCAGTGTTGCACCTCATCTATTTTCTTTTGCCAGATTTCATTCATTTCATCCATCCTTTTCTGTTCCATTGTTTATTTTTATTTATTTAAAGTGTATTTTACTGATTCTTATTCATTTTCTATCTGTTGGATTCTTTGTCAAATTTGACTAAATATTTCCATATCGAATGTACAGTAGTCTTATTTTTTCACATATTTTAGAAACATATTTCCTATCAGTATAATATGTGATTCCTTAAAAGTTATATCAGGGATTTCTGCTTATATTAATTCAATTTGTGGCTCTAGACCAGGGGTCCCCATCCCTATGCCTGCAAGCAGCATGGCACCTGCAGACCATTTTACATGTGCCCACCACTATCCGAACATGATGAAAAATTATTTATCTGATAGAAATAAATTTAATTTTTAAAATTTCTTATAAATTTTTGTATTATATTGTAATCAAATGTTAAAATATTATTTTTGAAATAAATATTTTTTGTACTATAAATTTACATTGAAAAAATAAATGGTGTCCACCTCCTGGCTGGTATTATAGAATGTGCTTTTAAGTGCAAAAAGGTTGGGGACTGCTGCTCTAGACTAAAACTCTTAATTAATATGATAAATTAGAGTTCTTCTTAACTTAAAAAAATATAATTGATGATAGTATGCATTCTATAAATGTACATTCATGTATATTTTTGTTTTTTATAATTTTGTTTGTCAGAAATTATTGTGTTTGAAACATGTAAATATGGTTGGGGGTATATAAGTTTACTCCAGGAAACTGAAAAGTTGTTTTAAGTTATCTAACAGGTGAACATGTGTTTTTAATTTATATTGTCAACGTTTTATTTTTCTTTTGTGTGTTGAATAATTTTTTTTCTTAAATTTAAAAATAATTCTGAGTTTTCCAACATGTATACATTTTAATTTTTATATATTGGTAAAATTTGGTTTTAATTACTGCAGGCAAGTCAATGACTTTTTTTATTGTATTATGTGTTAGAGAGAAAAATGTAGATATGCATTAGTGGTCATCCAGCATGACACTTGCGAGATGGTACTTAAAACCATATGGGAATGGAATTTAAAGTATTAATGGTTTGAGAAATCCTAAATAGATTCCAAAGATAAAAGTCTTTGTTAAGACAAAATGTTTTATTTTGTTCTTGATTAAATTGAATAATGAAAAAAAGGTAGGAAAAATAAGTTCAACTATGTGTATTGTCTAAACACATGAGCACTTAGTAAAGAATGTCAGTTGCAATTAGTTAAAAATGTAAACCAATAGTCCATAGGGATCATAAAATGCACCATGTAATGAAGAGGATATATAAGCGTTGATCAGGTGAGATATATAAAAAAAGATAATATACATTCTTTTTCCAAGCCAAAGATATAGCAAGCCATAGTTATAGAAAGTCATAAGAATAAATCGAGTTGAAAATTTATAGTGAACATGGAAATATAATAGAGAGATACAGCATATGGAAAGATATATACAAAAGAAAGGAGAAGACAGATACAGAGAGTTGAGAAAAGAAAAATGTCTGTGCTTCCTAATGGTGGATTTAAGCTTGTGCTTTTTCAATTGCTGTCAATTTCTTTTAAAAAAGTCAATCATTCTTAGCTTTAGAAGAGAAGTGTCCAGCATTAAGTTGGGGGAATCTGAGTGGAAGAATACAAAAACCAACAGGAGTTGGAGAAATGGTGTATTGCATTATCCTTTGGCCAATATAAGATTATATGAGATTGTTCTTCTGAGCTAGATTTGAGTATAACAGTCTGATATATGAATGGGAATATATATAAATATTTGCTCAAGTGGCATCCAGAGTTGATAAATCATCATCATCATGGTTAGCATGTAGTATAATATTATTGAAAGCCCATAGACTACATTTTATTTTAGCTTAGTCTTAGAAATAAATCTTATCTTTGGGACAGTGCATTAATGACACTAAGTGGCCAGAGCAATGATGATGATCAGCATGTTTTAAAATATTAGCAATATTGTTTAGATTTATCTGGTTATGCATTCTGATGGTTTAGCACTTATGTGGTGCATCCAAATTAATGGTTTCAATAATCTGCTACAAGCTGACAAGGGTTAAATAGTTTATCTGGTCTACAGATGTCATTTCCAATCCTGTCACCAGATTTATTGTTAATGCAATTTGATTGTTGGGACATTGCTTTCTTTCCCATAAAGCCTATATAAATTAAATATTAATTATGAACCTAGAGGATACGTCTTTGATTATAACCTTATATCTTTTCAATAGCTATTCAATTTACTAAATATCATTTAATTTATATTAATTGTGAACTAAATAAAGTAAAATTTCCATGCATGTGAGTTAAATAGCCTAATTTATAGATTACATTATTATCTTGTGACATGCTTTATTTATTATTTTCATTTTTTTTAAATAAAAAAGAATAAACTTTGAGTTAAAATATTTAATCTAACAATGTGCAAAAGCATAGGGTTACATTATATATAATCTATGAGCTAAATGTATAAATAATAATGCATATGCATATATTTATAATTATGATAAGTTTATCTTATATTAATTTAAATATAATGTAGTGTAATTTTATTTCATAGGTCTGAGGAAACTTCTAGACAGTCAAAGCCACCAAACAGTTTTATTAACTAAAGCTTACATCATGCAGTAATGCAAATATAAATAATGATAAAATACACAAAAGAAATGAAGTTATCACAATATTATGCAATAAAACTAGATTTCAAATCAGCTTTTGATCTGGTCAATTGGATATACCTCTTTAATGCTCTAGATGACTTAATACAAGATCATAAATACATAAGTTATTAAAAAAACTATATTGGAAATACAATTAGAGCAATCAAAAACTATATAAAAAATTCTGACTCCATCCCCAAAATAGGTATACCTCAGCGGTCACCAGTGGCTGTGTCTGTATGTTATTTTCATCGATCCAATGACCAAAGAGATCAGAAATAGAGTGCAGAGAATTTATCTACCTCACTTGGGAATTGGGGTGCATGTATTGACTTTCATTGATGATATCATAAATGTTTTCCATGGCATTGGTAATGTCCAAATAATAATGCAAATATTCGGAAATTTCAGAGTGAAAACGGTTCAATTATAACACCAATGAAATCAGCTGCTTGTCAACTAGCGACAGGGGGAAAGTCCTGTGATTTCCAAGCTTTACCAGCTATGTTCCTAGGAACCCCATTGTATTTATCTAAAACAAGTATCAACAAATACTTAAACAAATTAATTTTAGAAAAAAATCTATTTCCAATAAAACTATATGAAGTAACACAAAAGAGATTCTTCAATGCAATAGTAATAGGAATAGTATAGTACTATGTTACACACGGATAAGATGTTTAATAAGACAATAAGCAAAATATATAAAACTTTAAAAACACATGTGGAATAAAGAATCTAGAGTGATAACCATAGCTACCATGCCAATAAACAAAGGTGGCCTCAACATGTTAGACATCATGAATATGCAGTACTTATTAAGACAAATACCTTCACAAGCATAGTTAAGAGTGAGTCTTTCAACCTTATGAATGCAAACTTAAAACTAATAAACAGAAAAAATAAAGAAAAAGACTTCTTTTTGGCTCAAGTGCAGCATAATTATAAAGATAAACAGGATGAATTAAACATCTTGAACATTGAAAACATAAAATATAATAATCTATTTCAAAATAAAGATAGACTGGACAATCAGTGGCTAAATATATCTATTAAGAATGTTTTAAGAAGTTTCCTAACTATCTATGCACCTCAAACATACATGAAGATGGCCGACTAAGTGGCCTTTTCCCTACCACATCACTATTACTTAACAAATTGGTAAATGTATCTTGATCCACAATGCACCCTTTGTAAAAAAACAATGAAACCTTCTTGCACCTTGTGGAAGAGTGTAAAACTTTCAATTAAGTAGCACAGTTTTTAAAGTGCCAATTATTAACCTAAAACAGATGATACACACCCACATAATGAATTTCTATTTGGCAAGCTAGATGTAACTTTGTTTTTGACAACAAGAAGTACAACTGGATAAACAAGCTAGACAAATGGTTGAACATATTTCCCCAGTGTTTAAGATTCTTACCAAACAAACAAATGACAAGAATTTGGGGAGGACTAAACCATACAATACCTTAAATATGGTCCTAAACAACCCAGACCTACATGCTCATAGTTTTCGAATAAAAACAGGGTTTCACTTATATTTCTCACTGGAAGATCCTAAATAGAAATGTTATCAGACCAAGCTAAGGCTGCCCCAAAACAGTTTATGATTAATTATTAGTTACTTCCCTTTATTGTTTTTTTTTTTTGTAAAGCATATAAAGTAATTTAAAACCTCATGTAAATATGTACATAAAATTTATTCTCTTAATAAAGTTTGTTACCTAAAATAAAATTCATTTAAAATAAATAAGTTAAAACAAAATTTAAAAAGCTAATTCACTATGAATAAAAAAAAAGTTATTTAATATCTACCTAACTTTTCTTATTTATTGACAGATTATCAAGAAGTTTCTAATTACTCCGTCACATGTCCAACTACTCTACAGCAACTCTATCCAGTAGACATTATTTATCATTACATTACAATAATTTTAATTATTAAAATACCTACTTATACAAAAAATGGATAAAGTAATTACAATCATTTTTTTATAAATTGTGGTTCAGATTTCTTATTTTAAACTGAAAATAGGCATGAAAAGTTGGGGGAAAAACTTAAATATTTAATCAACTACTTCCTCATTAAACCAGATACCATAATAATAGTTTTAAGTGAAGAATTTTACTTTTTTAACTAGTAGTACATGTTATTATGATAGAATAAAGTAGGTTTAGTCAAACAATATTAGACACAATGATATTAGCTTTGGAAACTTACTGTTGAACTTTTAAAACCACTAGACTTGAAGCTTATAAACGTAATAAGGAAATTAGATTTAACTTTTACAACGTGTCTAGTATTGACATTTTAGACTAAATTTGGACTTGACACTTCTCTATTGAACTTTTGGAAAACACATGGATTGTACTATTATAAACATTTTACAGGAACTTTGCTATAAATAAAACCAATGTTTCCTGAGATTTTTCATTATTAAGTAGTTTTTCACAACCCTGGGTTGTGACCATTATTAACACATTTATACTAAGAAATACCTATGAAGAAACATGGCATTGTAAACTGAAATAACTTTTATAAAATGAGAAGAATCGGTTATTGACAGAAATTCATTAGAATAACAAGTAAGATAAAAATATAGATTCCTTCGCCCCATTACTTAATTTAATGAAGAAAATGAACAATCCCCCCCCCCTGCTTTATTGGACTATGCTTTAATAAGTTATCTTATAACTTTCAATTTGTAATAGATTTTTCCAGTAATATGAAATACAATAATGTTAATTTTAAACGTATATAATTCTATTATTTTGATATATACATACACACATTTATTAATATGCGCACCAAACTGTTCATACGTACGTTATATACTTTTATATATAAATATTAGTTCTTTCAATTTTTTTTAAAAATAATTAAATAAAAATATGTATACGTGCATGCACACATAAGATCAATTCATCAAATAATTTGTTACCACTTTTTATAAATTTATATTAATTCCTTTTTTTGTTATTTGTATTTGAATATCATTAGTAATCTACAATATCAATACTAAGTTAGATATTGAAACAATTATATCAAATAATTATTTTTTTTGTTTACATAATAAAGAAGATTACTATTTCTTTTTGATGATGTCATGCAATGCATAAGATGTAATACGATTTTGTTCTTAAACCATAACAAATATTTCTTCCAAAAAAATTTTAAACTAAGTTAATTGCATGTTCATCAAAAATCCTTACATTACATATAACAACAATCTTATATTTACTTGCCTATTTATTACTAAATTGTTTTCTAATCATTATTTTCACTTTCTTGAGTCTGTCCCAATACTTTCCACAATAGTTGTAATTTAAGGTAATATTCCATAATTTGATTATAAGACCTAAAAAATAATCAATATTCTTCTACCACATTGACAGTATTATCTTTATATGATTTTAATTGTTCAGAAAATTTAGATTGACTTTGCAAAATAAGTGTTCAATATCTTTACCATTTTGACATAATTATGATCTACAATGTGAAACCTTCCAGTTTGCCTTCATTTTCTTTTACTCAAAGTTCATATCCTTGCACCTACTATTAATAAATTATCTCTAATGCTATCTTGCATATTCTTATAATTTATATTATTTTAATGTAACTCCATATTATTTTGTCATGTTTTGTCTTTATTTAAATATTTAATTCTTCTGAGATAATTTCCTAGTTTTTAAATTTTAATTAGAAAAAAATAAAAATTTGGTTCTGGAATTGGAGGAGAATGTTTTCAGCTGTGAATATGTTGTTTTTTCCTTATCAAGGCTTTTGTAACCTCATATATAATGTGTTTAGCTTTATTGTCTGATAAGATGGCCTGTAACAAGCATGAGGAAGTAAGAGGAGCTGGAGTTTATCATGGAAGAATTGGGACATTGTGAATACATCCCATCTGAAGACACTGAGTATGAAGCTATTATTTTTTTCTCTTCAACTGAAGATACCACCTTTGAAATTGCTAGTAGATACGTTTTAAAAGAAAAACATCAATCAGACAATGTTTTGTTTTTATATGTCAACCTTTTTTTTCTCTCTTAAAATTATCTGTTTTTTATCCATCTGTAAATATGTATCTGTTATCCATACATTACACACATATTTTAATATAGACATATGGTAAATGGTATTTGTGTTTGCTCTATATGGTACAGAATGTTTATTGCTTATATATTGTTTAATCCATTGAAGTTGGAATCAGTTTGAACTGTATAATGATTTAATTGAATAAAGCTTTCTAAAGATTTCAGAGGAGTAGACAATTAAAAACATTTCCTTAACATTAGAAATGTTTCATGCTTTAGTATATATAAATAATCACTGTGCATAATGCTATACTGAAATAAATTTCCGAATATCAAATCCTCTCACATGGTTAAGAAATTCAGCACTTCCTCCTATCAAGTAAATATATTATAATTAGAAATGACTATTTTGCAATTACATCGATTCTAATATATTTCAATATTTATTTCACAGTATGTCCTGTTAAATTCTTAACCGTATGGGGCGATTTTTTATACACATGATAAGCAGGTCCTATGTTAATTTAAATATAATGTAGCGTAATTTTATTTGACAAATCTGAAAACTTGCAGTAGGACACAAAGCAAAGACCAATGTCATGGATGTGTACTTTTGTAGATTTGTTTAGTAACAACAATTTTCAACAGAAGTCAAAATAAATAATTTTAATGATCAAAGTCCAAGGTTAAAATTTGCACTAAAGATTGCATTATATGCTCATAATTTAAAATAATCAATTTAAAACACAATTGAAATCCAAAATTAATTAAAAATAAAAAAAAGATATTTAATTTATCTGTCCTACTAGAGTAACTTATTGAAAGATTATCAAGATGTTTCTATTTACTTGATCACGTGAACACTTATTCTATACCAACTCCACCCAACGGATATTATTTGCATTACTTCACACTAATTTTAATTAATAAAATATGAATCAACTAATGCAATTGGGCGAATTTAGACACATATATAAACTTAAATACAATTAGAGATTTGTGGAATTCATCTTGTTTAAAGCATAAATTAATCTAGGAAATAAAAATCCCCAAAATTTATAAACCAGATACAACAGACAGAGGAAGGTGTATTTTAAAAGATTGTTTCCTAAAAGCAAAAAAAAATATTGGCTTTTTTCTTTAATTTATTTTAGTAATTTAAAACATATAGATATTTAATATCAAAAAGAGTTATTTGAATATCTTTTTTTGTCTTGATTTACTATTTTTTTCTAAATATTTGATTAGAAAGACTACCGTTGATTAATAAAGTGCTATCAATTTTTTTTTTAAATCTGGTCAAGCGTCTGTGGCCGAATGGTCAGCACAGCCGTCTTACAAGCAATTGTTCCAGGTGTGCGTGTTCGCTTCCCGGTCGATGCTTTGACACATGAAAAAAAAGTTTTCTTAATCTGAGTTATTGGCTTTACCAAACTCTATCTTGTATTAAAAATAATATCAGTGTAAGTAAACGTTTATTCATTAGTTATTTATCTTTCATATAATGTAAAATTCTTTATTTAGTTAGGAAAATTGTTTTGAATATGGCTATTATTATGTGCCTGAACAATGTGAAAATATGTTCAATTAAATATTGATGGCTTTAGATAAAATCAAGATGCAATCTCATTCTCCATTGAAAATTATTATCAGTTTGAAAGTAGGGTCTATTCTCCAATACATGTATACTGTAACGAAATAAACAGAGGGGTGGCATTTGTGGATGCATATTGTGGACGGCCTCATATTTAAAAATGCCTTGGTAGAAAAGAATAGTAAACAATAATCTTACAAGAAAACAAGAATGGGGTTTCACTTTCTCAACTGAGCAGCAATTAAAATCTTTTGACTATGTTGTTCTCAAAATGGAAAATAAGTTTATATTGTCAAGAATACATATAATCTGTAGTTAGTTTTATATAAAAAATAAGGTGAGAGCTACATATTTATTTATTTTTGGTAGAGGTATAAGGATGTTTTCTACTTTAAAAAGAAGTGATTATTTCAAGTTTACAAAATGGTACAAAATAAAAGTAATTAATAATGGTATAAATAAATATAATTGTGAATTAAGAAGGAAAGCTATGGAAGAGAATAAAAAAATCGTAAGTAAAAGAAAATATCTTGATATAAGTAGAGAATAAATTTATCCATCAGAACATAACATAGACTTATTACTAAAAAGACAAATGACATTATTCTGAAATGTGATTAAGAGCTCTATAAAGAAGTATATAGTGATAAAGAACAAGATAACAGAGTATCTACTTCAGTTTTTACATCTCAGAATTGCCCAGCATTTTAATTATAAATTATAGCAAGTGAGACATATAATTAAATTTATGAAGAAAGAAAAAGCTCAAGGAGAGGTTGATGCACATATCATTGGATATCTTAAAAAAAGCAGGTGAATAAATAGAAAAAGTAATTGACAAGTTATATGTCAAATGTCTAAATGACAAAAATATAACAGATGATTAGAAGAATGAGGCAATAATTTTGATATTTTAAAGGAGAAAGTAATAATGAAGTTATTATAGATTACAGCGCTATCATAATTTTATTAGATCTATCAGTCTATTATCAGGTTTATAAAAGAAATTACCAAGATATTTTCAATTCGTTTACATCAAAGTTTGAGTTTTAATCAAGCAAAAAATAAAATGACTTTAAAGTTGTGTCACACTAAATAATATTCGATTGTTGAAATAAGTTATAGCACGATTCAATTAATATGAGTTGCAGCTTTTTGCAAAAAATATTTGGTGGATTAAAATAGAAAGCTAAGGAAGTAGAGTAAATGGAAAATATTTGTGCCATAATACATTTTGCAGAAAATGTGTTTATTTTGAAAATAATGCTTCAGAGCTTCAAGAAATGTAAAAATTACCAAATAAAAGAAAAAAGACTAAAAATAAATGTAGTAAAGTCTAATATTAAACAATGGATTTTATTCAAAGAAGAAAATAAAGAATAATTATAAACATGTAAACAATATGATTAAAATTAATTACATAATTTAGTGTTTTTGACAGAAGTAACTTAATATTGAAGGAAATATGCTTATAGGGTATAAAGAATGCTTTTAATAAATGTATTTTATCAGGACTTGGTTACATGTCAGGGACGTGGACATTTAACATAAGAAAAATAAAGATAATTCTGATCAGACCATGAAATATTGACAATATGCATGTGAGGAGTTAATAGTATGAATCAAAAACATTAGTGGGTGGAGAGAGCATTAGGTCTTACTCACATCAATAGAAGGATTAAGATTGTTTGAGGGTTATATGATAAACAGGTAGAAAAATAAGTTTGGTAATGACATTACTTATTTCCAAGTTGTAACAGTTTCCGGTTAAGATTTTCTAAAGAAAATTAGCAATTCTGGTGTAAATTTTTCTGATATATTTTTAGATTTATTGAGTAAATATATCGATTCTTATAACACGAAGATTTACTCAAGAAGATGCCGAAGATGATTTAAATGTGTTTTCATAACTATAAATAAATACTTTAAATGATCAAATTTTAGTATTAAAATTGAATCATAATATTGTATATTATCTTTATAATTTCCACAAATCAATTTAACACGAAATTGTAACTGACAACTCCCTATAAATAAAAATATTTACGTAATGTATCTACCCAACTTTGATTCCTTACTAAAAACTTATCAAGATGTTTTTTTCCAGCCAATCACATGACCATTCTACTAGAACTCCACCCAGTGGATATTATTTAAATTATATTATGATAATTATAATTGATAAAATTAATATATGTACATTAAAATGATTAAATATAATACAATCATTTTAGAGTATATTTATAATTATAAAACCCTCTAAAAAATGTTATTCTAATATTTTACAATAATCTCATTGCTATTTTCGCCCCTGATGAATATAGTATGAAAACAGTTATTGATATAATAAAAATAAATAATATACTTGTAATAGTGTGGCTATGTGTTACTAAAGAAGCATTATTTTTAATAAATGATGCTTTATATTTTATATATAGGGAATAATTTAGGAATATAACAAATGAATGAGTTGTGGTTTATTATATTAGTAGAATTTTATCATCGATTATGATTGACTATGTAGAAGAAAATCTAACTTAAGATAATAAAAAATTAAGGAAGTGATAGAAAATCCTAGATATGTTGATTATATAATTGTAATAGGTAATTGTACATAAATTTTTAGTACATTTAAAGAATTGAACCCTAATAAGTGCAATGGAAAAAGGGAAGAGATTAAAGTATTTAGACATTTACAAAAAGTTGTTAATGGTGAAATAATTATGAAGCATTATATTAATGACAAAGAAAAAGAGAGATATTATTGATCCAAATACATATCAGAAAGGTCGCAGAGAATAGCAGAATTTTAAGAGTTTACATTTAAAAAGGTAGGATAACATTCAATGTAAAAGAAGCATTTGAACAGTAATTCAGAACCAGATAGCTATATGGGTTTGAACTGGTGAAACTGAACTGAGTTTAGACCCATATAGCTATCTGGTTTGTAAGGCTGGCTTTGAAAAATTCAAATTTTCAAAGTGATAGTAATGTATTAAATAAGTGCTGATGGCTGAGTTGTAGTTTTAGATCTAGTTTCTGAAATCCTAACTCTTCACTGAGGTGAGCCATAAGCCCAAAATCAATTGGTCTGGAGATGAGGATTTTTCCAATAGAGATTTTGAATTTTTTTCTGTTGACACTTATAATTATAGATTGTTTTGGAGCTAGTGGTAAGCTCCATTTAGTGAACATTTTAGCACAAGCTTAAAAGAACATTGAACATTTTGAGTCTTGTTTTATTAATTATTATATATGTACCCTTGCAGGCTTTGGCAATGCTATATAGCTTTAGCTATTAATAAATGGTGAAACTGAACTGAGTTCAAACCCATATAGCTATATGGTTTGTATGCTGGATTTGAAGACATTTATGTGTCTGAAAAATTCAAGTTTTCAAACTCATAGGAACATATTAAATAAGTGTTGATGTCTGAGTTGGAGTTTTAGATCTAGTGTCTGAAATCCTAACTCTTCACTGAGGTGAGCCATAAGCTTGAAAACAATTGGTCTGGAGATGAGAATTTTCCAATAGAGATTTTGAATTCTTCCTCTGTTGGCACTTATAATTAAAGATTGTTTTGGAGATAGTGGTAAGCTCCATCTTGTTGACATTTTAGCACAAGCTTAAAAGCAAGTTGCACAATTAGTGTTTTGTTTTATATATATATTGTACCAATATTGATATAGGCACATATAATTTTATCTAAAATTATATTATTAAAACAATCGTTCATAAAAGAAAACATAAAATTAAACGTTGAAGAGTTTATTGCGGTTTGTTTTGGAAAAAAAGATAGGAATTAAATAGTTTTCTAGCATTAGTTTTTGAAATAAAAAAAAAGCTACAATTGATTAATCAAAAGGGGGGAGGGGGAGTCATGGTTTGAGAAATGAAACTAAGGGTTGTAATAGGAAGTAAAGAGTTTTTATTACTATTTGTAAAAATATAATTTGAAAAAGTTAAAACATACAAATCTTATTTCATTCAATTTTAATTAAAGAAAAAATAATGTTAAAACTAAATAGTAAATTGTATTAAAAATATATGTGCGTATATATGTGCGATTTGTAAATAAATAAAATGTATGCGAAATAAAAGAAGATTATCATTAAAAACACGGCAATGCTTATTAATAAAATAAAACAACACGTTTATCAAATGATTATCACCGGAAATATTTCGACAACACGTTGCAGATATAAATAGACTTTTTTATCGGACAGTGGTCAGTTCCACAAATTAATTGAGTGAGTGCAGTTCAGAAATTAATTGTGCAGTTAACAAACAAAATGCAGTGTTGAGAAGATCTTGGGAACGCACATTTATCTCCAGCCCAGATTTCCAAGAAAACAGCAGATCTGCCCGTGAAATAATGTCAGCTTAACATCTTAGAAAATCTCCGTCAGTATCTATTTGTCTCCGATGGTAATAATCGTGAAAATCAGGAAACTCAGCAAGGAAACGTCCCAGCCGGCTGGAAGCATTCATACTGGAACCATTCATACTGGAACAAACAACAAACAAGAAGAAAACAAAGTGTTAAATCTACGTTCAAAATCCTAGGTAAAACATTTGCTTATTTTCATTATACTATAATAGCCATTGCATTTCATTAATTCGTGCGAATCCTCCAAGAGTCTAATTATATGAACTCGATATCATACATAAATGAACTATTGATATGTGTGTGATTAAATTTCAAATGCTATGTAGTCCTTTATTATCATTATTATGTGTGTGCATGAGTTAATATGTGCGTGATCATTATATCAATATTTATTAGTTAAATTAGAGTGTTCTGTTATTAAATCTATAGGAATATTTAAACTATTTAGAAATGTTAATTTAAAATTTGCGTGTGTTTTATTATAATTATAAAATGTTTAAATTTAGTAAATAAATGTTAGTTAATAAATTATCTTTAAAATTAAACTTTATTTGTCGGTCAATTCTTTTTATCAATTCTTTTTATCAATTCCCTTTTATCAAGTCTTTTAACCACTAATTAAGTATAATCTATTAGTGATTACAAACAACTGAGCTAGTCGTGGATTTAGGCGTTGAGTTAGTGGCCACTATTCAAAGTGCGTTGTCTATTCTTTTAGTATTCTTTTAGAATAAGCAGCTGGCGCCCATGTTTATACACAAACAAAAAAAAGTGCTTTGAACTTGGTGTTGAACTCAACAGCCGAGAAGAAGCTATGTCCTGGAAATGTAACGCTAGTTATAAACTTTATAGCTATCGTTTGGGCATACATACTCTCCGAGTATGTTCTTCTCTGCCTAAGAGACCGGTGATTCGAATCCACATATTCGAACTCGGTTCAATATATATTGTGACCTTTTAATTAGGTCATTGTATTAAATAATCCAAAATTTTAAATTTTAAAGATAGATCTAGCATTGATAGCTTAATAAATGACTTTAAATAAAGACTGTTCTAGATGCATTAGAAAATTTGCTTGAGTGGAGAAGAGATTTCAAATCAATTGTAGGCTTTAAATAGTGATAAAATAATAATTTAACAATATTATTATTAATTTGAGGTATAAATATGTTTTCTATTTTATTATTGTTGAATAGTAATTGGAAAAAAAAATTAAATTTATAAACCTTGTAAATGAATAATGGTAGTCAATTCCTTAAGCATATTTTTATAGTGAATAAAAACAGAATTGATTATTCTAGGTAGTTATGAAAAATGAAGGTAGAGGGAGTAAGAAGTAATGATATGCACACTTTCACTTTATTGGTCATTATTTAAGTGTACCACAATCCAATGTAATACAAGGTATAAATAATTTAACAGAGTTTGTTGGGGGGGGGGGGCTACCAAGAAAGAAAATCAGAGTGAAAAGAACTTCAATATCTAACACCTACAAAACTAAAGAAGAAGAAAAATAGCTGAAAAATTGGTAAAATTGAAATTTAATTAAACAAAATTACAAGATAGTGTCTGTTTAAAAGCATGGAATAAGAAATTTTACACCTATGCATTCCAACTGACCTTCCATCAATTTATAGTTTCTGAAATTCATACTGTAGAAGAAGGGAAAATGAGAGCCATATTGAGAAATTATTTTTCTGAACAAATACAAGTTCAAACTCAGGTCTAATCAAAAAAGTGTAAGCATTAATTTTTATTTTATTTATGTTAGCCAGTTTTCAAATTTAAAAACGATGCATGAATTATTTAGATTGGCAAAGAAAAATTTAAAAAATGTTTTTTCGGCTTTTTATAGTAAAGAAAAAAAACCATTTGCTTATAAATTATAATCTTAATAAAATATACTTAGAAATAATTTTGAAAAAAAGTGTTAAAAGGTAAAGCAAAAAAAACTGAAAAGTCACTTTAAAGAGTATAAAGTTTAATCAATTTAAAAAGAACTAATGCGTGAACTTATTTTTTTCTATTCTTCTTAAATAAGAAAAATCATCTGATAATTTTGGTTTAGCAGGATTTTGCTTAGTTATTGAAGTAGAAAAGTTACACTGTTATAAATGCTAAGGATATCATTTTAAATTGTTCCTAGTATTATTAAAAAAACAACACATATTAATTTGCTGATAAAAATAAATAAATAAATATTTACTTCTTAATCTTTATTGTGTAACATGTGAATTAACAATAGCTTTAAATGTTTTTAAAATGCCAAAATCATTTTAAAATTATTCCAGACATTACCGTGGATGGAAAAAGAATCAATAAATGATTTTAAAAAGGTTATCTTGTTAATCATAATAAACCTATACTTTCATTTTAAGGAAAATTATCTACAGAAAGTGTGAATAAACATTATATTTTTAGTTGTGATTCACAATTTTGGAAGTGTTTGGATTTTGTTTCACTATACCAAGATCAAGAGATAATAACAATAAAAATATATAGATGTGATACTTATAAAATGTGGCTCATGATGTCAGTTTTCTTTGTCATTCAGCTCATAATGATGGAACAAACTTCGAACTAAGGGGCATAAAATAAATGCGATAAAATGTTCATTTTTTATTTATTGCTTATGTTTATTATTATAATAAACTGTTTGTGATATGTTGAGGGATATTTTTTATTCTGCTATGAAAATATATTTCATTTAAGAACAGATAATATATACATTTATTGTATTATATATATTTTTTGTTATTTTGCTAGTTGAGGGAAAATATAATATTAAATATCGTTTATCTAGACATATAGAGAGAGAGAGAGATTGATCTCTCACACTTTTAAAATAGATTTTGATATTTTATTCAAGGGTAAACAAACAGACAAAATTTGTCAAAGATATAGTATAATGACACAATTGTTTTATTATATGAAATATTTGATATAAGCATTTTGCATTTATTAAGTTTTGCCTATGAATTAGCATGTCCACTTTAAATATAAAATGTAGGCTAATCTTCATTGTCTACATGTGTACTGCTTGTTATAACAAAAGTATTACTATGCTTTTAAAAATAATTAATGGTCATTTGACTTACATGTTGTTTTGTTTAATACCCTATTAGTTTCTGCATTGTGAAATGGAATATTTATGTTTCCACTTTTATTGTTAGAAATATTTTATCTTGCTATTGTATTGATAAGGATTCATGACAGCTTTCAGCTGATAAGTATGTGCCACAGATAATGGCCACAAATATAGTATCATTGATATTGTGCCTGCGCAGACGGAGCACTCTTCCATTGCTTATTCCATGAGAGGATTATATTGTCTAGGCTGATAAATAGTTGTTGCTTAGTTAGCATAGTTAATCCCAAGAGAGGTTTATATCCATGGTTTCTATTCTCTTTGCCTGTGATTTGGAACCTAAGAAAAAAAAGGTATTGTAATTGGCCATATTATTGTACAAATTCGTGTTGTTTTGTAGACCCTCCCTTTATTGTTTGATCCCTTATGATGTTATGCAGTTAGTTTTCTACCATGTATGGTGAAGTTTTAGTATTTTAAAATTAAATAGCAATGATAGGATAAAGTTAGATTCAGGGACACTGGTTTACCTATAGTGTTTGCCTAATTGTGAATAGTGTCTTTATGATGTTGTAGTATCTTCATCAGTTTATAAACAAACCAGCCAAAACTTACTAATGATTGTAAAACTTCTGTATGGCATGGCATGGGATACAAATGTACAATGTTGATTTATTTTCATCAAGCAGTGATTCACCGATGGATTGGTAAAACAGGTTAATGATTAGAATGATTACGTTGTGAACAAAGGCAATGTTTTAGTGTCATGTATGCATTTGACTTCTGATGTCTATCCCCACATTGATACAATAAATCTCTTCATATTAAATAATAATAATTGTTATTTGTGCTGCATATGATAATTGATCTTATCATATTCTGATAAATAAAATAGCTATAGTGCAATATGCTACTTTATAACTTTGAGTTTTAGATTTTAAAAATTTTCACTTGTCCCAAAGATTTGAAAACACTTTTGTTTTATAATTTGAATGTTGATTTAGTTTAAATAGAGTTTAACCTTCCTATTCTTTAAGATAAAATAATAGAAACATAGCCAGTAATGATAGTGATAATATGAATATCACTGTACTAGTTCATCTTATATACTATGTGTGTATTCAATGGGATGTAAATTATTTTTATACCTAATTTTATATAATGCCTCTATCTTATTTGATGAAGTGTGTCTGAAATAAATTTGTAAATAGTGTGAATAAACCTTGTTGTGTTAAAAATTTTAATGGAGTTGTCTGTAGTCATATTGATAATCACCACACACATTATATGTGTTATTGCTATTGACATATCATCTGATTATATTGAAATCATCCTCAATCAATGTAGTATATTTAACTATGTGTTAATATACCAGAATAATTTTGTTAAGCTCTATAGTTTAAGAGTACGTCTAAGGCATCATCACTTAATAATCAAAATATTATTAAACTAGATTGCATATTATTTTAAATGGTATATTAAAAGATAAACACTTAATGTGGATTTAATAAGTTTATTTGAACCCAAAGATACATCATTCACCAATCTTGATCACATTGCTCATAATTATTTGAGAAAAGGAAGTTAGGAAGTTATTGTGTTTAGTTATTAAAAAGTTATTCATATTTCTTGAAGCTTAAAGTTTATAATAGTTATGGAGTTTATAAAGTTTTTTGGAATTGCTAAATACTGTTTGTTAATCTGATTTTGTATTAAGAGCTGTTTTGTACATTATATTTGGGTAGGGGCTTAATCCCTCTTACTGACCCATGTATATCTTATATAACAATATTTAAGTTGTTTGAACCCTGAGAAGAATAAGTTATTAATTTGCAATGTAGAATTTGAATTTATGGTAAATTTTATATCTAGTTATTTATTGTAGTTGGATTTGAGTTATGCTGTATTGTACCAGTCAGAATTGTATGTTCATTTAATAAGGTTTAGAATCTAAGCAAAAGTACCCTAAATCCACTAATGCCCGAGATATACAGGTCAGGAGCAATCATGAATTCTGCCCTATTTGGTCTTCTCTAAAACTATAACATTATAAACAACACTTCTGATGATAACATGAAATTTTTTTCATTCTGGTCCCGGAGACACAGCAGAAAAACATGAGATCTACAGAGTAATTAGCATAAATAAATAGTGTTAAAACTTGGCTCAATCAAATATCTTATGTGAAGGGATAATTTATAAATTTTAAATGAATTGCACACAGTTAGCATTGCAAAAGAAACATGAATTATAAAATAGTATCCATCCAGAATGAGCAAGAACAGAACAATCCAGAGATAAATATCTATTTGAAGTAATCAGTTATAACTTCTAAATAATATTAATATTATTATAAAGACTAAATGGGATTCAATGAGTGAGCGTCAGTAAGACACAATGCATGTGTAATTATTAAAACATAATAATTTAATAAATATAAACAATTTAATTTACATTAGAAAACATAGCACAGATTTAATGCGGTTATTACTTTGCATATAAGCAACTGATTTAGTATGCTAATGAGTTATAGTATAATAATAAATTAATGTTATCAATGCGGTGATCATTACTTTAAGTAATGATAAGGACGTTTACAAATTCATCTCTAAAGAGAGGTTTACTCTTGATATGATAGTTAATAATTTATCGTTTATGAGCATATTTGGGCCTGTACAAATGAGGAATGGGTTAACCTAAATTAGCTTTACTGTGACAATCCTAAAATATTTGACTAATTATAAAATGAGTGGTTTACAAACATCACTGCGCCATATGAGAACTACCATAAAAGAACTCGCAGTGCTAACTATAATGATAGCGTTTAAAATGGAGAAAATGTTCGTCTTTGGACTGAAAAACTTTATCACATATATGATTCCTCTTGTATTTATCACAAGGCAGTATTCGAAAATATGAGTTGTAAGGATTCCATGGTACACCCTCCGACGTGTCACATGCATAGCCTTAATACTCTAATGTTTATCCTGAGATCGGTTCTACCAAACCTCATTCCTAGACGAGTTATGCAAAGAAAATCCGGAGTTCGGATGATAAATATGATAAAGCAAAATATAAGTACTTCAAAATGCTATTGTAAGTAAGCAACGCAAATATGGCTTAAGTCTTAAATGGCTAATGAAATAATTTCAGCTTAAATATAGCAATAATATCATGCATAACGCCATGATAAAATAATAACCCACTCAGCATCGTATGTATAACTTTAATAAATTTAAGATGTCGAATATAGAAGAGGGAAAATATTATTTCCTATTTAACAAGTCCAAGTATTTTAAACGACAATATATTATAAGCAATTTAACTCTTAATGGCGTATAAATAACGTATAAATAATAAATAGTTATTAAAATATATTAATAATCAAATTTATTTTAAGAAGATAAAATGCATTTAAATATTGATAGTGACAACAACAAAAGGTTTATCTTATGCCCTAATATAATTTTTAAACCATCCGCCATTAAGCATATATTTAAAATATTTAACCGAGCGAATTCAGTAAGAAATTTTACATTTAACTATTTAAATATTCCAAAACATCGGAATGATGATTGAAATAATATAAGTTTGCTAGATTAAAACATTAGCATACTAAAACTAATTTAATAAGATATATATTTAAAACAAGTTTTGACGCATGAAATAAAATAATTAGAGTGTGAAACTTAAAAAGCTAATGATAGATTTAAAGTACATAATTCTGTGCTTAGCGTTTCAAAGAACGAGTTTAAAAACTTAAGAGAGAAAACCACAAATTTAACGATAATTAAGTTTATAGTCAGTTATAAAATAAATAAAGATTACATTCTGATTACAATTAAGATTTAGGAAAGAAATGAAGTGAGGAGAATTAAGAGATCATTCTTCGGCAAAATGGATTACCTTTAGAAGTTATGGTGGCCACTTATAATAACGTATACGAAGTTTAGCAAGGCACAATATTAATAAAATAATGGTAGGCATCTTCCAATATTCTTTTACAGTAAGACATAACAGTTCTCAAGTACTGATGGCATAGCAGGGAGGCAGAACAAAGGCGATTTAAGATCAGGGAGGCAAATTTCTTTTACTCACAGTCCATTTTGTTTCCACTCTCTACCAATTACCAGAGAGAATAGTGATTCGAACTCCTTTTGTGCGTTCCTAGAACTTCTGCTCCTCCTATACATGAAATTTGGCAATATTGGAAGATGTAAACAATACGTTCCAGAAAGCATTATTTAAACGTATTTTTAAAATTGCAAATAACTTTAAAATATGATTTTTGGTTTGACTTGAAATAAGAATGATTTTTAAATTGTAATAATACTTTTTAGAATTTCTGGCATTTCTTTAGCTCTACATTAATTGTATTTATTTTTATATCTGTAATACATATAAGCACATACACAATTATCTAAGTGAAGGGAATTTACAAGCTTGGAAATAAAATACACCTAAGCTAAAATAATAATTTAACTAGTTACACATAACCATTTTAAATAAACAGGGTGGAAGTGATACATGTATATGTGTGTGCTTAACATTCCTAGATGACCAAATAAATATATAAACTGGTTCAAACCCTACTTTAAAGGTATGGAATGTCATCAAGCAGTGAAGTTAAATATGTACTACAGATTTACCACTTCAATATTCGCTGTTTTATGAAAGTCAATCACACTTTAAAGGTGTACATTGCTTCTTCTCTCTTGAAATGTATAGCTTGTATTGACTTTATGGTGATTATTTGGATTTTATCAAGCTTGGAATCCCTGTTTTATTTAGTTATCTTATTATCAATTAATACAATATTAGCTTATAGTTTAAGATGTCAGCCTTCATCATCAACATTTAAGATCTCAGTCTTCATCATCAACATTGTTTTTCAATTCAATTTTGATTGTTTTTTTATTTATTCATTCTCATTTGACCTTAATTCATTATCATAATTGATTAATCATTCATTAACTTCTATTATCATCTTAATCATTTATTAACTCTTATTCTATTATCATCTTAATCATTCATTGTTTTTATACATCTCCTTTCTTTTCTATTCATTCTTAGACTCATTTCATTTTATTATTTAATTATTACTTATTTTCATCATCCATTTAGTCATCTACATCATAATTTACTTATTTCTTAATTTATAATTTTAATTACATATGCATTCCATAGATCTAATTATTATTTACTTATTGGTTTGACAAATATTGAATTTTTTTCATAATATTTTGTTTGTGGATTTCAAAGCTAGTTTGACCAGAAGTTCTTATCTTCATTAATCATCTTGTAATCTTCTTTAGACTTATAGTTTCATGCTAGCTTAGTTCAATAAAGAAATCATCTCTTTAGTTTAACATTTTTTATGCTTCTATTCTTGACGATTTGGGTAGTGTAGGTTACAAAGGCGATTTAGCTCCTAAAACATGGATCTTGATTAGTTACAATTGCTAATCAATCTAAGGGAAGGTTACTATATATATATATATATATATATATGGAAGTATATATATATATATATATACATCACACAGATGGAAAACTATAAAAAAATGTATTTAAAAGTAAATGTAAAAAAAGTAAAGATCTACAAATTAGTCCTTTTATTAAAAAGTTATGTAAAACAAAAAACACTTATTTATAATTGTTAATTAGAGAAGATATAATTAGTATTAAAGTTTATCGGCTTAACGTTTTTGAGGATCCATGCCTCATATTCATAGCCTTCATACATTTTATGAAGGCTATGAATATGAGGCATGGATCCTCGAAAACGTTAAGCCAATAAACTTTAATACTAATTATATCTTCTCTAATTAACAATTATAAAAAGTTCTATAAAAGAATATAGAAATAAATGTTAATGAATTTCTGTTTTAAGAATCATGTTTAATCTTAGTAAATGGAAATTATTTTTTTATTAATTAAATATAAAGAAAACTAGCCCTTAAGGCACATATATAATTATACGGTCAGATAAGAGATATAAAAAATTTCAAGATTGACCAATGCAAGCACCAAGCCATGCACAGGTCAGAAAAAACATGCAGTACTTTAGAACAAGGGCCATCATGAAAATGGATCCCTAAAATTTAATGATAAGGGAGACTTACTACTATAAAAAAAGAAAATTATTGTATTCATTAGTTGTTGTTTTAATCTGACTAATAATCTTGCAGCTGTATTGTGAACTCTGTGATGCAGGAGTCTTGCAATAAAATTAGTTTCCACTGTACTTACCAGCTGAGACCTCCCGATGACAGTTCCCTACCAAATGATTGGCAAGTCGCAATTTCATTTCCAAGGAAGATGGGGAATCTACAAAAGTGAGCATCACTAGGATGGGCTTTTATTAATCTTCTAAAACCATGGGAAGTATAAATTTTGATGTTCAATATGAACTTTAACAAACATACAATTAGTAACCTAAAGTTTTAACATTTGTTATTGTAGACTGTCTAAATATATCTCTTCCATTATACTCTTATCTGACTTAAAGAATTCTAAATCCATTACTAATATTTATTTTAAGTATATGTTTGCTAATCAATCATTTCCATTTTTCATTTTTATTTATTTATTGCCTTTATTAACTAAATTATTAAAATGTATTAAATTTAAGTTGGGTGTAGATGGCTTCATAGATTCATTAAAGTTTATGTTAGTTTAAAGGGGTGTTAATTTCAGACTATTTGCTTCATAGTTAAGTCAATGCTGGTAGAGGGTTATATGGGTGTTTAAGTCAATGTAATGTGAAGTGTGCTATCATACGTGGCATCATGCCCAAATGAATGCATGGTCTAGAGGTGTAGCCATATCATTGCAATGGATGTGGATGTATTTTCCCACACCATTGATTTCCTTTCTCACTCTATGGATAGAAACTATAAGATGGCAAGGACACACACTCCCTCCACACATATCATTTCTTTTTAATGTTTTATATTATATATATATATATATATATATATATATATATATATATATATATATATATATATATATATATATATATATATGATTCCTTCCCCTCCACACGTATTTCTTTTTAATGTTATATATATATATATATATGATTCCTTCACCAGACAAATGCACATTCCTGAACAAGTATGATATTTTTAAAATAGTATCACACTGCAGACACACATTCCTGTCAGTATGTTTTTGATTTGGTTGCATCTGTATATAAGAAATCAAGAGTTGGTTTAGCTACGAACATTTAGCCTGAGGTTGAATGTTTTTGAATATTTTTTAAGTGTGTAATCTATGTAGCCTTTCTATACTCAACATTCTAAAATAAATATATTATATAAACTGACTATCTGAGTGGACATTAACTAAAGTATAAAATAATAACATATTAAATTGCAATAAATTTATTCCTCAAATTCAAATTTACATATGTGCAATAATTAATATTTTGTGTGCTATTACTGGCAGTGATTTATTTTATTTTTTATTTTAAAACTTTCTTTATTAAAACTTTTAAGGTTTATCATAAATCTCAGCTTCTTTTTGAGCTAATGGCATGGGGGAATGTCAATAATAAAATAAAATTAGATCTTAACAAGAATTATCTGACTACTATAAAAAAATTCTAGATTCAAATAGCCTGGTGGTGCCCTGTATGGCAGATGGAGGAAACTTCCCTGACCATTATAATATATATAATGAGAACTATCAGCAATGCTCATCACCCAGGTTGTCATGGGATACCACTGTTCATTCTCAAGCATTTACGTTTTTTTATAGCTAAATACCTCAAGGATTTATCAAACCATCTTGCTTATTAACTTTGAAAGTAAATTAGAAGCAGAAAATACAACTAAAGTCGATATGGATGACATACTAAAAGACACAGAAAATCCAAGTACCACTGTCATAAGAAATAAAACATCCACCAATATCATGGATGGAATAGTACAAAGTTATATTAAAAATAAAAAACCCACGCTTATCATGGATGAAACAGTGCCAAGCTTGTCACAAATAAACACAAGCAGGACCACGGAAATGAGAAAACCAGGTCGGCCTCCACGCAAGAAGCCACCAGAAGAAGAAGAAACTCAATCACAAGATTCCAGTGAAGAAGAAGAAACTATCAACTTACATATACAACACAAAAAAGTAAAAATTGCCAACTTAAACCTCAATGATGAGATTGCAAATATCTTAGAGAATGATCTAATAAATGAAGCCAACAAAATCACACCCTGCTCAGTTCTCGATGAAGGTCTAAACCCAGCTTCCAAAAATGCAACTTGTTCAATCTCTCCTGAGATGCAGAGCCAGCATGATTTATCAGAGTTAGGATCTTTTGCCAATGACATGGATTATGGTCAAGAGATGGAGGGTGAGTAGTATGCATAACCATTTTGCTTTTGACATAGTATTGTATACAATTTCTTATAAATCAATATGAAAGTAAAAATTGGGGCTTTTAATGTAAGGGGTTTAAACTCTGTGGCAAAAGTCATGGACCTCTCTAAATGGCTTAGTATTACCCAACCCCAAGTACTTGGTTTGCTTGAAACAAAAATATATGACAGCTCACGTATAGAACCATCAGACTATTTACATAATCATGGTTTCTCTATTTTCTCAAGAACATCCATTACACCATCAGCAGGCATGGGTGCAATTATCAATAAAACATGCCCATTCGAATCATTTAGAATACTTTACATGGACTCTCATATAATGATCATCACATTAAATCATCAAGCCATAGTTCTAAACATAGTTTTTGTATATATACCACCAGGACCGACAATAGTAAATAGGCTAGTATTGACAATTAACTCCCTCCTTGCATCATCACCATATCCATGTTTATTATTAGGGGACTTCAACATGTCTTATGGGCAATTTATTAAGAAATGGCTTCACAGACTCACAATTCCTCTGATGAGTGGAGAAGGATGTCTACCAAATAATACAGTATCATTTAACAATGGTAGACATTCTTCACTGATTGACTTGGTCTTCTATTCTCCTATGCTTCATCATATGATTAAAATATCTTTCAATAACTCAACACTATCAGACCACCTAGCATTATTTGTCACCATAAACATTGACTTATCATATAAAACACAATTATCAACTAATAAAACAATCCGAATTTTACTTCCAAATCGAACCACAGAATTTCTGTTTTCTGAAATCTACATAGCAATCTTCAAAATGATGAAGCTAGACTTGGATCCTCCACAAGCATGGATTGCTTTTGTGAATATTGTCTCTCACACAATTAACCATATTACACGGATTTCTTCCCCACCGACAAAATTGCTAGTACTTGCTGATGAGCTGCACAAGAGAATTATTTACTCTACATCGAAGGCTGATGAATACCCTAGAATTGCTGCTCTGAGAAAAGCTTATTTTTCCACATGCAAAACACTTGGAGAATATCTGTCTATTAAAAAAAGAAAAATATATCTAAACAAACCTCATACATGGTCAAGACAATACATTCGCTGGGCATTGGGTCAACCCCCAAAAATTAGAGTCCCTAGTGCACTTAAAATTCAAAATGAGGTGGTATCTGGTAATAACATTCTTAACTCATTATATCTACATTTTAAAAATGCCTTTCAAGGTAGTGAAAGATTTCATCCAAAGCCACATTATTTTGGAATACCAGAAGATGACATTTTATTTGTTCCAGAAGAATTCATTAAGAAAATGGCAGATATACCTGACTCTTGTCACCCAGGAATACATGGTATACCTAAATTTGTGTATGCTCATCTTGGACACTTTACTGCCAAATACTTGTCAAGATTGGCAAATTTTTTAGCAAAAGAACTATATCTCTTTGAAGGCCTATATCCCATACTACTAGTCCCGTTTCACAAAAAACCAGAAAAAATCTCGACTGTCAAAAACATATGGCCTATATCTATGAGCCCCCTTGGAATCAAAATCCTTGAATCTGTAATAAAAGACAAAATTGAACCTCATATCCTACCAATGATCTCGAGATGGCAGTTTGCAAAAAAAGGATCATCTACCGGACAAGCTGCCATCCTATTCAAAACAATTATTGATGACATAAGAAACAGGAAAAAACATAGTCCAATAGCTGTACAATTAGACATTAAAGCTGCCTTTGACACAGTTCCAATTGGAAAACTTATTGATGTATTAGTAGATACACCAATTCCTAGATCAATACTATACATCATTACCAACCTCTTGATTAATAGAGAAATACACCTTACAATGAATGGAAAGTACTCACCTTCCTTCAACCCTTACTGCTCCATTCCACAAGGATCTCCATTAAGTGCCATCTTATTCACAACATATATAAACTCACTCTTGAACAAAATTGAAAAAAGCATACCTGGCATATACATTTCGAGAATAAATACCAACATACCATGCTTAGCCTTCATGGATGATATCACGGTGTTCCTGCCAAATAAAAAATATCTGCCAATGCTGTTGCAAATACTGGAAGAATATTCAAGGGAATATAAACTTGAATTCAATGCTGATAAATCATGTGCATGGAAAATTTTTAATGGACAGCCTATCCAGCATCCTTTCTTTAAAGGAAAGCCTACCCCTTTTTTGGGTTTCCCATTCCATCTGAGTAATGCAGCAATGCGAGTAAAAATCCAGAACATACTCAAAATAAAAATTGAAAATATAATGAGCTCGCTCATGAAAACTTATCTCTCAGTTTACACAAAAGTATCACTATTCAACATGCTAATCAATACAAGAATTATATATTATACTCCAGTAGTTATATACGCAAAAGCTTTTCTCACATATATATACTCAATGCTCAGAAAACTTTTATGGGGTCAACGTATCGTTTCCATCTCGATCAGAAAACTTCAGTGTCAACTAATTCATAATGGGATGGGACTCCATTCAGTTAACACATTTAGAATACAGAAAACACTAAACCTCATCTCATCTATTACTAAATTATTCCCTCAAATTGCTCCTACATTCAAAATTACACCCACTGATAGACCACCACCTTTAAAAGGCTATTGGAAAAACCTTATTGACCCTTTGCTCTCCATTGATAACCTCCATTTCCACCCTCCCCTGAATAAATATAGATATTGGGAAGTCCATTCACTCCTCCAACCACATTCAATTAATGATGAGTGTAAGTCAATTTTAAATCTCAATAACCGTCAAATAATTAGAAAATTTAGGTTTTGGAACTTGGAGCCAAAATTCTTTGACTTTTTAGTTAAACTAAATCTGGAATGCCTCCCTACTCTTTATTTTTATAAATATAAAAGACAGTGCAAGAGAGTAGATGCTCAATGCACACTTTGTCGCAGAGAAATGGAAACACAAGCTCATCTATTCTTTGACTGTCAATGCTTTGACAACATATGGATAGCAATCCCTAGACTATTTAATAACACGCATGTCAACATGCACTATTTATTTAAAACATTCAGTAAGGGTATATATGCACAAATTTGGGCAAGCACTTTTATTCTATATGCACTATGGTGCACCAGATGTACATTCATGTATAATAATAACCCTAGAAGACACCCAAACACCTTTTCAATCAAATTGGAAAGTATTAGAGAAAGAGACAAAAAAATCACATCAGAAAAAGTCTTTCAAGACACTTGGTCTTTAATGAATAAAAACCTTAGATCTTAGCACAAAGTAATAATGTCCCATTTTTGTCACCCCAGTGAGATGATGAAAAAGAGACCTGAATAAACTTACATAATTTTTCTCCAGTTTGAGATATTTTTTTCTGTATAGATGTACTCTAATTTAAGAAGTAACTGACCGTCCATATTATTTCTCATGTATATATATATATTATATATATATATTTTTTAGTAATTTTTTTTTTTAACTGACTGTCCATTTAATCTCTCTTGTATATATATATAATTTTTGTTTTTAGTAATATTTTTAATGCTCATGCATAATTTTTATGTACTCTAATTTAAGAAGTAACTAATTGTCTAATTAATTTCTCATGTATATATATCATTTGTTTTAGTAATTTTTTTTTAATGCTCATTTATATTTTTTGTATATCTCTTATGTACATGTCATTATACCACTGTTACTATACTAAATGTATCAAATTCATGTATCATACTATATGTAATAAGCTATGTAACCCTTGATTGCTTAATAAAGTTCTTTGAAAAGTAATAATAATAATAGTAGTAGTAGTAGTAGTAGTAGTAATAATAATAATAATAATAATAATAATAATATTATTATTATTATTATTATTATTATTATTATTATTATTATTATTATTATTATTATTATTATTATTATTATTATTATTATTATTATTATTATTATTATTATTATTATTATTATTATTATTATTATTATTATTATTATTATTATTATGGTTCTCTCATTTATCATTTCTCCTTTCTTATTTCTTATTTCTTACCTTTCATGTGGCATATTATAAGTATGACATAATCTGAACAATATGTGGCAACAAAAATATACTCAAATATATGTCAGTATTTCTTCATCTTGACTTTATGTTTACTGCTGTGGAAAGCACATGAATACTACAATTTTATCTTTACTAAAAAGGATATTTATAGAGACTCATCTATGTCCCTATTCTTTTTGCCTTGTATAATATTACTAGACCACATCTTCTTAAGTGTGACTTGAATATGAAGTCTTCACAACATATAACTGGAAATACTCAGGCAAGTGACAGAAGCTCATTTGCACTGCTATGTTTCAGCAACTTCATATGTAACCTCTGGATTACATTTGGAGTGATGAATGATTGCAATGACAAAAATATAACATTAGCTGGTCTCCAATAATCACACAATAACATGATCTAATAAGCTTAGATCTCTCTGACAGTCACTCTTTGGATGGTGAAGTGTCTATATGTATCTCTGGAATATCTCTGTGTATCTCTGAATATCTCTTTGCGATTCTGTCTCTGGAATCTGTCTGGGAAATATGTCCAGCACCTGGTGACAGTATATATATATCACCTCCATTATATAGTGAATTTGGGTTCCCCTCTTCGAATAATTGCCTCAAGTTTTTAATCTTAGTGGCTGACTGATTTAAACAATACACATAACTTTTAAAGAATCTTTTCTTTAATTAATTTAATTTTTTTTCTAATTTAATTTTATCTCGGTTGATTCAGACCACTATCCTGATAAACCCCAGTTTCAAATTTGAATACAAATAAAAATCGTTTTGCAACAGAGTAAAACTATATATATATATAAATCTATGTTTATTTATATATATATATATATATATATATATATATATATATAACAAATAAACAAGATTTTAAGATGTAAACTTTGGTGTCTGAATTCTTCGAACTCTTTTGTTCATAAAAATAAGAATACAAAGCAGGATGACCACTAATACATTAATGTTTCTTAATATTTGGTAAAACAATGGCCACTTGACTTTTCTTAATGCATTAGCATAGTAAATGTGATAATTTAAAAATAAAATATATTGGAACATTTACATTTACTTTTTAATTATTTCATATTTTTTACATAACATATTCCAACATGTAAAAAACTTTTTACAAAAAAAAATAAAATTATAACTGTAGGATATTTGCATTTATTAAAGTAAAAAAAATATTGAACGCATATATAACACAATCATATGCGTCAAGGTACAATTTGTAGCTTATATTGTTTTATTCTTGAGTGTGGGTGGGTAAGAAATATATACACAGACTAACCTCATCCATTTTATACTATGTTTATGCTCCATAGCCAGTTAATTATTGTGATTATATGGAGCTGTAGCTTCAACTATAGCCATTTTATGTGTGATCACTCATGGAGAGCCTGGCACAATAGCCCCCATCTTTCGATGAGATGTTCAAATGGACTAACCATTTAATGTATTCACTATTCATTGATTTTTGATACAACCACAAATATATACATTTAGTGCAGTAGACATAAAAACAATTGCCACTAATGCTAATCCTCACACTCCAAGTATCGATATGACAAGCCAAGACCACATTGTCCTTCCAAACCCTAAGTACAAAACAACAAGAAACCCAGAACATTGGCCTAAAGATTCCTATTCTATCTAGAATTCTATAGAAGGACAAAGTAATTAAAGTACAGCTATCAAATGAAAACACCCATGCTCATTCATTTAGAGGCTTACAGGATCTTATGCATTATCAAATAAAAAAATGTCTCTTCATTTTCAAAGAGCCTTACTAATACATGACATTAATAAATGCACCCATGCTCATTCCTTCATTAGGTTTACAGGGTCTATTGCATTACAAGGCAATGGTCCTAAAGAATTTTTTTATTTCTACAAATAGAGTACTTTCCTATCTTTTCATGAGAGATTACATACAATGTTATATAGCCAAAGAAATTCCAAACTACATAAAAATCTCTAGCCAACCTCTGAAACCTCATCATCTTCAACCCTAGAGTACAGGAAATACTGAAACAAACAATCTCACATATACAATGTTTGGAAAACTACTGACCCAAACATCTGACTCTTAAAGAATATGATTGACTACAACTTCTATCTACTTTTAATTTTTGCTTTTACTACCTGCTGACTTAGGTTAAAATGAACCAAATCCCCTACCCTTTCTGTATTTCTTTCCGTGGTCATTGAACCTGTTTCCTGTGTGCTGGATATCCATTTCTGGACTTTGACTTCCAGGCCTTGCCTTCCTCTGGTCCTGAGTTTGTTTATATCTATCTCACTCAAAATCAGAGAGTTGATGTCTATGATTTTCTGAGCACTGTCTTCCAGGATTATCTTGCTGACTCATATCATTAGCATTTAATAATTCAGATACATGCTCAATTAAATTCACATTCACCATGAGCAACATTTGCTCAATCCAAAATCATAAATTATGATGGATGATTCTAATAATCTGGCCCTTTGACATGTGACAGGAAATTAATGTCTTCAGCTTGGCCACCTGCCTTCTAAAAACATTGAATAGCTCTCACTTTACCCACTTTATACTTTTCTTGCATGATCTGGTACAAAATTGTTTCTCGGCACTCCTTGCCCCAAAAGGTTCATAACAGTGCATCCTTATATTCATCAAACATTCTGGGATGATGGAATAATGACTCCCAATGTGTGCACATCACCCTGAATATAACTGCATGCAATGGTCAACTGCCTTCTAAAAACATTGAATAGCTCTCACCTTACCCACTTTATACTTTTCTTGCATGATCTGGTACAAAATTGTTTCTCGGCACTCCTTGCCTCAAAAGGTTCATAACAGTGCATCCTTATATTCATCAATAATTCTGGGATGATGGAATAATGACTCCCAATGTGTGCACATCACCCTGAATATGACTGCATGCAATGGTCAACTTACTAAATTCATCCATCTGATTGATACCGAAATATTTTTCCAATGTGTCTCCACTTGCAAATTGATGTAAATGTAAAAGTATAAATTGTTACACTAATTTATATTAATGTTATAATTAATAATTTTATTCGTCATTTATTTCTCATCTGAATTCAAAGTAAATTATTTTATTTTACCTTATCATAAAATCATGAATGTCTAGAGGATAAGGTGCAGGAAAATGGCTAGATCTGTATAAAGGTTTGTGATTATGTCACCCTTTGTAATCATCATCCATCATTTTATAACTTAATTAATAAAATATAAAAATTGTATTGCCTTCCTCCATGTATGTTGTCCGCCCTTTGGTATTGACATTCCACTAGACTAAATTCTTGAACATTTTACATTTTATTATAGATACCTCGATTGCCTTTTAGTTAATAACGCAGATAATAGTTAGAACTTATAGTTTTATTGTTTGATGAGGAGAATGTGATAAACAGATTTAAAGGCAAAATTATCTGTGCAACAGCATGATGAGCATTTAAATACATGCAACGATAGAGATTGTGCAGATTGTATGTGAAAAACAGATGTTTTCATAGACTGGTAAACAATTTCTGAATAGATGATTAAGTGATGGAGAAATTTTCAAATCAATTCATGAATAAATGGAATCAGAGTAACATCCTAAGTTTAAGATAAAAATAATTATGTAAAATGGCAGATTGATAAATGTATATAGCTACAAATAGATTGATAAATCTGTGAATATGAAAATATTAATTGGACCAGCAAATTAATCATAGCTTTTATTTATTAAAAATAATTTAGAAACATATATTAGTATCAGTATCTATGTCATCATCATCATTATCAACCATTATCAATCCACTGCAGGATGAAGGTCTCTCCAAGTTTAATCCATCTTCTCCAATCTTTAGCTTCTCTTCTCCACATCACCCCTACACATTTTCTTATTTCATCCATCCATCTTACATGTGGTCTCATTCTGGGTCTTTTACAATCTCTTGGAATCCAGTTTAAAATTTCAATTGTCCATCTATTATCATCTCTTCTAGCAATATGTCCAGCCCAACTCCACTTCAATCTTTTAATTTTTTCAATGAGGTCAGTAACACCTGTTTGTTCTCTTACCCATACATTGCGTTTTCGATCTCTTCTTGTTACTCCCAACATACATCTCTCCATACTTCTTTGAGTGGTCTGAAGTCTCTGTATTGATCTTCTATTAAGTGTCCAAGTCTCAGATCCATAAGTAAGAACTGGTAAAACACATTTGTTAAAAACCTTTCTTTTCAAACACATAGGCATATTTCCTTTTAATATCAAGTTATTTCTACCAAAAGCACTCCAACCAAGTTTAATTCTATGATTAATTTCCTCTATTATGTTTCCATCTGTATTAATAATCTGACCAAGGTATTTGTAACTCTTAACTTCTTCTAATTCATCATAATCAATCTTTATTTTCATATTTTGAGCAAATCGATTAAACATTACTTTAGTCTTTTTAACATTTATCTTTAGTCCTACTTTCCTACTTTCATCTGATAACTCCTGCAACATTTCCTGCAGCTCGGAAGCATTATTTGCAAAAACAACTACATCATCTGCGAAATCTAAATGACTTAAATAATCTCCATTTACTTTCACTCCTTTAGTTTCCCATTTTAATCCACAAAATACTTCTTGCAGCACTGCTGTAAAAAGTTTTGGAGATATGGAGTCACCTTGTCTTACACCTTTCTCAATGTTGACTTTCCCAGTATCATTATGTAATCTAATTGTTGCTGTTGCATTTTTATAAATATTCTTTAAAATATGACAATATCCTGGATCTATACCTTGATGATCCAATGCTTTAATCACTGAAGAAATGTTTATAGAATCAAATGCCTTTTCATAATCTACAAATCCAAAACATAATGACAACTCATATTCATTTGTCCTTTCTATAACTTCTCTCAATACTTGAATATGATCTACTGTACTAAAACCACTTTTAAATCCAGCTTGTTCTCTTGGTTGGTGAAAATCCAAGGTTCTCTGTAGACGAGTTGTAATTATCTTGGTAAAAATTTTATATAAAACTGATAAAAGGCTGATAGGTCTGTAATTTCTAATATCTTCTTTATCACCTTTTTTAAATATTAATATTATTACTGCATTCTTCCAATCATCCGGTACATCTTTATCATTTAGACATTTGGTATATAACTTTGCTAATATTTTTTCTGTTTCTTCACCTGCTTCTTTTAATATATCAATTATAATTCCATCATTACCTGGAGCCTTTCCTTTTTTCATACATTTAATTGCATTTCTCACTTCTTCATTTAAAATTCTGGGCAATTCGGAAGATGTAATAGATATAGGAGGTACTTGTTCTTTATTACTATATAATTCTTGATAAAAATCTTCTACCAATTTCATAATGTCATCCCTCTTTTTAGTAATAATTCCATCTTTTTTCCTTATTGCAGATATAAATTTCCTACCAATACCAAAATGTTGTTTTACATTCTTAAGACTTTTATTTTCTTCTACAGCTTTTCTTGCTAGTTCACAGTTATACTTTCTTATATCATTTTCAACTCTTTTCCGCACCATTTTACAAAATTCGAGATATTCAATTCTTTTTAATGCATCATTCTTGCATATCTTCATATTCCTTCTTTTCTTCATAAGTTCTCTAGTCTCAGTAGAAATTTTATTAGTCAATTGCTGCTTTTTTCTACCAGCTATCTTTGTTGCAGTTTTTAAAAGTGTATCAGTTATTTTCATATTAATTTCATTCAAATCTGAATCATGTTCAAAATCTACTAATACTTGAAACCGATTTGTAAGTTCTAATTTAAATTCATTAGAATGTTTCTGAAGATTAGGAATATCAACTGTAAATATAGTTTTCTTAATAATTTTTGTCTCTCTAGTTTTACATTAACATGTATCTTACCCCTTACTAATCGATGATCACTTCCTGTGTTAAATTTATTAAGAACATTACAATCTTGAAATATGTATTTCCTGTTAGTCAAAATATAATCCAATTCTGCTGTACCTTCATTTGGATGCTTCCATGTCCATTTCCTTCTAACATTTTTCTCAAAAAAAGAATTCATAATATAAAGTTTTTCCTTCTCTGCAAACTCCACAAGTCTATGTCCTCTCTCATTTCTATTACCATAACCAAAATTACCTACAACACTTTCATCTTTCATTTGTTTACCAATTCTAGCATTAAAATCTCCCATAACAATTTTAAAATGTTGTTTACTCTGATCAAAAGCCTTTTGTACATCCATATAAAAATCTTCTACTACTTCATCACTGTGAGAACTTGTTGGGGCATAAACCTGAATTATCTGCATTTGATATCTGCTATTAAGTTGTATAACTAATCTTGCCACTCTGTCTGATACACCATCAATCTCCACAATATTGTTCTTCCACTTTTTATTTATAATGAATCCTACTCCACTTGTATTTCCAATATTTGTGCCTTTATAATAGAGCATATGTCCACTTTTTAAATCAATTGTCTCTTCACCTTTTCTTCTAACTTCACAAAGTCCAATAATATCCCATTTAATATAAGAGAGTTCTTCTTCTAATTCTTGCAATCTTCCTTCACTTGAAAGTGATCTGCAGTTGTAAGTACCTAAATAAAAAGTCGTCATCAAATGGCAGCCTGGGTCCGCCTCCAGGATATTCTTAGCACCCTCCGCCTTCGGCCACCAACCGCTGCCTTGGTTGGTGACTTTACAGCCTCCTGGGATTAAGGGCCATGCTTTATTTTTGTCTGTCATAATTGTATAATTGGGAAAAATCTTTATCATTTACACAAACATTCATTCTGCCTTATCAGGCACTGAGAAGAAAGACCATGGTGTTTCTTGATCTTAAACTCAGAGGTAAAAAGCCAATAAACTCACCATGTACATGTAAGTATATGTTTGTTTATTAGTGCTTTATAAAATGCGGATTTAAAAAAAATAGTAAATATGCCTTTATTGACTCAATTTTAGGTATATATAAAAAAGATTTTAAATGTTCCCAATAGAAAATCATTACTCGGATGTCATATTGCTTTGAGGTTATTGAATCTATACATGTATGATAAGCATTCTGCGTTATTTTAAGAAGCTATGTGGTCATCGAGAAGGACTTGGTTCCTATGTGGGCGTTGAGAAGGACTTGGTTCCGCAATAGAATTAGTGTGTGAAAAGAGTTTATTGAGCATTGAAATTTGATCATAATATTGGATTTTATATTTATAATTTACAATAATAAATTTAAAACAAAATTGTCAGTGACTACTCCATGTAATTAAGAATATTTTATGTATGTATCTGCCCAACTTTTCTTCCTTATTATAAGCTTATCAATATATTTCTTATCAGTCAATCACATGACCAAACTATTCTACTGCAACGCCACCCAATTGACATTATTTATATTAATGATTATAATTAGTAAAATTAATATATATATATAGAAATGATTAAATATAGTACAAACCTTTTTAGAGTATATTATAATTACAAAGCAATCTAAAAATCAAACAAAAAATATTATAATACTTCCAATAATCTCGATTTTCATGTTGTCCCTGGGATATTATAGTCGGAAAACAGTTATTGATATAATAAAAATGAATAACATACTTGTAAAAATGTGGCAATACATTATTAAAAAATCATTATTTTTGATAAATGATGCTTTATATTATATATACAGGAATAATTTTGGAATATAGGAAACGAATGAGTTATGGCTTACAGTATTAGTAGAATTTTATTATCAATTTTGATTGACTATGTAGAAAAAAAATCGAACTTATAAGAATATAAAAATATGGAAATTATACAATATAATTGTAATAAGTAATAGTACATGTATTGTTAATGCATTTAAAGAATTGAACCCTAATAAATACAATGGAAAAAGGGGCCGAGATTAAAGTATTTAGACATTTACAAACAAGTGGGTAATGTTGAAATAAGTATGAAGTGTTATATTATGGATAAAAAAATATGATATTATTGATCCAAATATATCTATCTATCTGTCTGTCTGACTGTTTGTCTGTCTATCTATCTATCTATCTATCTATCTATCTATCTATCTATCTATCTATCTATCTATCTATCTATCTATCTATCTATCTATCTATCTATCTATCTATCTATCTATCTATCTATCTATCTATCTATCTATCTATCTATCTATCTATCTATCTATCTATCTATCTATCTATCTATCTATCTATCTATCTATCTATCTATCTATCTATCTATCTATCTATCTATCTATCTATCTATCTATCTATCTATCTATCTATCTATCTATCTATCTATCTATCTATCTATCTATCTATCTATCTATCTATCTATCTATCTATCTATCTATCTATCTATCTATCTATCTATCTATCTATCTATCTATCTATCTATCTATCTATCTATCTATCTATCTATCTATCTATCTATCTATCTATCTATCTATCTATCTATCTATCTATCTATCTATCTATCTATCTATCTATCTATCTATCTATCTATCTATCTATCTATCTATCTATCTATCTATCTATCTATCTATCTATCTATCTATCTATCTATCTATCTATCTATCTATCTATCTATCTATCTATCTATCTATCTATCTATCTATCTATCTATCTATCTATCTATCTATCTATCTATCTATCTATCTATCTATCTATCTATCTATCTATCTATCTATCTATCTATCTATCTATCTATCTATCTATCTATCTATCTATCTATCTATCTATCTATCTATCTATCTATCTATCTATCTATCTATCTATCTATCTATCTATCTATCTATCTATCTATCTATCTATCTATCTATCTATCTATCTATCTATCTATCTATCTATCTATCTATACAACAGCCAACAAAGACTGCCTTTGAAATTGAGAAAAAGCATTATAGGGTATTTTATTGATTATATTTATTATACCATAATGTAAATAAGGTCCTTTGGATGAAGTTTTTAAAGATGTGCTGGTCATGTGATTATGTAAAAAGAAATATATATTTATAAGCTCCCAGTAAAAATGAATATTGGGTTGATATATTAAATAATTTTTGTATAATTTATAATGAATTGTCTGGTTTAATTTTGTTTTAAATTCATTAGTTTATACTGATAATAAGTGCAAAAGATTAAGAAAGTAAAGTAGTGGTCTCATCAACTACATCCTCATTGAAATGTACTTTATAATCATTATTTTAAAAGATGAATTTTACTTTGTGAAGATATTAGTACATTTTATAATATAAAGACTCAGCTTAATTCAACATTATTTGATGCGATAATATTAGTTTACAAACCCAGTATTGATTTTTAAAAACCACTTAGATTTGATAATTATAAATTCCATATGGGTTTTGGCTTTGTTTTCTATAAACGTTCTAATATTAACCATTTTGCCAAAACGTGAAATTGGCATTTCTATTAAACTGTTGAAAATACTTGGATTGTAGTATTATAAACATTTAACCTGCAGATTGCTATAAATAAAACGTGTTCACTGAACTGTTTACCCCTAAATTTATATTAAGAATTACCTCTGAATAACATGATATTGTAAACGCAAAACATTTTGTAATTAGAAGAATTATTTATTAACAGATATTTAGTTGAATGACAAGTAAAGTCAAAGTATATCTCTCCCAACGCCCACCTTCACCATACTTAATTAAAAATATTTAATACATATACCTTCATATAACTAAATATAAAATAATTTATTAAATATACATTTAAGTTTTCAATACAATTTTGTTATTGGCATTTACAAATTATAAACTCTTCTTCTTCTACTTCTTCTCTTACTTTTTCTTCTTTTTGTTCTCCTCCTCCTCTCCTCCTCCTCCTTCTTCTTCTTCTTCTTCTTCTTGTGACTTCTGACTTCTTCTTCTTCTTCTTCTTCTTCTTCTTCTTCTTCTTCTTCTTCTTCTTCTTCTTCTTCTTCTTCTTATTCTTATTATTATTATTATTATTATTATTATTATTATTATTATTATTATTATTATTCTTCTTCTTCTTATTCTTATTCTTTTTATTATTATTCTTATTATTATTATTATTATTATTATTACTACTACTACTACTACTACTACTACTACTACTACTACTACTACTACTACTACTACTACTACTACTACTACTACTACTACTACTACTACTACTACTACTACTACTACTACGGTGATGATTATTCTATAATATAAATACGATCTAATTATTATGCAATAATTATATCAAATAACTAAACTTTTTTGGCCAATTTATATAATAAAGACGACTGCAATTTCTTTTAGATAATATAATGTAATGTGTTAGGGATAATAAGATTTATTTCTTAAACAAAGTCAAATATTTCATCCTAAAATTTTGTCTGCTAAGTTAAATTTACCTTCCATCAAATAATCTTACCTACAACAACAATCTCATTTTTTTTTCTATGTAAACTCCATTGTTTTTCTAACCATATTTGTCATTTTCTTTTTTCTGTGCGATATTTGTAAAACCTTATACAATGAGGCTAATTTAAGCTAATATTCTAAAATTCATTATAAACCCTAAACAAAATCACAAAATTCCTACCACTTTCATCTTATCTTTATTTTTATAGCTCTAGGCTAAAATGCATTCTGTCATTCTTTTAATATTCTAAACTCCAAAAGTAAATGTTAAAAACTCTATCATTTAAAATTATATTACAGGAATTATAATTAGGAAAAATGAATATATGTACATAAATATGATTAACATCATATTTATGTACATATATTCATTTTACTAATTATAATTTTTGTAATATAATGTAAATAATGCCCCTTGAATGGAGTGATGTAAATAGATCTTGATAAGCTACTAGTAAGAGATAAAAGTTGGGTTGCTAAATTACATAAAAGGTTTTTATTTATAATGAGTTGTGAGTTTCACTTTTGTTTTACATTAATTATTAGTAATAGTAACAAGTCAGAAGTCACATGACTTATATATAGCTTGCACTTACTAATATGTAAAGTATAGGTCGAAACCGGTCTGGGGATGGGGACCATGATTTGAATGCCTTCTCTTGTAGTAGCATTTATCATAAAAAAAAAAAAAAAGCTTGTTTAGAGCTATTAGCACGTTCTTAACTTTACATTAATTATTGTAAATATATAGATATAAAATGATATAATATGATCAAATTTTAACATTTAAATTTGATCGTTTAAAGTATTTATTTAAACTTCTAAAACATACTTTTAAACATCTCCGGCATCTTCTGGAGTAAGTCTTCCCTGTTATCAGGATCAATAAATTTATGTTGAATTTCTACAAAGACCTGGAAAGAGTTCAATAGATCTGTAAATAAATCTGAAAAATTTACAAGAGCATTGCTCCTGTCTTTGCTCCTGTCTTTCAGACAAGCATTGGTGGTAACTGTTACAACTTGGAAGTAAACAATGTCACTTCTGAACTGATGTTTCTATCTGTTTATCATATAACCCCTAATTCTTTCAATGATGTCAATAACCCTTAAAGTTCTCTCACCCATGTATGTTTTTGATTTCTAACTAATCACTCCTCACATGCATCTGACCATATTTCATTGAATGTTCAGAAGTATCGGTATATCTCTTATGAAAACTGTTTAGGTCCCTAAGATGTAAGCAAGACCTGATAAAGCATATTTATTAAAAGCTGTCTTTAAAACCCATAATCATATTTCCTTGAATATTAAGTTACTTCTACCAAAAAGACTAAATTCTGTAATTAATTTTATTGATATTGTTTTCTTGTTTATTATTATTCTTAACTTTCTTCTTCAAATAAAATCCATTGAATAATATTAGCCTTTTGAATGTTTATCCTTAGTTTTACTTCTTTCCCTACATCTGGTAATTCTTACAACATCTTTGCAGTTCTGAACATTATTAGCAAAACAAACACTTCAGTTGCAAAATCAAGATAATGTATATATTTACATTAACTCTTACTTCCCCAGCTTTCTATTTTAATCCACCAAATATTTCTTGTAAAATACTGTAAAAAGATTTGGAGATATGGAAGCTCTTATTTGTACATTCTTTTTATTGTTAATTCTCGTAGTATTAATGTTTAGCATAATTATTGGGGTTGAATATTCCTAAGTAATCTTCTGAAAATGATAAAATCATACTTCTCTGTCTTGATGACGTAATGCTTTAATCATTCTAGAAATACATATAAAATTCAAATCCCTGTACTTACTTTATAAATACAAACCACAATTGAGACTCATATTCATTGAACCATTGTATAACTTCTTTCCACATTTGAATACGATTCAGGGTACTACAGCATTAAATTCAATTGATTTTTTTGCTTGATCAAATCTCAAACAAACTACAGATTATAAGAATTCTTGATAATATACATATATTTTCCATTTTGAAAACAACATAATCAAATCATTCTAATTTTTGCTCAGTAGAGAAAGTGATTTATTATTCGAGTTTTCTTGTAAGATTATTGTTTAATATTCTTTTCTTTTATGGCTTTTTAAAATATGAGGCGGTCGACTAAATGCATCCACACAAACCACCCCTCTGTTTATTTCCTTAAAATATACATGGATTGGAAAAGAGAGCTTACTTCCAAACTGATAAATATTTTTAATTGAGAATGTGGTTGTATCTCGATTTTGACTAAAACTATCAATATTTAATTGAACAAGTTTTAAGATTGTTCAGGCACTTAAAAGAGCCATTTTTTAAACAATTTTCTTATCTATATAAACAATTTTAAGTTCTATGGAAGACAACTAATTAATGAATAAACTTTTACTTACACTGATATTAATTTTAATACCAGATAGAGATTGGTAAACTCAATAACTCAGCTTAAGATAACTTGATAGCAATCTGTTATTTAACTGTAGTTTTTCTAATCAAATATATGGAAAAAATAACAAATCAAGACAAAAAAGATATCGCTATATACTTCAATAGCAAGAAAATCAATAATAATAAAATTCTTGTTCAAATAACTCTTTTTGATATAAAATATCTATATTTTTTAAATTAGTAAAATAACTTAAAGTAAAAATCCTGATACTATTTTAGGTAGCAATCTCTTTAAAAAACATCTTCCTCTGTTTATTGTATCTGGTTTATAATTTTTGGAGATTTTCAATTCCATTTATTCTTTAAACAAGATGAGTTAAACAATCCTCTAATTGTATTTAAGTTTATCTGTGAGTTTAAATTCTCTCATTTGCATTAGTTGATTCAGAAATTTACTTCCTTATGTTTGAAATTGTCAAATTTAATGCGGTTGTTATAGATGCGTAGTTACCTTAACGACATTTGATACTCAAATGGATTTTTTTACTTATTGTCATTTCTATTTCAGAACAATTTTCAAGAAAATTTCCAATAGTCAGTACTTTTATTTTAAGATCATTTATTTTTCCAATTTGCTTTTAAATCCATGAATTACTTTCAAAATATGAAAAATAATATAATCAAGATAACTGAATAATTTCCTGTTAAAGTGTTTTTATGACCTTTTCATTATAATTTAATTAAGGAATTGTTTTTTTTTTTTTTTGTTTTTTTTTAAAGTGTCATAGCATCGGCCGGGACGCGAACCCGCAACCCGGGCACCTGCCTGCAAGTGCAAGGCAGTCGCGCTGACCTCTCGACCACCAATGCAATTAAGGAATTGTTATTGTGTATTTGATCTGCCTAGAAGTCTTATTTAGACCTATAAAATAAAACCACAATTAATTACATTTAAATAAACATAGAATAAATTTTTAATAAATGTACATCTATGTGGATTAATTTTTACACATTTAACTCATACATTATATATTTATATCTTATTTCATCCTTTAAAACATTTATTTCAATCTGTTATATTATATATATATAACATATTTTGCAGGTTCATCCGTGTTAAAAAAAATTAAATATTGATATATCAGACGTTTCTACTTGATCACACATGTCATCTAATGGGTGATAAAACGTAGAAAGACGGTTGTAGAGGCGCTAGAATCTCTGATTTGAAATTAAAAAACCTTAAAATTCCACCAATAGCAAAAATGTTAAATTAAGAATGTTTTTTTAAAAAAAATCTTTCCAAAAAGGAGGAAGTTTGCATGTATCATCTCACTTATTGATACAATCTGGCCTTTTAAGTATCTCCATGGCTTCTCTAATTTTGCACTGGTAGAAATTATCACATCTGGATGTCGTCCTGGTACTACAGAAATCAATTTTATGACCCGAATCTATAGTATGGAGTGAGAGGGCTGATGATGATGAGTCTTGTTTAACTGCATTAGCATGCTCATCCCTCCTAACACTGATGCTGATGATTACTCATACCTATGTAAGAAGCTTTAGAATTTTCACATGAGATTTGATAAACACCATGAGATTCAAGAGGTATTGAATCCTTAGGCTTGGTTATTATATTGCTGATCTTTTGATGACTAGAAAACGCTTTATTTATATTATCGTGTTTTATTATATGTCCAATACTGTCTGTAGTTCCTTTTACATATGGAATACAAATCCTGATAGCTGATTTATCATCTTTTTATTTCCTATTTTGTCCATTTTGGGCTTGAAATAAGGCTTTTTTAAATAAATTTATAATTATAACTATTTGCTAATAAAACACTATTAATATGATTTATTTCTTTTTTCAGATGTGACTTATTAACATGTAAAAACGACAGCGTTATACGCACTTATTGTAAAATTATGTTTTATAAGAACAATTACAATATTAGTAAAATTCTAAGGAATACAAGCAATATTATTTATAATTCTGTTATTTAAGAAACTCGGAAAAATCTTGACAAAATTGATAAAGTATTGCTGGATTTACGTTTATTCCTTAGTAATAAAATACATCCTTTACTGTGAACTAGTTTTGATTGTATTGCACATTTTAGTTCGATTAATGATTCGGAATTTGCAACAGTAAGGTGAAAGAAAAAATGACAAATGCTAATTAGAACACAATCACCAACCATTACATGACCAAATCAAAAATCCGTTGATAATTTATCTAAGAAAGCCGTCTCTACAGATGAAATTTCGGTTTTAGAAAAAGGGTTTAATTTTGCTTTAACGCCTTTCCGGACACCATTAGAGAAAAATTGTTTGTAATGTTGAATCAGCTATCGATAAAATAGATTCTTCATCGACTGATTTGGCTAGAGCCTAGATTTGCAATATTTAAAAAAAAACCAAGCTTCCTAAAAATAATATTTCAAAGAAAGACAATCAATAAATAACATAAAATCAAACAAATCAATTGTTGTACTTCCAGCTTATAAAGGTAATGCTGCTGTTGTTATGGTTCGTGACATTTACCATAATAAAATTTTAGATTTGCTTAATGATAAAACTTATAAACCATCAAAAAAAGATCATACTACGTATTTGGAAAAAAACAAAAAAACAAAAGCCATTATTAATAAATCGCCTATTGAAACAGATAAAAAATAAAATAATCCCTAGTGAAAAATCAAATGTCTGTTCCAAATTTTATGGACTTCCAATAATTCACAAAAACATCGTGGTCTTCTTTTTCTTCTTCTTCTTCTTCTTATTATTATTATTATCATCATCATCATCATCATCATTATTATTATTATTATTATTTATCTATTATTAATTAAACAATACATAAAAAAAGAGAAATACTCCAAACAAAATAAACTTGTGCTAGGAGACTTTTTTAAATTATTAATTACAAAGCAAAAACAAAAACACCAACAAAAATAACAATAACAATAATAAAATACATTACTATATTATAAATACTAAAACAAGCAAACCAAAACATAAGAATAACTCAACCAAAGAGATATAATATACATATTAAACAAAATATATCATCATCATCATCAACCATTATCAATCCACTGCAAGATGAAGGTATCTCCAAGTTTAATCCATCTTCTCCAATCTTTAGCTTCTCTTCTCCACATCACCATGCACTCTTTCTTATTTCATCCATCCATCTCACATGTGGTCTTTTCTGGGTCTTTTGCAATCTCTTGGAATCGAGTTTAAAATTTCAATTGTCCATCTATTATCATCTCTTCTAGCAATATGTCCAGTCCAACTCCACTTTAATCTTTTAATTTTTTCAATGAGGTCAGTAACACCTGTTTGTTCTCTTACCCATACATTGCATTTTCGATCTCTTCTTGTTACTCCCAACATACATCTCTCCATACATCTTTGAGTGGTCTGAAGTCTCTGTATTGCTCTTCTATTAAGTGTCCAAGTCTCTGATCCATAAGCAAGAACCAGTAAAACACATTTGTTAAAAACCTTCCTTTTCAAACACGTAGGCATATTTCATTTTAGTATCAAGTTATTTCTACCAAAAGCACTCCAACCAAGTTATATTAATTAATATATTACAGATGAGACAATAACCAAAATTTTAAATATTTTTTTAAAAATATAAAAAGATAAATTATCAACATCAATTGAACAGGTAATAACAAAAGAATTAAAGAGCCTGAGTCCATTGTAACTAAATTGTCTACGACTGCTTTCTAATGAAAATCTGGAGCAATCCGTTGAAATTTGTTAGCAAGTGGGTATTTATAATTGATACTTTACAACACACGATGACAATATATATCAATGACAATTCTAAACTTATATAGTTTAGAAACAGATAACACACAAGAATGGACATATATATCTCGCACAGAGGTCAATGTAGGTCTACCAAAAATAATATGCATTGTATAATTTTGCAAAGTATGTAATTGAGATAGTGAGTAATCAGTAGAGCCACCCCAAATGGAAATATTGTAACATAATATACTCTGATAACAAGCAAAATATATAGTCATCAAAGTAGATCTAGGTGTGAATTTCACCAGATAATAAAATAAATAATTAATTTTACGTAATCGAGAACATGAGTAGAAGACAATGTGCTTAGACCAAGATAACCTTGAATCAATATAGATGCCTAAATAGCAATAATTATCAACAAAACTAATGTTACAACATGTACAAATACTTGAATGAATATTATACTGATCACAAATACTAATACTAATTGAAACGGTGCAGTGTTTATAAGAGAATAGAACACCTTTGGTTTTATTACAATTAACAGTTAAATAATTTATCATAATCCAGTTACTTATTAATTCTAGATCTTTATTAATCAATTGCTCCACAATACTATATGAAACAGCAGCACAAGACACAGAAATATCATCAGCAAACCCATAAATCTTTGAATTCAAAGATTAATTAAAGATGCCATTTATATAAATTAAAAATAGGATAAGGCCAAGTACAGAACCTTGTGGAACACCATGATTAACTAATCCAAATTCACCAATAATACTATGTATTTTAGTAGCCTGTCTCCTATCCTTCATGTAACTTAACAACTAAAAAGCAAAATAACCTCTAAAACCATATGAACACAAATGATGTAACAAAACTGTATGATTAACAGAGTCAAATGCCTTGGACAAATCCAAATAAACAGCTGCAGTCTTGATACCATTATCCAATGATTATTTCACATTATGTACATGATTATAAATAGCAACTAAGTACTCTTTCCAGCAACAAAGCCAAACTGATACACAGAAAAGACTATATGAACATTCAAAAATGACATCATCTTATCCTTAACTACCATCTCAAATAATTTAGCAACAACAGATATTATAAAAATGGGTCTATAATTGCTAATAATCAATGGATCACTGTTTTTCAAAATGGGTGTAATATCCCCTACTTTCAAACATTTAAAAAATACACCAGAAAATAAAGATAGGTTAAACAAGTAAACTAATACAGGTATAAAAGCTAATTTATTATCTTTCACCATTTGGGATGTTGATTTATCTAATCCAGAAGAGTGAACAGTTTTTAAATCATGAATTAGATGTGATAACTGAACATCAGAAACATCTGAACAAAAGAAAGTATCAGAAACAAAGGTAGAAGTCATATTATTAATAGATGGTTCTATGTGTGTTCTATATACAAAGAAATTTTTAAAAAGATCAGCCATGTATTTTTTATTACATTGTACCTTTAACATGACATCTTTATTCTTAACATAAGTAACTTGATTAGAAGATTTTTTAACCAAAGAATTTATTGCTTTCCACTTCAAAGAAACATTTTTATTATAAAGAAATTCCCTATTATAATTCGATTTTACTATTTTAATATCACATTTATTTTCTTTATTAATCTGCTTTAAGACACTTAAACTGGCAGAACGTTTTCACGTATTTCTAAAATTATTTTTTTCAATCAACTGATGTGAAATCCACAAAGAACGTTTTCTATTTTTAATATTTAATTTAATACGATAAGTAGCCTTATCAATCAAAGAACAACAAATATTATGGAATTCTAAAAAAGCTTTGTCAACATTATCCAAATCAAAAATACAATCCCAGTTTTGAATAGACAACAAACGATTTAATTCAATATGTGATAATTTATCAACATACTTATAACTAGTCAAATTATTACGAATCATAAACAATTTTTTTAAAAAAGCAAAATGATCAGTAATATTTAATTCAGATATACCAGATTCAAAATTATAATCCTGATCAAGTCTAATAAAAATACGATCAAGCATATAATAATAATAATAATAATAATAATAATAATAAGAAGAAGAAGAAGAAGAAGAAGAAGAAGAAGAAGAAGAAGAAAGAAGAAGAAGAAGAAGTAGAAAGAAGAAGAAGAAGAAAAAAGAAGAAGAAAGAAGAAGAAGAAGAAGAAGAAGAAGAAGAAGAAGAAGAAAGAAGAAGAAGAAGAAGAAGAAGAGAAGAAGAAGAAGAAGAAGAAGAAGAAGAGAGGAGGAAGAGGAGAAGAAGAAGAGAAGAAGAAGGAGGAGGAGGAGAAGAAGAAGAAGAAGAAGAGGAGGAGGAGGAGGAGAAGGAGGAGAAGAAGAAGAAGAAGAAGAAGAAGAAGAAGAAGAAGAAGAAGAAGAAGAAGAAGAAGAAGAGAGAAGAAGGAGAAGGAGGAGGAGGAGGAGGAGGAGGAGGAGGAGGAGAGAGAAGAAGAAGAAAGAAGAAGAAGAAGAAAAAGAAGAAAAAGAAGAAGAAGAAGACGAAGAAGAAGGAAGAATAAGAAGAAGAAGAAGAAGGAAGAAGAAGAAGAAGAAGAAGAAGAAGGAAGAAGAAGAAGAAGGAAGAAGGAGGAGGAGGAGGAGGAGGAGGAGAAGAAGAAGAAGAAGAAGAAGAAGAAGAAGAAGAAGAAGAAGAAGAAGAAGAAGAAGAAGAAGAAGAAGAAGAAGAAGAAGAAGAAGAAGAAGAAGAAGAAGAAGAAGAAGAAGAAGAAGAAGAAGAAGAAGAAGAAGAAGAAGAAGAAGAAGAAGAAGAAGAAGAAGAAGAAGAAGAAGAAGAAGAAGAAGAAGAAGAAGAAGAAGAAGAAGAAGAAGAAGAAGAAGAAGAAGAAGAAGAAGAAGAAGAAGAAGAAGAAGAAGAAGAAGAAGAAGAAGAAGAAGAAGAAGAAGAAGAAGAAGAAGAAGAAGAAGAAGAAGAAGAAGAAGAAGAAGAAGAAGAAGAAGAAGAAGAAGAAGAAGAAGAAGAAGAAGAAGAAGAAGAAGAAGAAGAAGAAGAAGAAGAAGAAGAAGAAGAAGAAGAAGAAGAAGAAGAAGAAGAAGAAGAAGAAGAAGAAGAAGAAGAAGAAGAAGAAGAAGAAGAAGAAGAAGAAGAAGAAGAAGAAGAAGAAGAAGAAGAAGAAGAAGAAGAAGGAGGAGAAGAAGAAGAAGAAGGAAGAAGAAGAAGAAGAAGAAGAAGAAGAAGAAGAAGAAGAAGAAGAAGAAGAAGAAGAAGAAGAAGAAGAAGAAGAAGAAGAAGAAGAAGAAGAAGAAGAAGAAGAAGAAGAAGAAGAAGAAGAAGAAGAAGAAGAAGAAGAAGAAGAAGAAGAAGAAGAAGAAGAAGAAGAAGAAGAAGAAGAAGAAGAAGAAGAAGAAGAAGAAGAAGAAGAAGAAGAAGAAGAAGAAGAAGAAGAAGAAGAAGAAGAAGAAGAAGAAGAAGAAGAAGAAGAAGAAGAAGAAGAAGAAGAAGAAGAAGAAGAAGAAGAAGAAGAAGAAGAAGAAGAAGAAGAAGAAGAAGAAGAAGAAGAAGAAGAAGAAGAAGAAGAAGAAGAAGAAGAAGAAGAAGAAGAAGAAGAAGAAGAAGAAGAAGAAGAAGAAGAAGAAGAAGAAGAAGAAGAAGAAGAAGAAGAAGAAGAAGAAGAAGAAGAAGAAGAAGAAGAAGAAGAAGAAGAAGAAGAAGAAGAAGAAGAAGAAGAAGAAGAAGAAGAAGAAGAAGAAGAAGAAGAAGAAGAAGAAGAAGAAGAAGAAGAAGAAGAAGAAGAAGAAGAAGAAGAAGAAGAAGAAGAAGAAGAAGAAGAAGAAGAAGAAGAAGAAGAAGAAGAAGAAGAAGAAGAAGAAGAAGAAGTCTTTGCGTTTAAAATATCATGTTATTCATAGCTAATTTTTAGTACAAATTTAGTGGTAAACATTTCAGTAAACAAGTTCTATTTATAGAAATGTGCAGGTTAAAGTTTATAATAGTACAATCCAAGTATTTTTCAACGAGTTAATAGGAATGCCAATTTCATGGTTTGGCAAAATGGTTAATATTAGAACGTTCGTAGAAAACAAAGCCAAAATCCATGTGGAAATTTTATGCATGAAATCTAAGTGGTTTTCAGAAATCAATAGTAGTTTTGTAAACTAATATTACCGAATCCAATAATGTTCATTTAAACTGAGTCTTTATACCATAATATGTACTAATATCTTCACAAAATAAAATTCATCTTTTAAAATAATTATTATGAAGTAGAGTTCAATGAGGATGGAGTTGATGAAACCACTGCTTTACTTTCTTAAATTTTTACCCTTATTATCAGTATAAACTAATGAATTTAAAACAAAATTAAAACAGACAATTCATTATAAATTACACAATAATTATTTACTATATCAACCCAATTTTAATTCCTTATTGGGAACTTATCAATATATATTTCTTTTTACATAATCATATGACCACACATCTTTACTTTACAATAAATATAATCATTAAAATACCCTATAATGCTTTTTCTCAATTTCAAACACTGTCTTTGTTTGCTGACATATTAATTAAATAGATTGAGATAGATAGATAGATAGATAGATAGATAGATAGATAGATAGATAGATAGATAGATAGATAGATAGATAGATAGATAGATAGATAGATAGATAGATAGATAGATAGATAGATAGACAGACAGACAGATAGACTTATAGACAGGCAGATAAATAGATAGATAGATAGATAGATAGATAGATAGATAGATAGATAGATAGATAGATAGATAGATAGATAGATAGACAGACAGACAGACAGACAGACAGACAGTTAGTTAGATAGATAGATAGATAGATAGATAGATAGATAGATAGATAGATAGATAGATAGATAGATAGATAGATCGATCGATCGATCGATCGATCGATCGATAGATAGATAGATAGATAGATAGATAGATAGATAGATAGATAGATAGATAGATAGATAAATAGATAGATAGATAGATAGATAGATAGATAGATAGATAGATAGATAAAATATTGTAAACGTCACAACTAATTTTATAAAAAAAATCATACATTATTTTTTATATCATCCATTTTTTTTTGCATTATACTTCCATTTTCCCAAACATTTATTATTTTTTCTTTTTGTTTAATATTATGAGATAACTTTTCTTTTATTATTGTCTTTCTAAAATGCTCTAAATAAGGAACCACGTTCCACTAATTGATTATACAAATCTTACACTGTTTTAGTAATATTATTTTTATTTCTAGAAATCCTTTAATATACTAGCATCATCATTCTTAACTTTCAATTATGTTCAAATGATTCTTTTACATTGAGTGTTAGTCTACCTTTTAAAATTTAAACCCTTAAAAAGCTGCTACTCTCTGCACCCTGGCTGATATATATTTGGATCAATATTACCTTTTTTTTATCAACCTAAGAATTTACATTTGCATAAAAATGTTTACAGTGGCCAATAATAATGCACAATAATCATTGAGCAAAGTCATTGTTATGGGTGATAGCAAAGATATATTAATGCATCTCTTCCATGAAAAGTTGAAGGTTGTAGTGGATTGAAGCCTGTCCATTAAAGTATGAAGATTTGCTATCTTAATATAAACTGAGCATTTATTATATATATGTGTGAGAGATGATAGTCTGGACCAACTGATGAGTGCTGGTTTAACATGAAATACGTATATTGGTGATTTTCTACATGTGTGTGGTCATGTGTATCAGTTGTATAAGAAGTGTGGATTGTTGAATGATGCTTGAAAATCTGAGTTCAAATCCTCTATACTTATCTTTAAAATGTAAAAATATGTTTATATTATCAATAACACATACACTTTTCAGTTTGTTTTATAAAAAATATAAAAAGTGATAGCTATATATTTGTTCTTAGTAGTTGCATAAATGTGTTTTTCACATTAAGAAGAAATGATTATATTATGTTTAGAAAATGGTACGAAAAATAATAATGATATAAATAAATATAATAGTGAATTAAGAAAGATAGCTATAGAAAAGAAAATCGCAAGTAGAATGTATTTCGCAATCAGAACTAACCAGATTTATTACTAAAAAGAAAAATGACATCATTATGAAATGTGAGAAAAAGCTGTATAAAAAATATATATAGTGAAAAAAAACAGGATGACAGAGTATCTCCTACCGTTAGTACATCTTCTGCGTTATTCAGCATTTTAATTATAGTGAATGAGACATATAATTTAATTTATGAAGATATAAAACGCTCCAGGAAATGTTGATGGAATTATCATCCAATATTCTTTAAAGAAGCAGGTAAAAAAATAGACAAAACAATTGGAAAGTTATATGTCAATTGTCTAAATGATAAAGATATACCAGATGATTAGAAGAATGCAGTAGTAATTTTGATATGTCAAATAAGGGGTTAATAAAGAAGATATTCATCAATCCTTTGGGTTTTGATCAAGCAAAGGGATAAACTCTTTTTAAAGTTTTAGCACATTACATCATATTCAAGTGTGAGAGAAATTATATAAAGGTTCATTGCATATCAGTTCCCATTTGCTTTGGATTTATAGATTAAATAAATTGATTTGATTTTATAAATAATTTAACATTGAATACAGCCACTTGATCATCATGACAAAAGATTTAGGATTTTGTCATTTTCAGAAGAATACTTATCAATATATAAGAACAATAATTCTATTAAGTAGTGACACTACGTCAACTAACAATAAGAAAGATGTAGAAAATGGAGATTCCATATCTCCAAACTTTTTACAGCTTTTTACAACAAATATTTTGTGGTTTAAATTAGAAACCTAAGGGAGTCAAAGTAAATGGAAACTACTTATGATATCCAGATTTTGCAGTTGATGTGTTTCTTTCACAAATAATGTATAAGTGTAGCCATAAACAGTTGCAAAAGTTAATAAATGAAAAGGAAAAAGTAAAACTAATGACAAATGTTAATAAGACTAAAGTTCAATTGGTTTTCTTAGAAGAAGAAAATAAAGATTAATAATAGAAATGGAAACTATATGAATAAAATTAATTATCCAATAAAACTGAAATGATTTTGGTGGAAGTAACATAATATTAAAAGAAAATATCCTTATGAGTTTTAAAAAGGCTTTTAATAAATATGTTTTACCAGGTCCTGCGTATACCACAGCGTTCTTGAACAGTTAATATAAGAGAAATACAGATACTTCTGAAGATTCAATGAAATATGACGTGATGAGTAACTAGTAGAAGTCAAAAACAGTTAGTGAGAGAGAAAAGCAGGTGTTACTGACATAACTGAAATAATTAAGATTGATGTGAGGTATATGATAAACAGATAGAATCATATTTTGGACCGTGGCATGACCTATTTCCAAGTTATAATAATTACCAGCTACGCTTATTTATGGACTTTTTAATATTTCAAATTATTGAAAGTATGTCATATGTCACAAAAAATTCAAAGTGAATTTATCGATGGAAAACTTTCTCAAAGAAACAGGAGAACAGTTTAAATACATTTTTAGAACTGTAAATAAATACTTTTTATGATCAAATTTCAATGGTAAATTGTAAAGTTAATGTTATATTTTATATCTATAATTTACAATAATCAGATTAAAACAACATTGAAAAAAACAAATAACTTTAAACAAAAACGTTTATTTCATATATGAACACAACTTTTCTTCCTTGCTGGAAGCTTGTAAAAATGTTACTTTTTAAAGAGTCACATGACAACTATTCTATTACATCCCCACCCAATGTACTATCATCTACTCTATCGCATCTCCACAATGGATAATTTTTGTGAACTCTATACTTTATATCTAAACCCCTTTATCTTTTCCCCAGCATAAAAACCAATAATCACTTTATGTATTATTAGTCTTTTCATATATATTTTTCCAGAAGTGTCATTATATGTGCCAACAGTCTATGAGCTCCGATGGATATTATATACCCTATATTAAATAATTATAATTATTATTATACATGCATGTACAGAAAAATGATTTAATGTATTACAAACATTTTTAGTACTATATATATTTACTTAATTACGAAACAATCTAAATTTTTATATAACTCTAAAGTTTCCAATAATCTAACAATGTTCATCTCCGCCTTAGGGAGAATACAGTATGAAAAAAATATTGATAAAGTAAAAAAGAATAATATAATTGCAAAAGAGTGGCTCTATATTTTTTAAAGATGCATTATTATTGGATAATTAATGCTTTCGATTTTAAATATAGGGAAGAATTTTGGAATATAGCAAAAGAATGTTATGGGTTATACTATTGTTGGAATTATAGCATTGTTTATGATTGACTGTGTAGAAGAAAATATAAGTGATAAGTATATAAAAATAAAGAAATTAGAGAATATCACAGATATGTTGAAGATATTACTGTAGTATGTAATAGTAGATGTATTAGTAATGCATTTAAAAACATGAATAATAATAAACGCAATATTAAATGTAAAATGAAAAAAGAGGAACAATTAACGTATTTAGACGTTTATTTAAGAAAAGGTAGTAATGATAAAATACATATGAAACATTAAATTAAGGATAAATAAGAAAGAGGTATTATTGATTTAAATTCATTTCAGTCACGGTCACTGAAGACATCAGCTTTGAAAGGGTTTATCTCTAAAAATGATAGACTTACATCGAATGTAGGAGAAGCATTTGAACAGTAATTGGAAGTTTAGATTGGTTGTGGTAGTATTGTCTATAAGCAAGATTAAAATGTTTTTCAGAAATAAAAATAATAATACAAAAGATAGTGTAAAGAATGTGCATACATTTGGTAAATGGTTCCACATTTAGGGATTTCTAAAAAATGATTAAAGAAAAGCTACCTGATGATCTTAAAATAGAAAAAATAAATAGTAAATCTTTAGTAAAAAAGAGCTTTAACTCAAAAAAGGTGGATAATATTAAAAATAATGTATAGTTACTTTATAAAATTAGTTGTGATCTTTACAATATGATATATATCTGTATATAGTTCATCTATGAATGACTCCCTTTGAAAGAGATACAGAGCATGATAGGGCAATCAACAAAAAGAATATAAGATCAAGATCATATACACATTTTTAAAATACAGGATATAGAATGAATTGTGAAAAACATATTCAGATAATAAAGTATGCCAATACTGTCAAGGAAAGAAAATGTTATGAAATGATGTATATTAATGAAAATTTAAACATATATGTAAACATGGTTAATGATTCAACTCATATAGTGGGCAAATGGGTATTGTTAGATTATTGGAAACTCAAATATTTATTTTTAAATTGCTTTATATATATATATATATTGCGGGTTCATCCACATTAAAAAATTTTAAATATTAATGTCATGACGTTTCAACTTGGTCACACAAGTCATCTACTGGGTGACAAATGGTAGAAAAATGGTTGTAGAGGTGCTGCAATCACTGATTTGAAAACAAAAACAGTTAAAAACCCAAAAATATCAAAAATGTTAAATTAAAATATGTTTTTTTAAAAAAAAAAATTCCAAATAGGAAGGAGTTTGAATGTGTTATCCTGCTTATTGATACAATCTGGTCTTTTTAGTATCTCAATGGCTTCTCTGATTTTACACTGGTAGAGATTATCACATCTGGATATGATCCTGGTATTAAAAATGAATTTTATGACCTGAACTATTGTATGGAGGGAGAGTGCTTCTGAGTATAAGTGTTGTTTAACCATGTTAGCGTGTTCATATCTACTAATAAGGATGCAATGGTTGCTCATCCCTATGTAAGTAGCTTTGCAATTATCACATGAAATATCATAAACAGCATGAAACTCTAGATGGATTGAATCCTTAGGTTTGGTTCTTATGTTGCTGATTTTTTGATGAGTAGAAAATGCTGTATTTATATTACAACATTTATATATATTGTGGCCATCTGAATTGGCACAAGGGTTTAGGATACCTTGTATCTTAATTAAACAGCTATATTGTGTTATAAAAAAAAAAGAAATAGCCTTGGAATTTTGAAATTTTTCTTTTGGAGATTGTTAAAGCATAAAATGGATTGTTTATGCAGATTATTGACCACTTGGTAAGTATTTATTAGCATTAATGTGGTTAATGAGGTATATAATGAAATGAAGGGGGGTTGTTTGTTAATAAAATTGATATATTTGTTGAAAGAAATGCAAAGTTATCCTGTATTAGTAATATTTAGTTGAATGGTTTTAAAATCCTTTATTTATTAGTGCTTATCCTTTGTCAACAGTCAATAGCAGTTTTGATTATATTTAGTTGAGATAGTGCAATATTTAGGTTGTAATGCGTGTGTATGCATGTTTGACTGCATGATGTTTCATCTCATTTTCATCCTTTAAATAACAGCCAACAATAGTACATTCACAATAAAAAAAACATTTAAACTACAGTAGTCATCTTAAATAATTAACAAATATATATTTCTTTCCAGTAATTAATAAATAGTTGAATCAATAAATTATTTTACAAATTAAATAAATTATTAATCATTTTTATTTGATGGTTAATTAATATTCATTTTTCTTTTAAGTTTGTAAAAGATATTTATTTTAATTATTTGTATTTTTTTTTTTGTGTCATTTAATTCTGAAAATCAAAATCATTTTTTTTTTTGTTGTAAAGATTTTTTTTTTTTAATATGTAATTAGTAGAGCTGGAAAAATGCGTGGGAGTAAGATAGTAACAAGGAGACACAAATGAACTGTTGCAAAAGAGACAGCTTGTAACAAAGATCTCCAGTATGTAAAAAAATAGCTTTGTGAAGAATTATAGCCAAAAAGACAGTGGCTTATATTTTTCAAACAACTAAAGTTAATTGCTGAAGTCAGATTAGAAGAAATATATTATGGAAGGAACTAATTTCAATATGCAGCACTAAACTTTATAAAGGTACTCGCTTTGCTTATTCTCTTTCAATTTAAACATTCTAAACTAATCTTTTCGTCACTATTGCTCTTGTGAAGATGTATATTAACATCATGCAGTCTATATTATTTTATTTTATTTCAGTTTTAAATAAGAATGATTCACATAAGTATTATTATTTTATCATTAAGCAACGTATTTTTTTTTGATATATGGAAAACGTGTGCAGAACTGTTATATAGAATACATATTATTCTCACTATTTTTCGTGCTAGGATTATACATAGACTTAAGGATGTATCTATCTTGATAGAGCATACCATGTTTAAATTCTTCGTAATTAGATAACAATACTCATTTATTGGATATATATCTGGAGCTAATACGCATTTATAAATTAAGGAAATAAAATATAACTACTTCTGTTTGAATTGAATTTGATGGACAAAATTGCTGGTAAATTTAGTTCTCTTCAATAAAAACGGAATATCAAATAAAGCATTATTAATCACGGAATTACTAAAGACAATTTACAGTGGATAATGCTATTCAAAATAATAAGGACAATTGCGTATTTAACCCAGAACGGCACGAGGAATATCGTATATTTCTCAGTATAATAAAGGAGAAATTAACTGCTTGTGATTTGGTATCTCAATGGATATGTTATGAATATTGGAAAGTAGTGGGTTTATTTAAGTTAAACTTATATATATTTATTTTTTTAAGTTATACTGCAGAAGTGCATTTAATTTAAAGTCAGTTTGGAATGTGTCCTACGTTGTTTATTATAATATCCCGGAGGAAGCTTGGCAAAGGAATTTTTTTTTTTTATTCAGATTACAAAACTAATAACTTTTGTGTTTTTATCTTTTTATTTTTTATTATTACTTAACTCATATAATGTATATAATGGATAGAGAAGCTTTATTATTATTATGTTTATGTTATAATCTATGTTATTTTGATTTTCAAGACCGTCTCGGAAAAATGCGTTACTTTAAAAAAAGTAGTACGCCGGTAAAAATATTGATTGTGTCCAAATAGGTCTTATTATTTTCCTTATGAGGATGAAAGAAATAATTTTAATAATATATTATTAGAGAGGTTTACATTCATTTTGCATTTATTATCTTAAAGTGAGAATTATTATTGTTATTATTATTATTATTTTTTTGAATTAACGAACGTATAATAAAAATAGCTTGTTAAATATAAAAGAAAGTTCGTTCATAATAATTAGAAGCATTAAATCTTAAAAGTAACCTAAAGTTTATTAAATTAAAAAAATTATACCTTAATGCAATATTTAATTATCATATTACTTGCTTAGTGCGTAATTTAGAGTTAATGTTATATATTTTTATTCGCGGGGTGTGTTTGTTTTGCACACTTGTAATATTTGTGTGATAAAGTATAATTTGTGAATATTTTATGCATAAGTTCGTACAGTGTCGTATTTCCTGAGTTGAACAGATTGATGTATTATCTGTAGGTATTTGTCTACTAGCATGTATTTATAAGGTTCAATATTTTAGAAGCTATGATAATAGAAAGAAATCTGACTGCGTTGTAATATGTATAGGGATAAAAGATCTTGCTTATTTAATATATGTTAATAATTTCCATGAGTAGAGCCTAGTTTATTTTATATGCGTATGATTAATATTTTTGAAGTGATGTTCTTAGGGTCCTGGTGTTGTGGAATTTAAAATCCCCACCAAATAATGTATTTTGAAGTAAAGGAGTTATTGTTAAAAGATGATTAAATGATGCTTAGGAATTGATATGACGTTTTTCTTGGATTCTTGGTGTTGAGTAGATGTTCTCCACCAAAGGTATATGTGGAATTAGGTGAATTCTGGTAGAAGTGTTCAATAGATGTTTATCTGCTCCTCATGTATATTCCCTTTATAACGTGTTGTATGTAAAATCATAAAATATAGCTTTGTGTTAATAAAAAAAGTGGTTAGACAAATTGTTAGATTAATTCTGGATATAGTACTAGTGTCATATTTATGGAGGATTTACGACATTGTTCGAAATAAATTAATTATGTGATATTTTCTTAATGAAGGGAGAGTTTACAGAAAAGATTGTTTTATAATATTGCTGCTTGAACGTACACACACACGCGTAATATAGATAATATCGCGAATTTGAGGTATAGAATTATGAAATATAAAAATGAGAAATAAATGCTCGGAAATATACCAAATTCAGTTAATAAAGGTATAAAACATTAAGATTTAAACAGGAAATAAGTATTTTAAAATACAATGTATCTATTTAAGTAAAAATTAATCATCAAATCATCAGAATAAACATGATTTTGCTATGTATGAAAGGTATAAGGAATTGGAATTATTATTTAGTCAATTAGAGAAAGTTGTTTTGCTGAAAGCCAAAGATTAATGGTTTGATTTATTTTGTCAATCAACCGTAATATCCTCTCGAAAGTATTTATATTTTTTTTTTGTTGTGATAATAATATGATATTTCATTTATTCATTGTCGTATGAATAAAACATCTAAGCAAGTATGTGTTCCAAGTCGGGATCTTTAAGTTTATTATTAGTTTGTTTAGATAGTAGGAATCCCAAACTGATGCTAAAGATTTATTTAATAATTTAAAGGTCTATAAAACGAAGACCTATTTTGTAAATATTATGTTCATCCCAATTTATTTTGTTTATTTGTAATAAATGATGTATTTAGTTATTTAAATTTAAAACAACTGTGTCGTGAGTTATTTTTTTGTATACATTCGTATTTCCATTTCCACATCTCCACATTGTATAAATCTATTATAAAACAGATATACTATTTTAAAGTTATCATATTAAATTTGCTAGTGTCTGACAATATTGTATTTCTTAATCCAAACATTATAAAGAGTATTTGCCACTTGATAAACGTATTAGAAAGGTTGCCAAGTCAGTATATTCGTTAGATGATGATATGAGATTAAAATACCCTATCTCTGTCATTATCTTATTATTGAAGCACAGTAAAATATTAGTCAATTGGTTTCATTATATTTTAGCATACTTTATAATTATAACTTATGGGCAATGTAGTTTATTTAATTCAACTATGTTTATTAAATTCCCTGAGATCTTATTATTTATTTCTTGATTGGCATTAGAGTAGATGTTTAAATTATGATATGCCAAGTAACAAAATTGTCTATGAATATAGTTATAGCAAGCTGATAAATGTTATACTTGGATGAAGGAAGAAATTAAATTTAAAGTATATTTTTAATAGACTGTACTAAGTAAACCTTATGATTCTTTATCATACAATCAATTAACAAAGGAATTTACAATATATTGAATGTTTTATAATATTTCTTCCTTTATTCATTTATTATTATATATCTTTTGAACTGCCTATAGCCTCCCACTGAGCTGAGCTGAACATAAACTTAAGTATAGAGTCTCAGTAATAATTTTATATTATATCTTTTATTATTTTGTTCTATTCATTAATAGAACTGGCGCCTGGGTATTTCGCTCATGTAATGTAGATGAGCGGTGTTGGGAGTGTAGGTTATAATATATATATACAATACTGTCTGTGATTTCTTTTACATATGGAATATAAATCCTAATAGCTGAACTTTTGTCTTCATAAACACCATGAAATTCAAGAGGGATTGAATCCTTAGGCTTGGTTATTATGTTGCTGATGTTTTGATGAGCAGAAAATGCTGTATATATATTATAGAATTTTAATATACATCCAATAAGTGATCTATCTTCTGTTTGTTTCCTATTTTGTGCTTGAATTAAGACTTTTTAATAAATTTATCATTATAAATATTTGCTAATAAAACACTATTATTATGATTTATTTCTTCTTTCAGATGTGACTTATCGCAAAGGTTAATCGCTCTTTTTAAAAGTGTTTTGGCTACAGAAACAATTTGTATTGGGTGGTGATGTAAATATAAATATCTCTCCAAGTGTGTATTCTTAATGTAAAAGGAAAAAGATAGAATATTTAGCATCCTGGTTACTAGTAAATTATGGAAAGGAAGTTTTCCATCAGACTCTATCTCTATTGTAAACTTGATATCAGAATACATATCATTTAAATATAAGAAAAAACTCATCTAATTTATTTTTTTCCATGTGGCCATATGACAAAAATGTCATCTATGTATCAGAGCCAAATAAGAGGTTTTAAAGATGATGATTCTAAGACACGAGCTTCTATATTTTTCATGAATAAATCAACTATTACTCCTGAGATAGATGAGCCCGTAAGAATACCAAAAATTTATCAGTAATGCTGTCCATTGTATACAAAATATGTGTTTAAGAGACAATATCTAATTAAAGCAATAATACAGTTTGGAAAATTGCAGTGTTGTGAAATTACATTTAAAGGTTCATCAATTGGAACTTCACAATGCTGCAATTTTCCAAACCATATTATTGCTTTCATTAGACATTGTCTCTTAAACACATATTTTGTTTACAATGGACAGCACTACAGACAAATTTTTGGTACTCATATGGGCTCACCTATTTCAACTGTAATAGGTGATTTATTCATGAAAAATATAAAAGCTTGTGCTTTAGAATCATCATCATTACAACATCTCATTTGGCTCAGAAACATAATGACACTTTTATCATATGGCAACATGGAAAAAATAAATTAGATGCTTTTTTCTTACATGTAAATAATATGCATCCTCAAATTATATTTACAATGGAGACAGTGTCTGATGGAAAACTCCCTTTTTTGATGTTCTAGTCACCAGGACACCAAACAGTTTATATTTTTTAATTCACGGAAAAAATACACACACAAACAGATATTTACATTTACACTCTCATCAGCACCCAACTCAGAGAGCTTCTGTAGCCAAAACTCTTTTGAATAGAGCAATTAATCATTAAGATAAGTGACATCTGAATGAAGAAATAAATCATATTAATAGTGTTTTATTAGCAAATAGTTATAAATATAAATTTATTAAAAAAGCCTTATTTCAGGCCCAAATTGACAAAATAGAAAACAAAATGATGGTAAATCAGCTATTATAATTTGTGTTCCATGTGTAAAAAAAACTACAGACAGTATTGGACATATATTAAAATGTTATAATATAACTACAGCGTTTTCTACTCATCAAAAAATCAGTAATATAGTAACCAAGCCAAAGGATTCAATCGCTCTTTAATCTCATAGTTTTTATCAAATCTCATGTGAAAATTGTAAAGCTTTTTACATTGGTATGAGTAATTGTCACATCAGTGTAAGGATAGATGAACATGCTAATCAGTTAAACAAGACACATCATTATCAGCACTTTCACTCGATACTATATATTCAGGTCATAAAATTGATTTTTCTAGTACCAGGGTCATATCCGATGTGATAATCTCTACCAGTGCAAAATTAAAGAAGACATTGAGATATTTATAAAACCAGATTGTATCAATAAGTGAGATGATATATGCAAACTTACTCCAATTTGGAATGATTTTAAAAAAAAAAACATTCTTAATTTAACATTTGGTTATTGGTGGAACTTTAAAAATTTTTGAAATCAGTGGTTTTAGTGCCTCTACAACCATCTTTCTATCTTTTATCTTTAATTTTTCTTTTATTATGGTTTCTCTCTTCATGAAGAATTTTGCCATTTTCAAAATCAAATTTAAGTTATATTTACATGTTTTTTCATGATCAAAGGAGACATTAAATCACCATTATTTTTTTTTTTTGGATTAAACATGCTCCCCCAATCTCTTCTCAATACTGCATCTAGATATATGACATCATACAATCACAAAAAATTGATATATGACATTACTTTTCTGCTTGACAGGTATAACATTCTTAGAATTATTGACTAATTTATTAATATTGTATGGAACATAGAATGAAACATTAAACATTCTTATTATATATATATCCTTAAAAAATTTCGCTTGTGGATTTGAAATAAATGAAATAGATATCCATTGTTTACTATTAATCTTCATTTCCTTTAAATAATTTGTTTTTAAAAACATAAAGTTTTTATTTGTTCCATTTTATAACCAACAACAAGCAATTCCATGGCAAATAACTCAAAAATTTTCTGTTTTCACTTTGGGAATGACATAATTATGTATTCCAAAACAAAAAAAGATATAAAATTTGCAATCTTATGCATCATTGGTACTTTTGATTTACAATTTATATATCCTCTCTTTTGCAGTGGCTTAATTATTAATTTATAATTTTATATACTGTTATCTCTTGTAATAATTAAATCTAAATATAATATTTTTGTCCTGTTTATTTTCAATAGTCCATTTCAAGCCATTCAACTTATTTAATTCCTCTACAAGTTTGGTTTTTTTTTTTTGTGTTTGCTTTCTCTCTCTCAAATTTATATTATTAGTATTTACAAAGTCAAACAGTGAAGCAATAGTATTTTCCCCAAATCCTAAGAAATATTGTAAAAGCTTACCAATATATTTAGAAGTCTGATAAATGAATGAACCCCCAAAATCTATCATAACTCGCAAAGGATTATATTCTTTATGTAATTTATATTTGCAAAAATACGAGGACATACAGCACAAGAAGGATATATCATATAGTACGCATTATTACTTAAAGCTTTATTTTTAGCACTTTTTAAAATATTGTTAATAAATTTTATTCTTTGACCATCCATGTTATATTATTCAATCAAAAAGAAAACAAGTTTCTTCATTTGTATTTTAATTCTATCAATATATTGACATTTTGTCAACAAACACATACATAACCCTTTGTCTTCTTTCAAACAAATCATATTATCATTCTTCAATCTCCATTTAAATTCCAAAATAGCCAATTCCCATGATTTATCATAAGGCATTGTATTAAATTTATTACAATTAATCCTCCTAATAATATCATCTTCAATAATGATCATTACCAGGAATCATTTCAAATGAATTTTGAACAGCTGCAATTAGTTCCAAATTATAATCATTCCAATTACCTCTGACATATTTAGCTCCATCACTTAAAACGTATTTCTGAATCAAATGTATCCTATTATTTGATAAATAAATAAAGTTGAACTTATTATAAGCATATGGATACTGCTTATTAAATAAAAAAATCAACTTTTTTCTCAAATTTATTGTATAATTTAAGTTCAATTAATTTAAATCCATTTTCACAAACAATTTTATATTCATTCCAATCACACCATTAATTGTAATTAAATAGTGCTGTATTAGTAACAGCTGGTTGCATCTAACTAAAAAAAATGAAATAACTTGAAATTTTAAATGTTTTTTATTAATAATCTGAAACTCTGTTTATAAAGTCCTTGCAGATGTTATTTGGAAGTTATTAAGATATTTAGTATTTTTTCTTTGGTGGATATTTAATGATAGAATGGTGGTGGCTTATCACAAAAATTGTTGGTGTATAGTTTAAATTGATCCAAGTTTGTCTTATTTATCTGTAAGACCATGATTGATATTTGTTTAGTGATTGCCTGGTTTGTTTGCTCATTGATATTTCAATCCATAATGTTGTCATTACAATATATTTGACTCATGGTCATAGAAAGTTCTCTTTTGGTTAGATTGGTTTAGTATTCAAAGTACAGCATATATGTGTGTGCATGTATGTTTGTGCCATCTTTCAACTTCATTTTTTATTTATGTATTTCATTAAGCTACCAAATATCATGTTTCACAGTAAAATATTTAATTTCATAATCAATATCTTGACTAACCAGTTTAAACACCAACTTAAGTGGATAGATGGATCAATAAACCAAAGAATTGTCAAATAGAGAAACATGCTCTCAATTATTTTATTTACTAAATTAATTATTTTTCTTGTTACTTTAGAAATGTAGAATATTTTTTATTATTGGTTCAATTTAATTATTTTTGAAGATAAAATGATTTTTTTTTATTTAAAGAGAAAAAAAAAGGTATTGCCTATTTGCAACTAATTTTCTGGGTACAGTAGGAGGAATTAACCTTTGTATCTAAAGTTGAACTTTTGAATGATCATTGATTGGTGAAAAAAAATAGATCGCTAAGTAATAATAAGATATAAAAGAGGAATCTTTACAAAGAAAATTGGATTTTCTTTTATTACTACAATTTTCTCACTACAATTTTCTCTCTACAAAGTGGTTCCATAATTCAAACTCAAAAGCACAAAATTATATTAATTTTCTGGTGGAAAATAGTTAAGAAATGCTTCTTAGGAAGTAAAAACTAATGTCCAGATGTAAAAAACTTTAAAAACATGGTATATCTTCTCTATATTTCCAATTGATTAATTTTGATTTAAAATCATCATTTGGGATGCATATGTGTGTCTATATTTCAAATATGTTTTGACTAATTTTAATCTCTAATATTAAAGAAATAAGTGGGATGCGTAAATTTTGCTATTACTCTGGAAAGTTTATGCTGAACTTTTTAATAAAACATTTCAAAGACTCTGTATTTAAAATTTCTACTAGCTATAAAGGAGTAAAGTTTAAATGAAAGGATCAGTGCGTATAACTTATTATCACATGATTTATTACTATTATTGACAAGAAATATACTTAACCATTCACGTCTCTAGGATTAAGGAAAGGAATGTGTGACATATATGGTTAATACTTCATTAACTTATATTTAAATGTGCCTATAACTGAATGAGTTGGAGATCCTGTATTGCTCTTCCATTAAGTGTCCAAGTCTCAGATCCATAAATAAGAACTGGCAAAATACATTTATTAAAAACCTTCCTTTTCAAACATATAGACATATTTCCTTTTAGTATCAAGTTATTTCTACCAAAAGCACTCCAACCGAGATTAATTCTATACTAATGTCATGCATTATGTTTGTATATGTATTAATAATATGACCAAAGTATTTTTAACTGTTAACTTCTTTTAACTCATCATAATCAATCTTTATTTTCATATATTGAGAAAATCCATTAAACATTACTTTAATCTTTTTAACATTTATCTTTAGTCCTACTTTTCTACTTTCATCTGCTAACTCCTGCAACATTTTCTGTAGCTCTAACGCATTATTTGCAAAAACAATTACATCATCTTCAAAATTTAAATGACTTAAATAATTTCTATTTACTTTTGCTCCTTTAGCTTCAAATTTTAATCCACAAAATACTTCTTGCAGCACTACTGTAAAACGTTTTGGAGATAAGGAGTCACCCTGTCTGAAACCCTTCTCACTAATGACTTTCCTACTATCATTATGCCATCTAACTGTTGCTGTTGCAATTTTATAAATATTCTTTAAAATATGTCAATATCCTGAATCTATACCTTGATGATCCAATGCTTTAATCACCTAAGAAATGTTTATAGAATCAAATTCCCTTTTTATAATCTACAAATCCAAAGCATAATGGCAACTCATATTCATTTGTGCTTTCTATAACTTCTCTCAATACCTGGATGTATCTACTGTACTAAAACCCTTTTAAATCCAGCTTGTTCTCTTGGTTGGTGGAAATACAGTGTTCTCTGTAGACGAGTTGTATAAAACTGATAAAAGACTGATAGGTCTGTAATTTCTAATATCTTCTTTATCACCTTTATTAAATATAAATATTAATACTGCATTCTTCCAATCATCTGGTACACCTTTATCATTTAGACATTTTGTATATAATTTTGCTAAAAATTTCTATTTCTTCACCTGCTTCTTCTAATATATCAATCATAATTACATCATTACTCGGAAACTATCCATTCTTCATAAATTTAATTGCCTGTCTCACTTCCTCATTTAACATTCTGGGCTATTCGGTTGATATAATAGATATAGGAGCTACTTGTTTTTTATTACTATAGAATTCTTGATAGAAGTTTTCTACATATTTCATAATGGCATCTCCCTTTTTAGTAATAACACCATTTTTTTTTATTACAGATATAAGTTTACTACCAATACCAAAATGTTATTTTATACTCTTGAGACTTTTATTGTTTTCTATAGCTTTCCTCGTGGTTCACAATTATACTTTCTTATATCATTTTCAACAATTTTTCAAAATCCAAGATATTCAATCCTTTTTAATGCATCAGTTTTGTATATCTTCATATTTCTTCTTTTCTTCATAAATTCTCTTGTCTTAGTAGAAATTTTATAAGTCAATTGCTGCTTTTTTCTATCAGCTATCTTTGTTACAGTTTTTGAAAATGTATCAGTTATTTTCTTTCTAATTTCATTCAAATTTGAATTATGTTCAAAATCTACTAATACTTGAAACTGATTTGTAAGTTCTAATGTAGATTCAATAGAATGTTTCTAAACATTAGGAATATCAACTGTAAATATTGTTTTTCTTAATAATTTTTGTCTCTCTAGTTTAACATTAACATGCATCGTACATCTTACTAATTGATGATCACTTCCTCTGCTAAATTTATTAAGAACATAATAATCTTGAAATATGTATTTTCTGTTAGTCAAAATATAATCCAATTCTGCTGTACTTTCATTTGGATGCTTCCATGTCCATTTCCTTTTTAAAAAATTTTCAAAAAAAGAATTCATAATATAAAGTTTTTCTTTTTCTACAAATTCCACAAGTCTATGTCCTCTCTCATTTCTATTACCATAACCAAAATTACCTACAGCATTTTCATCTGTCATTTGTTTACCAATTCTAGCATTAAAATATCCTATAACAATTTAAAAATATTTTTTTACTCTGATCAAAAGACTTTTGTATATTCATTTAAAGATCTTCAACTACTTTATCAGTATGGGAACTTGTTGGGGCATAAACCTGAATTATCTGCATTTGGTATCTGGTATTAAGTTGTAAAACTAATCTTGCCACTCTGTCCACTACACCCTCAATCTCCACAATGCTGTTCTTCCATTTTATATTTATAATGAATCCTACTCCACTTGTATTTTCAATATTTATGCCTTTATATTAGAGTACATGTCCACTTTTTAATTCAATTGTTTTTTCACCTTTCCTTTTAACTTCACAAAGTCCAATAATGTCCCACTTGATATAAGTCAGTTCTTCTAACTCTCAAAATCTGTATTCACTTGAAAGTGATCTGTGGTTGTAAGTTCATAAATAAAAATTCATCAAATGGCAACCTGGGTCCACAATCAAAGGATTTTAGCACCTTCTGCCATTTGCCAACAACCACAGCCTTTGTTTGTACTTTACAGCTTCATGGAAATAAGGGCCATGATTTATTTTTGTCTATCATGATTGTATATATCGAAAAAATATTTATCACTTATACATACATTCTTCATTTTACCTTATCAGGCAACTGAGATGAAAGACCATGGTCATTCTTGATCTTAAACTGCGAAGGAAAAAGCCAATAAACCCACCAAGCTGTCTAATTCATGTTGGTGAGAAGTCTATCCATGTTCTTATATTATATAAATAATCATATAACAATCATACATTATTTTTAATATTAACCATCTTTTTTGCATTACACTTTAATTTTTCTAAACATTTAGATTTTTTTTTCTTTTGTTACATACCATCAGATAACTTTTCTTTCATCATTGTCTTTCAAAAATGTTCTAAATATGGAACCTATTACCACTAATTGTGTACACAAACTTTACACTATTTTTGTATTATTATTTTTATTTCTGGAAACCTTTAATATAGTACTATCATCATTCTTACCTTCCAATTACTGTTCAAATGCTTTTCTTACATTGAATTTTAGCCTACTTTTTTAAATTTAAACCCTTAAAATTCTCCTACTCTCTGCGACCTTGGCCGATATATATTTCGATCAATAATATCTCTCTTTGTTTTATCCTTAATAGAACTGTTCATAATTATTTCACCATTAACAACTTTTTATAAATGTCTAAATACTTTAATATCTTCCCTTTTTCCATTGAATTTATTAGGGTTCAATTCTTTAAAAGCATGAACAATACATGGACTATTACAATTATAAAAATCAATTGGTCTGGGATGTTTTATAATTACCATACTTTTGTATACTTATCAGTTAGAATTTCCTCCACATGGTCAATCACAATCGATGAAGTTCTAGTAATATCGTAACTCATAACGCATTCATTTGTTATATTCCAAAATTATTTCCTATATATAAAATATAAAACATCATTTATCATTAATAATGATTCTTTAATAATACTTTTACAATTATATTATTCATTTTTATTACATCAATAACTGTTTTCATACTATATTTCCCAGGGGTAAAATGCACATTAAGAAAATCCATTTAATATCATTTATAGACCATTCAAATGCTTCTACATTGGATTTTAGCACACCATTTTAAAATTTAAACCTATTCTAACTTGTTTTTTTCTGCGACCTTGGCTGATGTGTATTTCGATCAATAATATCTCTTTTTTTCTCTTATCCTTAATGTAATGGACGCTTCATAAATATTTCATCATTAACAACTTCTTTAAATGCCTAATTACTTTCCCATTGCATAATTAATATTGTCAATTCTTTAAATGGATTAATAATACATGTAATATTATCTATTACAATTATCTCATCAATATATCTGGGATATTCTATAATTTCCATATTTTTTATATTCTTATAAGTAAGACTTTCTTCTACAATATCAATCATAATCGATGATAAAATTCTATTAAAACTGTAAACCATAAATCATTCGTTATATTTCAAAATTATTCTTTATGAATAAAATATAAAGCACCATTTATCAAAAGTGATGCTTCTTTAATAACGTACAGCCACATTTTTATAAGTATATTATTAATTTTTTATTATATCACTAACTGTGGTCATGTCATGTCCCCCAGGGGCGAAATAAGCATTGAGATTATTGGGAATATTAGAATATTTTTTGTTTGTTTTTTAGATTGTTTTGTAACCATAAATATACACTAAAAAGGATTGTAATATATTTAATCTTTTCTATGTATATATATTAATTTTTCTAATTATAATTATTGTAATATAATGCAAATAACGTCCATTGTGTGGAGTTGCAGTAGAGTAGTTAGTTGGTCATGTGATTGCTGACAAGAAACGTCTTGATAAGCTTCTACTAAGGTATAAAAGTTGGGTAGATACATTATATAGACTATTTTTATTTATAGGGATTTGTCAGGAGCAGTTTCCGTTTCAAAGTGATTATTGTAAATTATAGATATAAAATAAAATATAATGGTCAAATTTTAATACGAAAATTTGATCATTTAAAGTATTTATTTACACTTATAAAAAAATCTTTAAACACGTTTCCATATAGACGGGCTAAAGAACTTATAAATGCTGCTGTAAAACGTTGTTTATTAGACATCATTGGATGATCAAATGCAGCCATTTTTAAATGATCAATGACAATATCTAAACATACCAACGAGTCATAACCCAGTTTTCGCATCATTTTAAAATAAGTGTTCAAGAGGTTGGTCTTCGATTTATATTTATCTACCATCATATAGACAACAGCATGTTCTGGCATCTCTTCCAGTAAGTGTTTCCTTTTATCAGGATCGATAAGTTTATCTTGAATATCTTCAGGCATATGGCTCACTTCTTATAGATGTAAAAATAAATCTGAAAAATTAACAACTGAAATGCTCCCCTCTTTCAAAAAAGCATAGCTGGCCGCTGATAACAATTGGAAGTGAACCACATCACTTACAATTTCATCATTGACCAGACAATGCTTAACAAACTCTCTCCACAAACTATCCCTATTCCGAAATATCTGCCCTTTTAGATATTTATCAAATCCAAAATGCAGTGAATATAAATTTTAAAAAAAATAGACTTCTTTAATGTCCTGTATAGACGTAGCCAATGTCTTTAAATTAAATTGTCCACATCAAAACGTACCCGCTGGATTTTTGCAATATCACAACTAGAAATTGTCATTTTATATAAAATAGGAGAAAACACTTAACTGTTCATAAGACAGAAGGCGCGTTAACACTTCGTAGAATGCATTAAAATATCCACGCTACCTCTCGTGGTTATTCTTTCTGCAGTGAGTACGTCCTGTGCAAATAATTTTAATAATCTTATCATATAAGGAATATACTCAAAAATGGGAAGTGGTAGGACATTTCTGCGAAAAGGGGTTTTAATAATTACCTAAATGAAACTAAAAAGGAGCATGTTTATTAATGTTATAAAAATCATATCAACCAGGGTAGTTAGCCAAATGTTTATATAAACAGTAACAAAATCGGTAGGTAAACAAATAAATAAATATCCGTTGTGATCAGTACACTAAACATTCATTTTATCTATAACAAAATGTTTATTTTTTTTCATCTTTAAATTTATTATTATATGCTTTTGCAAATAAAGTAAATATATTGCAACTTATAATAGAGATCAACAAATTTATACACTACTTAATTAAATGGATACCCACTTTCAAATGAATATTCAAACTACTGTAAATAAATGACGTCATTCTTATAAAATGCACAAGATAAATATATCTTCAAAATATTTTATACAACAAATGCATAGCCAAGTTATTGCGTTTTGTTTTCTTTACAGTGGAAAACATCTTTATATTACCAAGAACAGATATGTTTCCAGCTTTTTCTTATATATAAAACAAAGTGAGTACTATATATTTTGAAAATAATATAAACATGTTTTTGTTTTTTTATTTCAAAGATAACAATCTTAAAAGGCGGGTCTCTTGTATGTATTTGTAAAGCATAAAGGAAATAATTAATTGTGATTAATACATTTCTTGACTCATGATTAAAATTTTCGCTTAATGTATTGCTTTATTTTATGCAAACATGCTCTCCTCCTAAGACTTTACATTTTTTCCATATGTCATAGCATCGTCGAGAGGCGAACCCGCTACAACCTCTGCAACCTACTGCTTGCTTACAAGGCAGCTGCGCTGACTTCTCGGTTAACAACGCTTTTACCTGACAAAATGTACAATTAAAAATGTGGACTTGTCCAGATTATAATTAAATATACCAGAAGTAATGAAGGTTTTTTAGATTGTACTTGCATCTATAAATAGCCATTTGTAAATTATTTCCCTAATTATCTCCCAAATTTTATATTCTTTGCAAGGTGACAACTATTGTATAAACGTGCACACACTATGGTATATACTTGCCCTTACATCACATCAGCTAAAAATTCAAAAAATCAACACCTCTGACATTATAAAAACATGCTATCATTTTATATTTTAACTATAATTTGGCAAACCTCACATACATAAAGAGTAGTACCCAAGAATAAAATCATAACTTCATATATTTTAATTCCCAATTTTATATATATTTATGGAATGGGGAATTAATAATAAGAAAGAAGATTATGAATATTTTTACTTGAATATAAATATCGGTATACATAATAAGTAAATTCGGATAAAATTGCCAATAAAATCTGCTTTCATCCTCCAGTTCAAATAATTAATCATTGCTGCAATATACGGGACTTTTTTAATCACTTATAAAGTAAATTAAAGGAAAAATACAATTTTTTTAGAGAAAATCTTCATGATCAAAAATGATATTCACCTATTTGTTAAGATTCGTTATGTAATTTTGGGGCTATAACTTTATACATCTGTTTGTCCTATAAACAAGAACAATATCTGGCTTTCTGATTGTATTTAAATTTATCAATTTGCCATAGTTACTTCAGAATTTCAAATTGTCAATTTCAAGATTGTTTTATTTTGATAAATGAGATTAGATTCCCCCCGAGTATTTTTTTTTGCAGATTGCCATTTGTGTTTGATAATAATTTTTAAAAATTTTTTGGTTGTTACAGGGTTTGTAATGTCTGCTTGAGATAACGTTGTAAATGATTTGATTTTTCATTTCACTTCACATGAAGGTTATATGATAACTGAAAAGTTGAACTAATTGGTCAAGCGTTGGTCATTGAGAGGTCAGCACAGCCGCCTTACAAGCAGGTATCCCGGGTTAGCGGGTTCGTTTCCCAACCAATGCTATGGCACATGGAAAAAAAGTTGAAATAATTGTCAGAAATGAGATATTTTATTATTGAAGATAGATATGACATTGTCCAATAATTATGGGGTATTAATGTTTAGAATGTCCTGAACGCCATCTTTTGCTCTCATTTCAACTTTAGTAATCTTTTTATAATATATTAATAGATAAAACATCCTATAATTCTATACAGGTGCATGGAATGAATAACAAATACACAATTCTTTATTAAATAATGTCATTGCCAACATTTTCTTACTAAATTCTTTAGTCAAATGAGGAACTGCATTTAACATATCATGTCAATGTCCTTAACATATTTTACACCAATTAACATTTTGCAAAATATTTACAATTTTTATAATCATTTTATAAGAACAATATAAAATCCACAGACAAAATACATTATTTAATTTCATTTTTTCCCAATACCTTTACTTCTTATACATCCCCGTTTGTGTTCACACTTTACTTTTTATATACACATACACAACGCAACACACACACATATATATATATATATATTGTTGATACAAAGACTTTTCACAAGTTGTATATTTAAAAGACATTTTGCAGGTTTGTCAGTGTGTAAAAATTTAAAATTAATACACCAACGTTTCAACTTGATCACACAAGTCATCTATTGAATGATAAAAGATAGAAATATGGTTGTAGGGGCGCTACAATCTCTGATGTGGAAAAATAGATATCTTAGTTCTGCTTTGTATGTCCATGAAAAAAATACAGGCCACACTATTGATTTTGATGAAGCTAAGGTTGTCTTCTTTGAGAGAAATGAAATCAAAAGAAGAATTAAAGAGTCTTTATTATTGAAAATTTATTCGGAAGCAATTAACTTATTTAAGAGTTCTTTTAATATTAAGGGTGGATGGGAAGTGAATGGATTTGTGGGTAGTCTTTAATATTATATATATTGTGTAGTTTTTGTAGTTCTTTACACTTGAGAAATCTGCTTGTAGCAGTGAAACCTTAGGTTGTGTTTTAATATTATTTTTATGCTGGTCTGGTTTAATTTTGGATTTGTGGTAGTTTTGATTTGATATATATATATTGTAAGCGCCACCTATCGAGCCGATAAAATTGTAACCCTAACATATCGAGCCGACCATGTTGCGCGCCAAAATTTGTAACCAACCTTCCGTGCCCCCCCAACTACCCATCATGCCGTACTTGTTGCGGCACTATAAATCGTAACCGTAAATTGCGTGGTCTCAACTACGTAACATAAGTGCACTAGGAATTGTAACCTTGGTCATTGATCAACTCTCACTCCATTATTGTCAGCTATTAAGAGCTGTATCCAAAAGCATATCATGCTATCTATTTTATGCACAAAAGACCACAATCAACATCTGGGGCAACTTACTACAGACCAAATTAATGATCTAACCTAAGCTTTTTACAATTTATTTGATCGCAGCCAGGGTATACTGCGAAGACCTATCATAGTATTATTATAAAACACATTAAACAAATTATAAGTGCAATGTTATTACTTTTAAACCTCAATTTGCGATTTTTATGGTATGCGACCCTATGGCCGACCATATACAAGATAGCGTAATTTGTGGAACTACATAAGATTATGAAATTTTAAATCATGTATATGATTTTTAATACGAATGCTAGTCCAGGTAAAGCTTTGCAATAAATAAATATAAATACTTGGGTTCTGATTTTATAGTTTATCATATTACTGAGACTCTTATTATACTGACAAATGACAATTTAAAAACTTTAAGTAAATATATTTAATCATATCATTATTTAGTAAATCTGTTCACAAGTTTAATAATTAATTTGTATTTTATACTAGAATCAACTACGCAAAGCCACAATGATGGAAAAGGTAAATGGGATTTTATTGTACCTTACCAATCATAAACTACCAAAGACGAAAAGCATCTTAATGTTTTCTCAAAATATTAATAAACTCTTATATCATGTTGACGATAATATGTAATTCAATGTATGCTCTTCAATGTATGCTCTATCCAAAGTTTATGATTTCTGATGTTATGAATGACACATAGCAACGGCACAGTAAGTTTAATTATAAATCAACTTTTATTTACAAATTTATGAACAATAAGTAATTAATTTCAATATTCTAAATAAAACATAAATAAACAAATAAAATAAATAAATGATAATTCCATCGACTTTCTGCAATAACATCTCATAGGTATAGTTTTTAAGAACCTAATCATACCTTATATTTCAATTTTGATACAATGAATATTGAGACAATTATTAAATTCAGCATTAACTTATGAAATATTTAATGTCATTTCCAGATTCAATAAATCCATACAGCAAACTTATAATAATATAAGAAATAATATTATGTCTGTAGGATTTAACTACAATGCAATCATTTAATAAAGTGATAATTTAAACTTACACTCCGGTAAATAATAATCAACAAACAGTTAATTATTATGAAGTAACTTGAATAGAATGTCCTGCTGCAAGTTGATGATCTAGATTATAAATTATGCCTTAAAAATGAAAGAAGATGATTTAGCAAATTAACTAAAATACTTTGCCCAACTTATATCTATGAAGCAAAACATATTCCTGTGGATGTATTCATCTACACGGAGGAATTATATAACACTAACGTTTTGGTGGATTTATACACCATAATAAAGCAATAAGTACAAGTACACCATTCCGCGGATTAACCACCAGCGCAAGAATGAGTGTAAAATACAAAATGGCAATAAAATAATCTGCAGATTAACCACCAGCACAGATTAATGCCCTTTACATTCTAAAACAACATTACGGTTTACTTCACATTAAAGTGCAAAATCATCCCCTTCAGTTATTCTGATCATTCAAAAAACATTAAAACTCTAGCAAATGTGGGTTCTTGCATAATAAATGTTACGCTAATCAGGACAACTAATGTACTAATTTATTTTTCTTAAAGTAAAAACATGTGTAATATAATATAAGTAATATTAGTATAGGAATATAAATCTGGAAAGACAAACATCTCATAAAGATTGATCTATCTCATGAATTCATTAAGTACTGTTTAAGCTTTTTCCGCAAGCGCTATTTTCTTCAATAAATATTTTATTCAACCCCTATTACTTAAACTTAATAAAACATAACTTATGAACTTCACATGCAAGTTCACATAACTATAAATTAAAGCAATGAATTATTTATCAAATACATAAAATTTAACAGGTGTGTGTATGTTATAAATTAAACGTATCGCATTTTATAGTTCAACACATGAATTAGAGTAGGTGTGTGTATCACAAATTGGATTACATAGCATTTTATAACTCCTAATGTGATCCGTGGAATCCATGTACGATGTGTAGAATAATGAGTATACGAGGTAATAGCTATAACTGTAGTTAAATTCCATACATGCAATTCTATCCATTAGACTAGTTATTATAAGCAATATTAGATTAACGATTTTGCGTGGCTCTCCAAACATGAAACAATTTTAAAACATGATACGCAGAATTTAAATGAAAATGTTTTTCATAAAGTTATTAATCTCTACATTTCTCTATTAAAAGTGTTCCAAGTTTATCACATCCATGCAAGTATTTGTTTATCCACGCGTTAATCCAGGAATACTAATTACAACAATTAATTTATTCATTTCAAACCGACGATACAATTATAAAATAGCTTTGATTAATTATTTGAAGAATGTTTATTATCCAAATGTTAAACAAATTAACTAGCAAATATTACTGGCATTGTAAAGTTAAATATCAATCAATATTATATTTTACCAGAATTAAAAAACGGAAATATTAAAATATTTTGATAACTTTAACGCTTTACTTTAACTTAAAATTCTTCTTTTTAAAAAAACAAATTCTCATATTCATAAAACTTCTGTAATTAAAATACTTATTTAATTTTTCCAAATTGTAGAATAATAAATATTTCAAAACATACCAAAATCTTGTATTTAATTCTTTCAAACTTAAACTGGGAAGCTTCGACATTTTAAAAATGTAATATTGGAAATTATTACTGGTGATTTGGTCCACTTGGCCAGTCGACTTGAATAGACCTTTAAATTTAGTGATTCATCTTAATTAGATACCACTAAGTTATTTTATGCTTATAGCAAATTTTGTGATAATCTATTTACTTATTAACGATTTCAAAATAAGCTCAGCAAATTTACACCATTTGCCTTTACCATTTCTTTTCTTTCTCCCTCCAAAAACAAACTAACAGACGATCTTCTCTTAAATTCGCGCTCTTTTCTTTTATTACATTGAGACGCATACTTAATTGCTGTATTTATTTAATAATTTATTTTAATTGAACAAATGGTTTTATTTTAATTCAATAGAAATAATAATTTAAGATTACTTTAAATAAATGAAAATAAAATATTATTATTTTTAATAACATTTTATTAAATTTTAATATGTTGTAAAATTTTTAAAAAGTTAAACATTTTGATGTGAGTTAGCATATGGAATGAAGCAAATTTAAATTTATTAAAATAATATAAGAAAGTAATCTGTTCAAATGCGAATCAAGCCAACCAAATCACCAAGAGAAGAAAGAGAAATTTTTATACCAGTTACATCAATTAATATATTTTATACTAAAATATATGGTTACAATATATATATATATATATATATATATATATATATATATATATATTGTAACCAGATGTTTTGGCTCTATCACATCTAGCTTTATTCAGTGATCCAGTATGTAAAATTTTAAATTTTAATTAGCAGTAATTTACAATATATTGAAAATCAGTGTAAAAAAATCAGTTATAGATTGAAATTTTTTTTGGATTATAATTTTCCAATTAAGCAAAAGCTCACCCATAAAGATCCTGAAAGTGATGATGATTTGGACTGTTAGTAATGCACAGGAAAACCTGATAGAGTGGATATGAATCTCATAAACATTTTTATTAAAAGGTCTAGTGGCAGCTCTATCAAATAATATTTTAATAGTATTAAAACCAATTTGGAAGTATGAACATATTTAGCACATTATTATTATTAAACAGTAATTAAAAATAAACAACAAAATCAATTTATAATTCTTCAAATTTTTTTTAAACAATCTTTAAATATATTGTATTGTAATTTAAATTAATATAAAATAGTCTAGGTGATCGTCACTAGAGAGACATTAATTTATTCACACTGTTTAGTATTGGTCCTTTTAGGACCAATCATGCATTGTAATACAAGGTATAAATAATATGACAAGTTTGTAAGGGAGGGGACTATTAAGAGAAGATAATTGGAATATGAAGATTTTAATTCTACACTTAAAAAATAAATAAATACAGTAAAAAGAAAAGCTTAAAAGTAATAACTTTGGGAAAATTTGAACAAAACTTCAGGATTATGTGGAATTTAAAGGAAGGAGTAGAAACTTTATAACTCTGTATTATTTCAACCTGTTTTTTATCGATCTTATGATTCCAAATGCACTACTGGAAAAGCTAGAATGTCAACTATCTGGATAATTATTTGCCTCAACATATATTATTTCAAATGAAAAACAATTCCAGAAAATGTAAGCAATTTCTTTTGTTTTGTTTATATCAGTAAATTGTCAGATTTAAAAATAACACGGAAATTATTTAGGTTTAAAAGACAAAGATTAAAATATTTTAATTTTCACGCACTCTTATTATAAAACAGAAAAAGATGTGTGCATATAAATTATCATCTCAATAAAAATATTTCGAAATAATTTTGAAGAAAAGTTTCAGGAGATATAGAAAACAAATTTAAAAGTCATTTTAATCGTCTAAAGTTTAATAAAATTAAAAAAAGAATGTGTGAATTTATTTCTTATTCTCATTGAAGAAGAGAACTCATCTGCCATGGTGTTTCAGATCATTAATGCCAAGTATATTGTATTGATAATTGCTGACAATTAAATAAATCCTTCTTAATATTGTTAAATGTATATTAATTTGTTGATAGAACCGAATAAATAAATATTTACTTTTTAGTTTTATTGTGCAACTTGCAAATTAATAATATTTTTAAATGTTTTAAAATTGCCCAGATCATTTAAAATTATGACAAATATCTTCGCGGATGGAAAAACAAAATAAACAAATCAATAAATAATTTTAAACCTATTTTAATTGTCTTACACTCAGAAAAACATTTGAATATTGTGACTATGCCAGCATCAAACATAATCAATATATATATATATATGCATTACTCAGGAATGTTTGCTCAGGATATCAGTTTTCTTGTCACTTGTGCTCATAAAGATGGAACTAATTTTGACTAATAGGATAAAATCTAATGGGAGAAAATGTTCGTTTATTCTTTTGTTATTGCTATGTTTAGTATATTATAATATATTTTTGTCATGCGTTTTATTCAGGGATTTTTTTTATATATATTATATATATATTGTGGTATAAAATATATTTAGTAAAGGATAAAGAGATGTATAAAGATATATACATTTATTACACATATTTTTGCTATTTTCCCAGTTAAGGGAAAACATAATATTAAATATCATTTATTTAGAGAGAGAGAACTATTTCTCTCTCACATTTTTTAAACAGATTTTAATATTTTATTAAAGGGTAAACAAACAGAGCCAAATCTGTCACAGTAATACACACAATGACACTATTGTTTTATTATATGAAGTAATTAATATAAGCATTTTCCATTTCTTAATTTTGCCTATGAATGAACATGTCCACTTTAAAGATAAAATGTAGGTTGATCTTCATTGTTTACATGTGTATGGCTTGCTATAACAAAAGTATACTTATTTTAAAATATTTAATGGTCATTTGACTTTTATGTGGTGGGTTGTTTATTAATATATTAATAGTTTCTGCATTGTGAAATGGAATATTTATGTTTCCACTTATTATTAGGATTATGTTATGCTATTGGATTAATAAGGATTTGTGACAGCTTTCAGCTGATAAGTATATGCCACACATAATGGCATCAAACAGAATAATATTAATATTGGACACGGGCTGATGGAGAATCTCCCATTGCTGATTAAATGAGAGGATGATGTTGTTGAGGCTGATTCATAGTTAGCGCTTAGTTAGCATAGTTAATCCCAAGAGAGAATACCCATGGTCTGAATTATATTTCCCTATGATGAGGCAATGCTCACACTTATATACCTATGGAAAGGTATCAGAATTGGCCATATTATTGTACAACTATTATGTTGTTTTGTACAGCCTCCATTTATTCTTTGGTCCCTCATGAGGTTATATAGTTAGTTTTCCATCGTGTATGATGAAGTTTAGTATTTCTAAATCAAATAGCAAGAATAGAATAAAGTTAGATTAGTGGACACTGGTCTATCTATAGTGTTTGCCTAATTGGAATCGTGTCTTTATGATGCTGTAGAATCTTCATGAGTTCACAAACAAACCAATCCAATACTTATTAATGATTGTAGAACTTCTATATGAAAGAGCAAGAGATACACATGGATGGTATGAATTTATCTTCATCAAGCAGTGACTTGCCGATGGTGGTAAGTTAAGATAACTATTAACTGATTAGGTTGTGGATATAGGCAATGTTGTGGATGTCATGTGTGCATTTAACTTATGAAGTCTGTCTCACATCAATATAATGAATCTTTTATAGTAAATGATAATAAATTATTAATTGTGCTGCATATGATAATTGACCTTATCATATTCGGACAAATAAAATAGCTACAGTTTAATACACTAAATTATAGCGTAAAGTTTTAGATTTAAAAAGTTGAGTATATCCCAAAGCCCTAAATATATTTTGTTTTATAATTTAAATGCTAAGTTAGCTTAAAGAAAGTTTATCTATCTTATTCTATGAGATAGAATAATAATAGAAACATATCCAATAATAATAGTGATACTATGAATATCACTGTATTAATTTGTCTTACTTAATATGTGTATAGTCAATGGGATACCAGTTGTTTTCAATACCTAATTTTGTTTAATGAATTCATCTTATTTCATGCAAGGTGTCTGAAATAAAGTTATAAATAATGTAAATAAATCTTGTTGTGTTAAAAATTTATTTAGTTGTCAGTAATCTTATTGCTAATCACTACACACACACACACACACATTTTTATTATTATTATTTCTATCGACACATCATCTGATAATATGGATATCATCATCGATAAATATAGTATAAATAACTATATGTTGGTATATCATAATAAATTTGGTAAGCTCTGTGATTTATGAGTACATCTAAGACATTATTACTATATAATCAAATATTATTAACCTAAAGTGCATATTATTTTAGGTGGTATACTAAAAGATAAACACTTAATATTGGTCTAATCAGTTTATTTGAACCCGCAGATGTATCATTCACTGATCTTGATGACATTGTTTATAAGTAATTGAGAAAAGGAAGTTCATAAGTTATTGTGTTTACCTATTGAAAAGTTATTCATATTTCTTGAAGTCCAAGTATATAATAGTTATGGAGTTTATAAAGTTTCTTTGAAATTAATAAATATTGTTTGTTAATTCGATTTGATATTAAGAGCTGTTTTGTGCATTATATTTGGGTAGTGGCAAAATCCCTCTTACTGACCCAAATATATCTTGTATAAAAATCTTTATGTTGGTTGAACACTGAGAAGAATAAGTTATTAATTTGCAATATAGGATTTGAATTTATGGTAAATTTTATATCTAGTTATTTATTGTAGTTGGATTTGAGTTGTGTTACATTCATTGTTTTATGAAAAGTCAACCAAACTTTAAGGTGTAAATGGCTCCTTTTGTCTTAAATGTATAGCTTGTTTTGACTTTATGGTGAATATTCTGGGTTTGGTAAGCTTGGAATCCCTATTTTATTTAGTTATCATATGATCATTTAATTCACTATCAATTTAGAGTTCTGGACATCATCTTCCAGCATTATCCTTCTCATCTGTCATTTCAATTTTTCTTTATTTCTTTATTCTTTTTTCATCCTAATTCATTATCCTAAATAACTCACCATTCACTAGCTCTTATTCCACTATCATCTTAATTATCCATTAACTCTTATTCTACCATCATCTCAATCATTCATTATTCTGATACATCTTCATTCTTTTCTCTTCATTCGCAGACTCATTTCATTTTATTATTTAATTAATACTTTTTCATCATTCATTTAGTCATCTACATTCTAATGTACTTATTATTTAATTTATAATTTTAATTTTATATTCATTCCATCGATCTAATTATTATTTATTTATTGGTTTGCCGAATATTAAATTTATTTTGTTTGTTTGTGGATTTTAAAGCTAGTTTGACCAGAAGTTATTATCTTCTTTAATCACATTGTAATCTTCTTTAAGTTTATAGTTTCATGCGAGCTTAGTCAATAAAGATATCCTCTCTTTAGTTTAACATTTATTTTTAGGCATATATTCTAGATTGATTAGATTAGTTGTAACTAAGAAAGTTACAGAGGAGGATATGTCGCTCTAAAACTTGAGTCTAGATTGAATAGACATTTGTTGATAGAAGGTTACAGAGGAGGATATGGCTCCCAAACATGTATGCTGACTAGCTATATTAGTAAGGTTACTATATATATATATATATATATATATATATATTATAACCAAACATCTGCTAGCCTGCCACGTTGCGGGCCAAAAGTTATAACCATAACACTCGACGATGACCACCTAATGAGATGATGATGGCCACCACGTTTGCATCGCCAAAACTGTAAGCAAACAAAAGATCTCCAGCCAATGGCCATCTAAGACCCTTTAAAGTGGGGCAGCCAATAGCTGTAACCATAAAGTGCGTGGTCTCAACTACGTCACCTAAGTGTATTATTATAAAACATATTAAACAAATTATAAGTGCAGTTTTATCACTCTTAAATCTCAATTTGCGATTTTTATGGTATGCGACCCTATAGCCGACCATGTACAAGATAGTGTACTTTGTGGAATTGTATAAAATTATGAAACTAATACAGATGCTAGTCTAGGTAAAGCTTTGCAATTAAAAAATGAATACTTGGGTTCTTTTATAATTTAGTATATCATTGAGACTCTTATTGTTTTGACGAATGTCAATTTAAAATTGTTAAGTAAAGATATTTGATCGTGAAATTATTTGATAAATCTGTTTATAAGCTTAATAATTAATCTGTATTTTATACTAGAATCAACCACGCAAAGCCACAATGATGGAAAAAGGTAAATGGGATTTTATTGTACCTTACCAATCATATACAACCAAAGACAAAAAGCATCCTAATGTTTTCTCAAAAAATATTTATAAACTCTTTCTATCATGTAGACAATAATATGTACTTAAATGTATGCTATTCACTGTATGCTATATCCAAAGTTTAGGATTTCTAATGTTATTGAATGACACATAGCAACGGCACAGTAAGTTTAACTATAAATCAATCTTTATTTACAAACTTTTTGAACAATAAATAGTTTATTTCAATATTTAAATAAAACATAACCAAACAAATAAAATAAATAAATGATATTTCAATAGACTTTCTTCAGTACATTTTGTAGGTATAGTTTTAACAAAACCTAATCATACCTTATTTCAATCTACTATAATGAACATTGAGACAATTATTAAATTCAGCATTAACCTCTGAAACAATAAACATCATTTCCAGATTCAATATATCCCTTCCATAAACTTATAATCATATAATAAATAATATGATGTATGTATGATTTCACTATCATGTAATAATTAATTAAAATGAAAATGTAAACTTACACTCCGGTAGATAATAATCAACTAACAGTTAATTATTATGAAGTACTTGAATAGAATGTCCTGTTACCATTTGTTAATCTAAACAATAAAATTATGCTTACCAAATGAAGAAGATGATTTAGCAGATTAACTAAATACTTTGCCCAACTTATATCTGTGAAGCAAACATATTCCTGTGGATGTATTCATCTACACATAGGAATAAAATAATACTAAACGTTTTGCGTATTTAAACATTATCATAAAGTCACACGTATAATCACAAAATTCCGCGGATTAACCACCAGCGCAGGAATATGTGTAAAATACAACATGGCAATTAAATAATCTGCGGATTAACCACCAGCACAGATTAAAGCCCTTTAATATTCTAAAAAACAAACATTATAATTTACTTCACAGTAAAGTGCAAAAATCATCATCCTCAATTCATCTGACTATTCAGAATACGCTGACACTTTAGCAAATGTGGGTTCTTGCTTAGTAAAATATTACAATAATCAGGACAGCTAATGTACTACTTATCTTGCTTAAAATAAACCTGTGTAATATAATGTAAATAATATTGGAGTGGGAATATAAATCTGGAAAGACTCACAATATCTCACAAAGATTAATATGTCTCATGAATTCATTATATCTTGTTTAAGCTTTTTCCGCGAGCGCTATTCTTTGAATAAATATGTTATTCAACCTTTATTAATGTGAATCTAACAAATATAAATTATGAACTTCATATGCGAGTTCATATAACGATAAAATTTAAATAAATGTATAATTTATTAATTATATAACATTTAACGGTGTGTGTGTGATAAAATCAAATCTAAAGCATTTATAGTTCAGCACGTGAATTTTAAAAGATGTATATCACTAATTGGATTGTATAGTATTTTATAATTCCTGATGGGATCCGTTGAATCCATGTACAATGTGTATAATAATTATTATATAAGGTAATAGCTATAGCTGTAGTTATATTCCATCCATGCAATTATATCCATTTGGTTAGTTATTAAAACAATATTAGATTAACGATTTGCCTGGCTCTCCAAACACGAAACAATTCCAAACAGAATACGTAGAATTTAAATGAAAATGTTTTTCATAAAGTTATTAATCACTACATCCTGATCAAAAGTGTTTCAAGTTTATCCTATCCATGCAAGTATTTATTTATCCATTGCGTTAATCCAGGAATAACTATTTACAGCAACTAATTTATACATTTTTAAACAGACGATAATATTATAAAATAGCTCTAATTAATTTTTTGAAGAATAATTTTGATCCAATTGTTGAACAAATTAACTAGCAAATATCAATGGCACTATAAAGTTAATTATCAATCAATATTATATTTTATTAGAATTAAACATGGAAATATTAAATATTTTGATAGCTTTAGCATTTTATTTTAACTTAAACTTTTTTCTTTTTAAAAAACAAATTTTCATTTTCATCAAACTTTTATGATTAAAACATTGATCTAAATTTTCCAAATTATAGATTAATAAACATTTTGAAACATACCAATTTCTTGCAGGTAATTCTTTCAAACTTAAACTGGGAAGCTCCGACATTTCAACAAATGTAATATTGGAAATACTATCGGTGATTTGATTCTTGGCCGTCCGACTTGAAAAGATTTATAAATCTAGTGATCCATATTAATTAGATACCACTAAATTATTCTATGTTTATAACAAATTTTGTGGTCATTTAGTTACTTATTAACGGTTTCAAATTGAGCTCAGCAAATTGACAACATTTGCCTTTACCATTTTGTTCTTTCTCCCTCCAAAGACAAAACTAACAGACGATATTCTCCTAGAAATTCGCGCTCTTTTCTTTTATTACATTGAGACGCCTACGCAATTATTGTATTTATTTAATAATTTATTTTAATTGAACAAATGGTTTTATTTTAATTCAATAGAAATAATAATTTAAGATTACTTTAAATAAATAAAACAAAATATTATTTTTAATAATATTTTACCAAATTTTAATATGTTGTAAAATTTTAAAAAGTTAAACATTTTGATATCAGTTAGCATATGGAATAAAGCAAATTTAAATTTATTAAAATACTATAAGAAAGTAATCTTTTCAAGTGCGAATCAAGCCAACCAAATCACCAACAGAAGAAAGAGAAATTTTTATATAAGTTACATCAATGAATACATTTTCTACTAAAATATATGGTTACAATATATATATATAAACATTACAAGCATAAAGCTAAACTAGTCAATATAAAATCAAAACTACCCCAAAGCCAAAATTAAACCAGACCAGCATAAAAATAATATTAAAACACAACCTAAGGTTCCACTGCTACAAGCAGACTTCTCAAGTGTAAAGAACTACAAAAACTACACAATATATATAATATTAAAAACTACGCACAAATCCATTCACTTCCCATCCACTCTTAATATTAAAAGAACTCTTAAATAAGTTAATTGCACCAGAATAATAAATTTTCAATAATAAAGACTCTTTAATATTATTTTTATGCTGGTCTGTTTTAATTTTGGATTTGGGGTAGTTTTGATTTGATATATATATATATATTATAACCTACAAATATATAAGGACTAAATGAAATGATGGTCCTAATTCTAACCTAATGTATATAGTGGCAATATTACATTTGTAAACCTAATAAGTAAATAACTATTACTTTGAGTCTCTGATTAAACTAATATAGATTTATATAAGAAAACGTGGACTAAGCTCAGTAGTCAGTTAGTTATAAAAATTCAGCTGCAGAGATATGCAGTTAAGATAAAGATTAAAATCATAAAATAAATTATTGTCAGTAAAATAAATAATTTGGGGAAAAAAGAGAAAACTGCAATCATTCCCTAATTAATAATTTAGAATAAAAATAACGTTCTCCCTTTATCAAAACCACATTCTTTGAGCTATAAGTATTTGCACCTTTAAATAATAATGATATCTTCTCATGTTTTTGTTAATGTTTTTTTTAAAAAATATCTACATAAATTATTTGCCAATATGATTTGAAACTGCCTTCCTTATAGCACAATTGAAAATTAAAACACACAACATAACTGTAATATCAATAATAATCGATCACTTCTTAAATAAGGAATAAGAAGGGTTTCTTTGTTTAATTTAGGAAGATACTCTACAGTACTGTGCTGTCACCCATGATGTGATTCTGCTGGGCTATAGGAAACATTCACTTCACTTAAGAGCTAATGTATCCTCCCATATCATAACAAATACTATAACCATTTAAAGGGGTGATAAATATGATCAATAATAAAATAGATAATTACATAAAATTTTCAATAATACAGGCTTTATATTCAAAATCTCAGCCAGAATAATAGAAAGACAAGGGTACCTTTTGTATCCTTCCATCATCCATGAAAACACAATAAATTATCTAAAACTAATTAATTCAACAATTTAACGAAATGTAACTGGAATAATGTGCAGTCAGGGTTAATAACTTAGAAATAAATTTATTTTATTATTAAATAATGCTTTATCTGAAGCCTATTAATATATGGAGTATCTGAATTAAGTTCAGGCCCATATAATGCTTGATCTGAAGTTTGCAATTCCCATAAAATAATTATCATCAATATAAAAAGTTCAGATCTGCATAAGTTTGTCTACCTGGTATATTAAGATTTCTAAAGTTTGAAATAATTAAGGACTCAAGAAAATGTTTTGCAAATATTTTGCAAACTCACTTATACTTGGCATACAAAAAAAATAAATAACTAAAATTTGACATCGAATCTTAAATAAGACTACAATTTATTATCAACGTAGAATGAAACAAAATACAAAAATTTACTAAATTATATAGCGTTGATATTACAAATACACTAACACATTAAGCTGTCCTCTATAAGGGTATAAATTAAAACAATAAATTACTGTATGTTTTGGATCCAGCTATTACACTGAAGTAACTTGCTGAAATGTGCAGCTGATTTACCACTACACTGATTTAGAATTTTAATACACTTTCTTTAACATATATCTCTAACCTTTAATTATATGGCTAACTAATTTTTTTTTACTGTTACAATATGAAATACACAAAAAGTAATTGCATGTTATTTGTGGAACCTAATAAACCGGGTTCAAATACAATTTTTTTAAAATATTAAATTTATTACTAATAAAGTTAACCAAGTTATGGTTTATAATTACACAAATTATGACTAAATATGGGTCATTTATCAGAAGTCCCACTCACCATTTCATGCTTAACTTAATGTCCACATAAATTATAATAAATATTTTAATTATGAATGACTGAATTTAAGTGAAGAATATTTCTTAACTATTGATAACACTAAAACAATGTGTTCGAATATTCCCTTAATAAATAAGTGTTTTAAAATATGCAATTTTAAATTAATTTTACTCCATTGGTTTGCTTGTGCACTACTAGTAAGGCTCAGAAGTACAATACAGATATTGATCCCAATTACTAAGGCACTACTGATAATAAAGTGCACATTGAGGAACTAACACGTCAAATCCAACATTTATCCTTGCCATACTTCTAAACAGAGCACGATAATCTAGACCTTCTATGGTGGAAGATTTATTTTAATTCACATTAGGAATGCAAAATAACAACTCATTTCTTCATGGTAAATAGTACACTAAAGCATTTGGTGGTTTCTAGCCTATTTCTCAGGCATAAAAATGTAGGTGTAGACTCTGTCTCACCACCTAAAAAAAAGAACATGCACTAAAGATAATCCTCTCTTGGGATTAAAACACATTAATTATACTAAATGTTATATATACTCTGGATCATCCTCTTCATGGACTTGATCACATTGACTACCAAACATACCATAACACTATATCAAAACTAACTCTCTCCTGGAAAATAAACTATTTTGGGGATAGCATCTCCATCCCACAAAACAAATACATTATAAATAATAATATATGCTGATATTAAACATATACCAACTCTACACTTAGGTAAGATAGCTAAACACACTAATAATAATAAGCCTATATTAAAATATATACTTCAATCAATATCTGAAACCAATGAATTAAAATACACATGTCTCAGCAATCCGCCTGTACATAACATGCAGAAAAGTAAAATAAATTTAATTCTAATCAAGGAATATTCAACAACAATGTATAGCATACTAGTTTAAATTAAAATAAAGTGGATGTACTATTAATGAATATCTGTTACTAAATTACGTAATTAATACAATATAGATTCTGGTGACTATAAACAAGAAATATATTGTTATAGCATTTTTTTATTAAATAGTTACTTCTGATAAATTTAAAGTAGTTTTATCCATTAAAAAATATAAACATTTTTCATTAGATATCTAGCATGCAAAATTCATATCTCCAGTTGCACTTCATATCAAATACAATCTTAACCCAAAGTAATGATAGTAAGACCTATGCTTGTCATTATAAAACCTTTAAAATATTATGTAACAAATATAAACTTTATCATACATTAATATTATAAAACACAATACAATTTTACCAATTAGTTTTTTTTTAATGAAAACCAAAAAAAAAAACATTCAATAAATAAATAAACAGTATCTCATTAGCAGAACTATTTCTCTGCTGAACTGTCTATCCAGGTAAAGAGTTTCCATCCAGTCACAGTCTACAAAGCACTGAAAATGATAAACACATTTTTTTCTCTAATGAAAAGTTTTTTTTTCTTTAGCAATGGTAATAATAAACATGTAAAAAAATGTAGTAGAAATAAAGCTTAATTCCGAATTGGATTATAATGATAAAGATCTTGATTCTAAAAAAAAAAAGATTTGTAGTGTTTGTAAAAATGGAAGACATGTTTGTGCACTCCAGAAAAACTAGAATTTGTTCGAGTGGTTGTTGTAGATCATGCGCTGATAACGGAGGAAGTTAAGAACATAATGGGGAGATAATTAAGAGATTTTGTTTTGAAATATTTCTGGATAAAGATGTTACCTGATTGGACAAGGATTAATTGCACAGTTATCAGCAAGCAATAAAAGATGGTGTAACAACTACACAGAGGAAAGCAGTTATTAGAAGCCATATTGGGAGAATATCGAGCAGTGTAATATAGAGAGTAGTAGAGAGCAGTCATGCAATAGCAAGTTGCAGACCATTCGTTTGGAGAGCATTCGCTTGCAGACCATTCATTGGATAGCAGTCAGTGCAGACCATTCGTTGGAGAGCATCCGTGGCTGAGCTTCGTTGCAGACCAATTCGTTGGAGAGTTTCGTTGCACACCAATTTGTTTGGAGAGCTTCGTGGCAGACAAATTCGTTGGAGAACTTCGTTGGAAAAGAACAGCATGGGAATTGTATAACGTTATTTGCTGACCACTCAGTATGTTAGTTATAACCTTGGCACAGTCATTAATGTGGATATTACAAGAATATTATAATCTCAATGATAAACATACATATTATTTGAAGACTATATATATATAGCAGGTCACTAAAGATATTATTAAGTTGACTTTTATAATTTTAGCATTTTACTTTCAGATAGTTTTTTTTTTCAAAGAATGCATGCATATTTAATTTCATATTTATTTCAAATAAGTCTTTTTAAAAAAAACACATGTATATAATTTATTATTATTATTTTTTTTCCTAATTTTTTCTCCATAGATGATTATTAATGAGTCAAACGTACTCCAATGTACAAAATGCCTTCATTATTTATAAAAGAAGATGATATTTTTTTTAAAAAATGCACGAAAATCTTTCCAGTTATTTTGTTTTTTTTTAGTATTTCCTTTATTTATTTTATACCAGGAAAATATAACCAAAGAAGAATAAGTCATTAAATAATTAACTCTAACTTGAAAAAACATTTGTTTTTCTTACTTTAAATAAAACAACAATTACATTTATACTCTTCATTAACTCCTCCATTTTAGTTTTGTTTAAAAAAAATCTAACTTTCAAGACACAATAATTAATAATGCAGAAAGTTTTAAATGGTTGAGATACAGAATGTCTTACCAAAATTTTTACCCGAACATTGTAGATGGAATTTCCATTATATTACAATTTTATTTTAACCAAAATTAGAAAATATTAATGTTATAAAATTTAGCACTGTTAACTATGAAGAAAAGAAGCAGACTATATAAAAAATAAATGAATTGAGTATTTATTGGTCATTCTCTTAACCCCAGCGACCTCTACCAAAAAAACCATTTGATTACAACATAAACAAAAAAAGATTGTATAACTTATTAGAATCATGTGGTTTTCAATATTATTTAAAATGCATTACAAAACAGTTTAATAAATGAAAATAATAAATACATTCAAATCAACAAAAATTATCTGTGATTATAATTACACATGAAATTATTTTCTTCAAAATAAATTCATCAGAAGTTATTTTTTTAAAACAATACTATCTTAAAAATTACATAATAAAATTATATAATAAGCCTGTGTTTCAGTTATTATAATTGACATTTATGGTTTTTTTTTTTTATATAACCATTTTAGAACTAAATACAGTTTATTGGATTTTTTAAAAAAAATTATATTACCTTGATATTATACCAATATCTTATTTAGATTAATCTTTCATTTTAAAAACATGATACTGCATTAGAAACATATTGTTTATTCACACAAACCATATATAGGTAAAAGGGATAGAATACTTTATTAATCAAATATTATTTCTTTTATTTTATTTTTTATTTTTCTAAAGAATAATATCAATATCATTCAAAATCTCTATTGGAAAGCCCTATCTTTCTGATAGAGATTGAACATTTAAATACAAGCTTATAAGCAGGTTACACAATTTACGACTTGTTTTCTGAATTATATATATTATAGTATGCTGTCTATTGATACATAGTGTAATCTGGATTTTCAAAAAAGTGTTTATTTATAAGAAACAAGAGTAATTATAAAAGACAAATCCTTACTTCAAGATCTTATTTTATTAACATACTCTAAATCATTTTTATAAATAATATAAATAATATCTAATATATATATATATATTATTTTTATAAAAAATTAACATCTTAATTATTCACATTAAAAATTAAATAAAAATGATGATAAATTGGTACAAGAATACATTTGTGTATGTAATTGATCTGTATATGTATAAGTTAGAAAAGGTTAACAATTGATTAAATGAGGTGTATATTGTAGCAGTTTATTCTTAATTTTTTTAAAATATTATTTTAAAACAAATGTAAAATGTTGCTGTTAAGACAATTAATATAAATTAGTATTTTTATACTTCTAATATCAAGAATAATATTACTTAAAAGTCATGTGATGAAAATAAAAAGTGCATAACTAAACCAAAAACTATAGAATGTGAAATCAAAGGATGTGCATGTGAGATGCTTAGCAAAAAGACATTCTAAAATACGATATAGCATTCGTCAGATATTAATAAAATATTATAGATTTTTTTAAGTGTAAGAAAATGAATTATTGCAATAAGAAATATATTTTAAAATCAGCACTGTAAACAACCAAACAAGAATAAGTTCATTGTAATCTGATGTACTTAAAAGGTCTAAAGGATTATATTCTCTGCCAATAATTCCTGGCTATAAACTTATCTAGGTCATCACTAAATGAATTACATCAACAGCAGATAATATATAAATGAAAATAAAACCATCATAAAATATATAAGTAACAGCAACCCTGTATTAATTGTTGGCAATAAAAGTATAACCCTATTCTAGCTGAAGTATAAAACTCTAGAGTTCCAGTTTATGACATTATAAAAAAACTTGGAAGTATTTCAAACATGATAGTATATATTCTAACTTATGGACAAATAATCTTAGAACAATTTGTTTAAAGTCATTTATGTAATGGAAGCATCACTATGTATAATATTACTGCCATCTAATTTCATACTTGCCACATCATCAACATTATCCTTAATTACAGAGAACTTTAAAAAAGTCTGCTTAGTTTATTTATTATAAAAAATAAAAAAAATTTATTACTATCATTCATTTTTTCTTTCTTATGATAAAAACAAGGTATAAGTCATTTCCTAATAAGTAATAGTGGAATGATCTATACTTAATATTTCATACATTATTACATAATGCATAAATGACATCTGTGGGTTAATATTATTCAAATGGGATATTCTTTTTTTTTATTCTGATCATATGTTTACTTATTTTGGTGCATAAAAATAATATACCAGATGTTAAGCATAAAAGAGTAGTTATGATCACCAGCTTTATATATATTTTTGAAAATCCACACACATACATATATATACTCACCCATACATTTTTAACGTCATAATAATAAAAGCAATGATACAGTTCTTAACTTACATATATTTTTAAAGCATACTGCAAAAAAATTATAATTATTTTGTAATATAGGGTATATGAGAACAGACTTTTACCCACCCTCTCCTCTATCTAATAACATTGAACACTCAACACATATATTGAAAAATAAATAATCACAATATCGTTTTCATGTAAACCAGCAATATCAGTTGGTAGATTATCTCTCAATATACATAAGTGTAGAATATAAAGATAGACAATCTTATACTTTAATGGATGGAGAGGGGGGGAAGCTGTACAATATATAGAATGGTATATATTAAGCTGTGTTCAGTATAATTATAGAGATGTCTATCTGATATGTATTTAATGGATTATGTCTGTAATGTGGGGTTCAGATTGACTTGGGTCAACATGGGTGTGAAAGAATCTCGGTTAGGGTGGCTTCGAGCATTCCATCATCAGATTTTCAATTGGATGGAGGTTGAAGAGTTGGAGTGAGTAGTAGATTGGAGCCAGTCCATTAAAGTATGAAGATCTATCTTAATATATATCTGAGCACTTATAGTATATATGTGTGGGAGATGATAATCTGGACCAACTGATGATTGTGGTTTAGCATGAAATATATATTGGTGATTATTTATCTTTCAGATATATGTGTGAGGTATCAGTGTTATTAGATAGAGGGAGAGTGGTGGGTTATGTGAAAGTCTGTGTCATATATATATTTATATAGAAGATATATTAAGGGCAGTATATTAGAGATGTCTCCTTGTATGTATAAGGATAGTTGTAGTGGGGTCAGATTGATTGGGTCAACATGGGTGTGACAAGAATCTCGGAGGGTGGTTGAATTATCATCAGATTTTCAATTGGATGGACGGTGAAGAGTTGGAGTGAGTAGTAGATTGGAGAGTCATTAAAGTATGAGATTGTCTATCTAATATATATTGAGTATAGTATATATGTGTGGGAGATGATAATCTGGACAACTGATGATTGTGGTTAGATGAAATAGATATTGGGATTATTTATTTTTCAGATATATGGTTGAGTGTATCAGTGTTATTAGATAGAGTGGAGAGTGGTGGATTATGTGAAAGTCTGTGCTCATATACCCTATATTACATATATAGACACATGGTATATATATTAAGCCTGTGTTTCAGTTATTAATTATTTTGGTAAATTTGTTTTATAAACTTGATAAAACACTGACAGGGCTGTATTTAATGTTTTTTATCATCGCCTCTCCCCTTAAATATCAAAATTACTACTGCATTCTTCTAATCGTCTGGTATACATTTATCATTTTGACATTTGACTATAACTCAGCCAACAATTTTTGTATTTATTCACCAGCTTCTTTTTTTTTTCCATCACCCACACCTGCAGTTTTTTATTCTTCATAACTGGGCATTTCAAAAAAAGTGATAACTCTAGAAGATAATCTGCTATCTTACGTTTAATAACTCTATTGTTCTTTATAGAGTTCTTTCACACATTTCATAATGATATCATTTGCCTTTTTGGGAATAAATCCAACTTTGCTTTTGATTACAGAAATAAATTCTCTACTTATACTAAAATATTCTGTTTTACTTGCGATCTGTTTTCTCTCTTCTCTAATTTTCCTTCTTAATTCACTATTATATTTTTTTAAATAGTTATTAATTCTTTGTCATATCATTTTGAAAATTTAAAATACAATTCTTCTTAGAGTGGAAAACATCTTTATACTATCAAAAACAATATATAGTTCTTTTTATTTATTTTTTATCTAAAGTAAAATGAGAAGTATATTCTTGAACATATAAACATATTTTCCATTTTTTTTTTTAAAAAAAAAATTAAATGGCATTATTTTCTGATCTCTATAGTAAGAATTTAGTCCTTGGTATTTTCTTGTAAGATAATTGGTTAATATTCTTTTTGTAAATGACCTTTTCCAAATGTCGTGTGACAGCGGTAATATACATTCACACAAGCCACCCTTCTGTTTCTCCCATAGCAATACACAAAGGGGGGGAAGGGGTCCACAAAAATTAGATAAAATATGGATTTAAGTATATTTTAAATAAAGCTACTAATATTTAATCGGGTTTGTTTTAAGATTGTGCTGCCATAGAAAAATAGTCATTTTTAATACTAGTTTTCTAACCATATAAATACTTTCACTTTCTACTCAAGGCAAGTAATCAATAAATATGTTCTTATATTGATATTATTTTTAATACAAGGTATAGTTTCTATCGGAAAAAAATCAATAACTCTGAAATCGATAAAATATGACGTCAATTTATGACGTCAGTTTTTCTAATCATACATAGAGAAAAAATAGTGAATCAATAACAAAATATAACGCCACATCTTTGAATAACAACATATTTATTAATCAATAATAACAAAACTGTAGTTCAAATAACGTTTGCTTGATTTAAAATATTTAAATTAATTACAAAAATAAATTAAAGTGAAAATATAAATATATAAGTTTGAAAGAACTTTCTCATTAAAGTAATCTCTTCAGCTGTCTGTCCTTAGTTGCTGATGAATTCTTGTAGATTTAATTTCATAGAATTAACTTTTCCTTTAAACTAGACTTGAACCCTCTGATTGTATTTGAGTTTATATGAATGTCTGACGGTTGCATACTAATAGTTAATAAAATTATTTTGTTATTTTTGCATTTTTTTACAATTTTCAGTTAATTTTGTTTCAATGACTTTTTCATTCATTTATTCGATAGTCATCAGATAATGCAAAAGATTTCTAATTATCATATCTTTGTTTTCGTGGATAATACTTTTAGTAAATAATTATGGTGCACTAATATTTGTCACTATAACCATTTTATGAAAATAAATAGATATGATCTTTTTATCTACAATATTTCTTGCACATAAAATACTACAATTCCTTCCCATCACTCCAGAATTTGTAATTTTTCCTTAAACATAAGTTTTCAATTTTTCATGGGTTTTTTTTATGTGCACAAGTCTGGGCGATTTATTTATTTCCTCTTCCACCTGAAATTCTACAACTTCATCACTGCCTTCTTTTATTAACTGGTTATCTTCTGTCTTTCTTCCTGTGTTTCTTCTTTCATCACTTTCTGGCTCCTGCATATTTGCATCTTGCCATATTTGCAGCTGTAATTTCTCTAGTTCTTTTTTCTTTATATGGTTTATGTGGCATCTGTACTTTAAACCATAGTTCTCCTAAGTACTCTCACCACAATGTATTTTTTTATTAAGGAAATTATTTATTGACATACAGATTACATTGGATTATAACTCTATTCATTTAAATCTGTTTTAGTGTTTATTTACATTGATTACACTTCAACTTGAATTTACATCTCTTTTTTATCTTGTGCAGTTTTATGTTACATCTTGGTCTTTGGATACACCACATCAAATCAAGCAGCCATTTTTCATTTGATAGTTGGCTTTATCTGTTTTCTATTATCTTTGTTCTTCCCTCCTTTCCTCATTCTTCCTATCCTTATCCTATTTTCTATCTTTGTTCTTTCTTTATTCTTGTCTGTTCTTTATTTCTTCTTCTCTCTTCTAGTTTTAGTTGACAAATCATTTTATAACTTAAATGTCAGTTTAAGAGGTATAATTGTTAGCTCATCCAGAGCAATCTGTTCCCATGTATCTGCATACAATATATGGGATGTTATAAGATAGTCTCTGTTTTTCAGACTGCAAAATTGTTTATTGAAGACTAGCCATGGGCTCACCAAATTGTCTCAAAAAATACTGCCATACCTGGTCCACCACTTTACAAAAAAAATCATGATCGCCATTTGGATAGTAGAAAATTCCCCAGTTCTCAGTGCCTTACTGATATCCAGTGTCTGAGAGCATCATGACCTAATACTAGATCTCTATTTCATGTCCTTGTCTCTGAGTTTTGAACAATGAGAAATAAGATGATCAATATCCTCCTCCTCCTCACTGCATAATGGTAGTTGCGAGAAATGCTCTTAAATCCCCTGTGATCTACCAAGGATTGGTTTGTTGTAAGAATGTCCAGACTGAATTTAACATTGAAATTTATTATCCTGATGTCCAACAACCAGTATTTGGATTTTTTTATCAATGATTTTAGTCTGATTGGATTACTCTGCTGACTGGGAAGCATAAGTTTGTATGCATCCCAGTACTTAACCTTTCTATCAAAAAGATCTTCATTGGCAGATATGAGCCCCACCATGTGATCCTCCTTTTCTGCTAACCACCTGTTTTTGTTAGGCTGTGGGGTGTTAGTGGGTTCAACTGAAGGAAAATCTTGGTTCCTACCTTCTAGATGTTTAGTTCCCTCAGAGTAGCTATTTTTCTCTGCATGAATAGCAACTGGATGTCATGCAGTCCAAGGCCATTTAAGTCCATGGGTTTTTGCATTCTGTTGAGGCTTATATAAACAATTCTACCAGGTGATGTTTCCATAGTACTTTTGTACACTGTAACCATATTTTATTTTGGAAGTTCTTGGTCAGCTTGATAAATGGTGGATAATATGCAATTCTAGGGAATACCAGAACAGTCCACAGTGTCACCTTGCCTGGAAGTGACAGGATTGAGGATAAAGTGTTGGCCACCTTGTTGGTCTTTTCTAGTAACATGGATTCTATCTGATGTCTTATTACTGACCATGACATCACTCCTGGCAGCCCCAGAAAATGTTTGGGTGTGCCTGTGAAGTTAGATGTAATGCTTTTGCCACTCCTGGCCTTCCAGACTGTTGTTTCTTCTGGATGCACTTTTAGGTGGTACTTGATGACACACTGTTATAGAAGCAAGTGTAGCTGGGGAAGATGCTTCACAGATGGGAGGATGATGGTTACATCATCTATGGATGATATATGGTGAACCAACTCCCACAATGCTGGGAAAAATATTCCAGGAAGCCTTGTCTCTACTTCTTTCAAGAAGAGGTCAATATATGTTATGAAGCACAGGGTGCTAAGCGGTGATCTTTGTGGTAAAGACATGTGTGACTGGAATCCAGGGGCAAGAGAGCCATATAATCATGCATATATATTCCTGTTGAGCAGAAAATAAGCAATGATATTAATATAGTCCAATGAAACTCCATAGCACCTGAGGACTGTGAAGAGTTGATCTGGCACCACAAAGGTTGCAGCAAAGTCCAACTGGACAACCACTGGTAACGATTTTATTTTCTCACTAATGTGAACTTGTGAACAGCATCTCCAGTGGAATGACCTTTGCATGCAAATTGATGCCTGGAAACCTTTTCGAGCAGCTGTTGCTGAATCTTGCCTTTTATTATTGATTCAACAGCTTTAATCCAGTCCTCAGACCTATAAAATAAAATAACACTTCGTTACATTTAAATAAAAATAGGAATAAAATATCACAGATATATATCTATATGCATTACTATTTATACATTTTAATTCATATATATATATATATATATATATATATATATATATATATATATATTGTAACCTAGTGTTATTGACACTTGGTTTACTTGGCATTATTTCTGCAGGAAAACAATGCTATTCTTTAAAGAAATAAAAAGATAAAATAACAATAGTAATAATTGATTAATAAAGTATGCTACTCACTCACTTTGGCATGTTTGGGTGAATAACTAATAGATTTAATAACTCAATGTCATTTTTAAAGAGAGAACATGAATAATTTAATTGAGATATTAATAATTAGAGCAAATTAATATGGTATAAAAGCTAAACAGTAATTGATTTTGGATGGGTAGAGGGGAGAGTGGGTGAGTGTCTTATCATAAAGCACAATAACTTCTGGTAATTTCTTTTTGTAAATATATATATATAATGTTTAAAGAATTATACATCACTGATTGTTAATTTAATGTATTTATTTTTTTTTTATTGTCAAATTACTTTGTAATCCAGGTAAAACAATACTAAAACTATATGATTGTAATAGGTTTTTCCTTTTTTTTTGTTTATGTTATAATCAAATGATTATTTTTCTGGAAGAGGTCGCTAAAGTAAAAAAATAAAAATAAAAATATATAGTCTGCTTTCAGTTTTCAAGGAAGGAACAGTGCTGAAATTTGGTAACTCAATTTTTTCATTTTATTTTGAAGAAATAAATGTAATCAAAGTAAAATTTTAATAATATAATGTGTGGCTAAAATTTTTTGATAAGATATCCTGATTTTTTTTGCCATCTACCTATTTAAAGGCCTTTTATACTTAAAAATTTATTGTCTCACGCTAAAGTTAAAAATGACGGAATTAACTAAAAGAGTCACAAAAAATTATATTATATCTAAATTAAGGAAAAGAAGCGATTTCCAAGAAACGATTAATTATTTATTAACTTTATGTCATTTATTGATATTTTCTTGGTATAGAAAGAAAAAAAAATAATAATAATAATTGAAAGAAATATTTTGAAACCAAGGAAAATCAACTAGAAACATTTTCGTGCTCTTTCTCAATATTGTCTGCCTTTACAAGTAATGTAGTTACATACGTTAAAATATGTTTTATTCACCAAGAAGTGTCTGGAAATAATAATAATGATAAATAAGATTAAATTATGCACCTGTATATTTAAAAAAAATATATATATATATAAAAAAAATATATAAACTTTCTCAGAGTAAATATAGGAAAAGTTATATAGGGGCATTCTTACGGAGAAGTTACCTTTAATAAAAAAAAAAAAATTATAATTCCTAAAGTATGAACAAAACCAAATATGTTAGTGACTTAATGATAAAAATAAATGATATATTATATTACACATCAGTTGGAATTATTAAAACTTCATGTACATGTAAATTGACTGCAGTTATTATCATAATAATCTCTCAGAAAATTGCGCATTTTCGTCCATAAGTAAGCTAGCTAATAAGTATACGTATTGTCAATAAAAAAAATAATAAAAAAATATTGTGTATGTTTATCGTCTATCATCAACTGTTCGTTATGTTAGAATATGTATATTTTATTTTCTTGGATCCCAAAATTGTAGTAGTTTAATTCAAGTAAGAATTAATCTTCAATTCTGCTATATGTTTCTTTACCTAATTTATTAAACGCACAAAATAAGAGAAAACTTTTATTTAAAGGAAATAATACCATGCATTTATTGTTTTTAAACTTGCTTCGTGAAATACGACTGGATAAAGCTCTTCACCTGGACCAATTGCTCAACAGAAAAACATTTTCTAATGAGAGAGTATGCACTTGTTAATTAATGATTGTTTAAAACTAAGTTATAAATGATATGTATTTTTTTTATATCACATAGATTAAAGTCTGTATGGTCAAGTGATATTTAATAGCCTTGTAATAACAAAGGTATGTTTTAATATAATTATTATAGGTTAAGTTGATATTTAACACGAAAAAAAAAAATCTATAAAATATGTTTTAATTAGTACATACAATTGTAGATAGAAATTCTGTATGTTAGATACGTAAAAGAAAAAAATATTTAGATATTTAAGGGGTAAAATAAATATTGAAAATTATCAGAAGTAACTAAAAAAAAAAAATGCTATAACAAAACATTTCTTGTTAAAGTTGAAACGAATTTATACTGTATTAATTGAGGAATTTATTGATAATTATTCTTAAATAACACATCCACTTTATTTAGTTTAAGATTGTATGCTACCAACTATTTTTGAATGTTCCTTTATTAAAATTAAAATTATTATACTTTTATTCTATGATGTCCATTGATTTCAGATGTTGATCAAAGTATACCCGGTAACATAAGTTTATTATGATCAGTGTATTTACTTATCCTGCCCAAATATAGCATTAATATTCGCATAGGTAATAATTATAATGTATTTATTTTGTGGGATGAAAAATGATCTCCCCAAAAGCTTTGTTTTCCATGAGAGGAAGATTTTAAATATAATGTTCGGGTATGTTTATAGCCCAAGTGATCGATTCTCATAGATAGGACGATCAAGAATTTATCTAGCATTTAGTATGCTTCATTCATTTAAATCCCAGGAGAGGATTGTATTTGGTGTGTGTTCGTTGTATGCCCAAGTAAGAGGCAAGAAACCACCAAAATATTTTAATGTAGTATATTACTCTACAGACCTTCGTGGTTATTCCATATTCCTCATGTGAAAATAAAGATAGCTCCACCATGGAAGGTGTTGATTATTGTGCTTAATTTTGAAAGTTCGGGCAAGATAAAGGTTATATTGGAGGCGTTAGTTCCTCAAGATCCACTTTAGTATAAATAGTGCGTTAGTAACTAGGGTCAATATCTGTATTGTGCTGCTAAATATTGCTAGTATTTGACAAGTAAATCAATGGAGAAAGTAATTAAAATTGCGTAATTTAAAACGCTTATTTACTGAAAGAATATTCAAATGCAATATTTAATTCTGGTTAGTAATTAAATAATACTCATATTTAAAATTATACGTATGAATAAAATTTGTATCATAACTTAAGTTAGCATTAAGTTAAATGTAAGATGGTAAGTGTAACTTCTGATAACTGGCCTATAATTAGAATAGGTTATCCCATTAAAGTCCATAAATAAAGTAAATGTATTAGAAATAAATTTAATATTTTGCGTATTGCATATGATGGGATTAATCATTTAAAAAAAAAAAAAATAGTTAGTCAATAATTTTGAATAAAAGCTTCTACAAGGTTACCAAATTTAATAAACAATGTATTGGTAATGAAATGTATTTTTAGTTAATCAATCCATACGATTGCATACAGGAGAAGTAGTAACCTCTAGTCTATAACCAGAAGAGTATACAGATTAATGTCAGTTATATTTATATTTTTGTATTACTATGGGATTATTGAATAAATGTTCATATATTTTTTTTTTTTGTGATAATAATAAATTATAGTCTTGTTAAAATTTGTTGTAGATTCATTTTTTTTGTTTTTATATGCTAAATATAAGTGTTTGCACAATATTTGCAAAACCTTTTCTTGAGTCCGAAATCATTCCAAATTCTTAAAAACTTAATATACCAGATAAATAAAGTTAAGCAGATCGGAATATGTCATTATATTTTAGTTTAATGATAATTATTTATGGAGTTGAAAACTTAAGACTAAACATTCACCTTTGTATAAAAAATAAAAAAAATGAATTTATTCCCAAACCATTAACTTTGGTTGCACATTATTCCATTCCCATTTAGTTAAATTGTCTAAGTAATAAATCTTAGTTATATTATTGTGTTGTCATGGATGATGGAAGGACACAAAAAGCACCCTTGTCTTTTTATTATTCTGACTGAGATTCTAAAAAAAAAAAAAAAGGGCTGTGTTATTCAAAATTATACGTCATTATTGAATAGAATTATCATCTCTTTAAATAATATAGCAGTAGATATGAGAGATGAAGACACATTGAATTAAGTAAAATAAATGTTTCCTATAGCCGACCAGAATGCCAGTCATATGCGACAACACAATACTGCCGAGCATTTCCTTACATGAAACAAAGAACCCTGAGATTAATATTATTATAATTATTCTTTAAATTAATAAGTGATCAATTATTGTTATTATTACAATCGTGGCATAGCTTAAGAGAATTGAATGTACAATTGTATTATATGAAAAGTATTTTAGATCATATTGGAAAATTAACGGATATGTTGCTTTTATTTTGGTTGCCTTAACAACAACCAGAAAAATTAGTGTCACAAGTGCAAATAAACTAATAAAAATAAAGAGTTAGAAATAATATAAATTTCTAATAGAATAAACATAAACTAAATACTGGGTTAGAATATATATATACAAAGATATATATATGTTTGTGTATTCAAATAAACCTACCATTATAAATATTAAACAAATGGATAACACCATTTAATCTTGACAAAGTATTAATAATTTGAATTATTTTACAATTCTATCTGATTCTAAGTTTATTGAACTGCACAACACTGAAATAAAACCATTCTATATATACAAAATAAAGAGAAATAAGATTAACCATGTGTTTATATTAAACTGTGTATATGTGTAATGTAGGTGTGACAGATGTGCATTTATTATGGATTGAAAAAGAGAATCGATAATTTTGTGAGAGACAATAATTTAGTTTTGCAAATTAAACAAGAAAAAATAATTAGGAGTTATATAAAAGTATATATAAATTATATAAAGATGTCAAGTGGTTTTTGCAAAAAATTGAGGTTTAGGTAATACACAATGAAGGTGAAATAAGAAGGAATTTGTTTGTATATCATATTTACGTCTACAACATTTTGATCACTTATTTTGGAGTTTAGGATGAATGTCTGGCTATATTGTCTGGAGTGTTGAAAAAATTTAAAGATATTAATATTATTGTGGTATAAAATTTATTATTTTTATTTTACATTTTATAATCAAATTTTGATATACAAGCTTAAATTAAAACCATTATAGAGGCTTTTATTGAAATTGGACATAAAATATTAAAAATACGATTATAAAAGTAATATAGTAAGTTTCTTTTTGAGAGTAAGAATTTTTAATGGAAAATTAATTTAATTTAGCTTATGTACGTTCTGGAAGAAACATTAGACCTTGTATTAGAACTCAATCAGTTTATATCTAATGCATTATGTCAAATCACGAAATCGTATTCTTACTTATTACTTAAATTGGCCAGAATAAAAAAAAAAGCTATTTTTTATAATTATTTCAAAATTTAACATAATATTGATATTGTAGAATAATAATATTTAAATGAAAATATATTTTTTAAATAAAGATCCCAATTTGTAGTAAAATGATAATATTATATAAGAAACCTATATAAAAGTGCACATCCACAACAAATATTTCTAGGTTATTTTTTTAATTTTTGAAACAACTTTATATATGTGTGTGTGTAATATATGCATGAAAGTGTGTTGTAGTATGTAATAAATGTGTGTAGGTATATATATGAATATATCAAATTTCTAATATTTGTATTTCATATTACTGGTAAGGACTATTAAAACCTCGAAATTATAAGATAATTCACTTAGAATGCATTATGCAAAAACACAAAGTACTAATATAAATTTTCAGGTTTAATTATGTTAAATAATAGAGGGAAAATATATATTTTAACTTACTTGTCATAGCAAATCCATATTGTTCAAAAAGTCACAAATCGGGCAATAAATACATGTTTGGGTTTTTGTCATAGTCCGGGTTTGTCATCAATCGGTATGTGTCAGAAAATTCATGTACTTCAAAAGTAGTTCGCTTTCTTGTAAGGTCAGTATGGGAAAGAGTTGAAGGAGGATATAGGTGTTTCAAAGAAGCATTTATTACTTTAACTTTTCGGATTTATTTTCAGCTTTATTGAAAACCATGTTGCCCAAAACAGTCAAGATTAACTTAAGATACCTGATAAAAAAAAGTTGTAAGGGAAACCAGAATTAAACAATGCTATATGATGTTGGAAGCATTAAAATCATATATTTCAAAATGATGCGATTTCTTATAAATTCTTCCAACTGGGAGTATTAATAATAGATGAAAATTTTGAAATGCTCCTTCTAGATGGAAATAGTTTTCCAGTTTTGAAAACATACTTAAACCGTTTCCATATAGAAGGGCTAAAGAACTTATAAATGACAGCCGCAGCTGTAAAACGTTGTTTAGTTGACGTCATTGGATGATCAAATGCAGCCATTTTCAAATGATCAATGGCTGTATCTAACCATACCAACGAGTCAAAACCCAGTTTTCGCATCATTTTAAAATATGTGTCCAAGAGATTGGTCTTGGATTTATATTTTTCTAACATCATATAGACATCAGCATGTTCAGGCATCTCTTTCAGGAACTCTTCCCTTTTATCAGGATCGATAAGTTTATCTTGAATATCTTCAGACACATGGCATACTTCCAATAAATCTAAAAATAAATCAGAAAAATTAACATCAGAAATGCTCCCCTCCTTCAAAAAAGCATAGCTGGCCACTGATAACAAATGGAAGTAAACTATGTCACCTCCAAATGCATCAGTGACCAGACACTGCTCAATAAACTCTTTCCACATACTTACCCTACTAAGGAACACATTCTTTTTCCGTCTCAACAATATTTTCACCATAGCTTTTAAAACTCAAGTTATGTTCACAGAATCTACAGATTCAGTAATCTTATAAACATTATGACGTCAGAATAAATATTTCCATTTAAACAATGCTTTTATATGTATTGATTTTATATTGCGAATATTTAACTTTTTTTTAATATATACTTAAAATTGAATTAACAAAAAACATATTTAGTAATTATTTTTTAAATCATCATTTTATAAAACATTAATAAACAAACATATACTTACATGTACATGCATAATGATAATATATGTTTCTAAATTACTTTTAATAAATAAAACCTATTATTATTTTGCTATGTCAACTTATTACTTTTAAATTCACAGATCTATATATCTATTTGTAGGTATATACTGCAACCCCCCACGACTCGTGTCCGTTACGCCGCATGTATATGTTTCCCCTCTCCTAATTTGTATACCCGCGTCAATGATATCTGGACGCCCTCGCCGTATTCATACAGTTTATTAACTGATTCTGTTGATGATTCCCTTTTAGGAACCTGCTGTGTTCTGCATCCGGGGGATAACATAATGTTCTGTGAAGATAATTTCAAACACATATACACGTACGCTTTATTTATTTTATACATAAATTCGGATTGAATCCAAGTAATAGGCGCCAGGAGAACTTTTATAAGAGTCCGCCACATATGTGCATAAGCTCACTCAACTATATCACAAAACATGCCCGTGCATCACTCCAGTCGGAAGCAAGAAACGAACACAGCCACAATCCCCCCTCAAACTACATCGTCTCTGTGATCTTTCACTCACAATCAATTAGACTTATCATAGGAGGGCCCGCCCTATATCCCACAGAACAAATTAATCAAACTTAATTTTAATCTAAAAGAGCATAACAAACATAAGCATAAATAAAATAAAATCCCAACACCAAAATATCAAATGCATTCCTTCATATACAAACAAATTTGATCGCTCTAGCACTCATTCCGATTATATAAATTTATGTTGAAATTCCAAGCAATTAATAACAAAAAAATATTAGTTAAATAAATGTTTTATTTAATCTGTTTACTAATAATTAATGCAGGTATATGATCAGCAAGCCGAGATAATTAAATATAAACTTCAAGGTGACTTCGCACATCTTTTTAAGAATGTTGATCAGTAGGCAAACTTATTAGGTTAGATTCTCGAATTGTTCATTAATGGTTAAGATTAACTTTATCATTTTAGCTTCCCGAATCCCTTCTAAATTGAATGGCCTAGGGCAACATTTGCTACAGGTATTTGGCTCCAGCGCGTATTCAATCAGTTTTATAGACTTAACAGTCTAATTCCAAAAAGCATCTTTGTGATTGATGTGTTGGCAACAGATACTCAACCTTCTAGATGGAATTGTTGGCTCTTTGATTTATTAACTGAAATTATCAAAATGCATTTAGTTTCAAATCAAGCCAATCTACTAAAATTAGACACTGGGTGACTTATACCCTCATTTATGATTCAATCGTGCCAATATGTTCAACTCTTAATATAACTATATTTTGGTTAAGATCAATCTTCCTTCGCCTCCCATAAGTAAAATTTTGGTAGAAAACTGAGTTTACTAGTCAATTGATGATAAGTGTTCTTTATGAAATATCGAAGAAGAGAATAGCAGACATATATTTAACAGATGTATTAAATTGAATGACTGCAAAACTATAATTCATTCAATTTTCAAAAAAAAAAATACCCATTGATGATGACATTAATTTACAGTGATCCTTCGAGCAATTTAGGGGAAATAAAAAATGCCACCTTACTATTATATATATATATATATTATTTGGCTAACTCAGTGTTCTCTCTTGCTTGATCAAGTTGCACGTATCCTCTAATAGTATTCATCAGGAAAATTAAAGCAATAAAAAAGAGACTATCGGATTGGCTCACAAACAATGCTAAAGTATAGATGACAGTTAATAGACTTTAATAAAATTGCAAGAATATAATAATGAAGACATTGTTAAATAATTTTGAACAGTTCCTTAAAAACATAGATGTAAAATCTATTTTGTGTTTTCAATTTCATTCTCATAGTTTAGTAGTTAAGCTGAGATAAAAGATGGTTGCTAGAGGGTTGCATTAGATCCTAAGATCTAGATGCAGTGCTCTCAGATCCAAAGCTCCTCACTGACGAAGGCCACAAGCCAGAAACTAGTCTGAGGATATTGGATGAGTAGGCATTAGATAGGGATTTTATGCACAAGCCTTCTGGCATCCATTGATTACTCTGTTTAGCACAGGTGGCAATACTGTATGGAGAGTTTTGCTCTGTTCATAACACATATATTGATTATATTTTCTATCAGTTTACTTGCAGAATGAATAAACTTCATAATATTACAATGAGTTAATCTTTAAATTATTAATCCAACTTCAAGTATATTACAGAAATCACTAAAATATTTATCTGAAATAGCTAACATATACTACATGACGATAATTACATGGAATGAAGAGGGAGAACAAAATAATAACAAATAAATATTCAACATACTTGCGTGTGAGTGTTAACAAGACTCCAAACATCAACTTTATTCAACCTACTAGCTAACAACTGTTCTGATACAAATGGTGTGGAACCCAGCCAACTTATGATGTATAAATGGGACATCTATCACTTCACTTTAAGGAATATATTTATCGCATCATATACTATCAAATAAGGAAATATACCACCACCCATGGCTCAATAGGTAAATAACTAAAGGGAGCATTACTCAATCTGAATAGCATAATTATCCCTTCAATCTCCTCTGCCGTCAAAAGGTATTTAATGGATTTCATATAAGACAAATCCATAAACAGATAAACTCTTTTACACTCTTTAATGCATAGACCAACCAAAACCGATAGAAAAACAAATAAGCATAAATTTAGCTCTTATAAAACAGCTTATGACAGTGAACACACACGCAAACATATGACCATGTATGGAATATTTTCAACATCGCATCAGACAATAAAATGTTATATTAGCATTAATTAATTTATAAATGAATCTAATACCTATGAAAATTATGAACATCGAATTTCAACTTAATGTAAATACAATCAAGTAAGTTTGACCATTCGGCAATATTGGCATAAATATTTTCCATGTATCTATTTATCATTACCAACAAATGAATAATGATAAAGCACTCAATCTGCACCAGTAATCTGAGCACGGGAATATAACATTTTTCCATAATACAACAAAAGAAGATATTACCAGTTTGGTATAATTTATACCAAAATTTCCAAGATGTTCTAGAGGAGATTAGGCATATAAATACATAATAATAATAACTCAAATTAATATCATACTAGACATAAAAGAAAATCTATGTATCTATTGTATGCAATGGAAGAAATACATGTCAAACCTGCTATCATTAAAATAAAAGTTTCCCTTTTTTCTTTTTCTTTTTTTTAGTTCACACTTGAAATTTTAAGAGTAGAAACATACATGTAGTTCATGATGACAATGATTAATAAGCAAACATTAAAACATATAAAGATTACTCCTGCAGGATAAACATGAATTGGGCAAAACAGCAATATTCTCCAATGTTCATAGGGCTTCCTAATTGACATTACAAGCAGATTTTGCACATATTTGAATCAATTTATTTGTCATAAAATCTCCAAAGCTCAGCAAGATCATCCAAATAAATGTTTATAATTCACACTATTTTTAACATTGCTCCATTTAAAATTTCCAGCATTCAATAAAATTTAATAATGATTAAGATCAGAGTTATTTGGTCATCCATGCTTATACATATTTCTGATAAATAATTATTAAATATCATTAAGTCACACATTCTATCACTCATTTATAGGTGTGAATGGTAAGGTAATTTGGAATACGTAACAATTGTAATACTCTAAAGTATTAGAATAAATAATTTCTCTGTTTCAGCCTCATTTTACACAATAAAAATAGAAAACTTATCAAATGAGAGTCAATAAAGTATTTCATTAAACAGTTCAGCATAACTTTTCCAATTATTATCAGTATTGTTAATTTCCATACTTCCAGTATCACATTATTCATTATAAATAAGTTATAGCAAAATTGTATTAGGAAATTTTATATAATATCCATACATTTCGAATAAAAGTAAACTCAAATTGTTTGTCAATAAAAGTTGGAGCCCCTACACCTTTAAAAGTTTAGTCTTCCATATTGAACAATCCTATCCTATGTCCTTCACAATAACATGTTGGCATTTACACTTGAGTAGTATGAGAGAAATTTACTTAGTAAAGGAAATAGTATAGAATTTAATGAAAGTATCAGATTCACTTGTTTTATTACATAAATTATCTCTACTTTATTTTTACTGCCTTTTGTTTTTTTTAGAAAAGTATTTCACCTTCTCTAAAACTTTTTCTGAAGTCCTCTGTCTACTTTGCCATTCCTCCTTTTCTTTATATTTAGTAACAATATGCAAGAATTTATTACTTGTAAAAAAATGTTAGAAATAGAGTATTGAAAAAAAAAAGAAATTACAAATACTTCCTAATAATAAATGAAATAAATAACTTTTACATTTTCAGATGAAAGATTTTATGCAATAAATAACTAATAAATAAAATCATACTAGCTGCTGGTGTGTGTGTGTGTGTGTGCGCGCATCTGTCTGTCTATTAAACCAGAGGTCTATTAATGACTGAGCTATTACCAATATTTATGGAAAAATAAATAATGTTATTGCAAGATGGTTACTCTGAGTGATAATTAAAAATATGAATGAGGTGTGAAGTATGGAATGATGTAAATGGGCCTGCACCCACATATATAAGTTAGATCTTGGATTGGAATAAGTGTTCATCAGGTCCTTACAGACAAACAATACTCATTTTCTACTTTAGCTTCCATACTAACAACTCCTGATACAATCCATTCCCCTCTCCCACTATTAGATATACATAAAAAAATTTAATGATTGGTACACTCCAACTAACATCCTAAGAACTTTTCAACCAAATTATACATTAAGTTATATTACAATTCATATATATATATATATATATATGTATATATATATATACATGATCAATAGATGGAGCTTTACCAAGACCTCCAAACAAGCATATTCTGTTTACATAAATGTCAGAGTCAATATTCACTGTCTCTTTCATTTTGCTCCACCCTCAGATCAGCTGATTTCAAGCTGATTTGCTCTCATCAGTGAAGAGATAGGAGTTATAAAACTAGACCTAAAAACTAACTCCAAGCATTTATGCAAAACGTTTCTATCAGTTTGCAAGCATGAATTTTTTTTGACACGTTAATGTCTTCAAACTCAGCCTATCAAACAAGATAGCTATATGGATCTGATTTCATTTCAGTTTCTCCACATAGTAAAAGTTTCTGCAATCTATATCATTGCAAGAAAATTTTAAAGGTACATTTATGAAAAAGAAAAACAAGTTTATATACGTAAAAACCTGCTATCGCTTGTATTACAAGTGTTACAAGCGATAGCAGGTTTTTACGTATATAAACCTTGTTTTTCTTTTTCATAAATGTACCTTTAACATTTTCTTGCAATGGTATAGATTGCAGAAACTTTTACTATGTGGAGAAACTGAACTGAAATCAGACCCATATAGCTATCTTCTTTGATAGGCTGAGTTTGAAGACATTAACATGTCTAAAAAATTCATGCTTGCAAACTGATAGAAACGTTTTGCATAAATGCTTGGAGTTAGTTTTTAGGTCTAGTTTTACAACTCCTATCCCTTCACTGATGAGAGCAAATCAGCTTGAAATTAGCTGATCTGAGGGTGGAGCAAAATGAAAGAGACAGTGAATATTGACTCTGACGTTTATGTAAACAGAATACGCTTGTTTGGAGGTCTTGGTAAAGCTCCATCTATTGATCATTAATACAAGCAATAGCAGGTTTTTACGTATATAAAACTTGTTTTTCTTTTTCATATATATATATATATTGAACTGGATACTTTATCTGATTCAAGGGTTCTATCATGTAAATTAGAAAAAAGAAAAATCAAGTTTTATATGTGCAATAACACACATACTTATTTATCTTGAAATCTTATATTTTTAATTCTCAGTTGATTTTAGTATAAAATATTTTTTTATGACGTTTGTTTTCTTTTAAAATAATTAAAAGCAAACAAAGTTTAATTAGTGCTCTTATAAAAGTATTTTATTTAAACTAAAAAAAAAATAATGTTGATGTATTTTTAAAGCTGAGATTTAGTTTTGTATTTTTTTTATATAAAAAATAATAATCATTTTTGTAAGATAAAGCCCTGTAAGATATTGTTTTTCTAATTAAGATTGAGTGGGAGATAGAGATTTACCTTGGTTGAAAGTGGCAAAAAAAGACTGTGCGGGAGTTAACAAAGGACATAAATAGCTGGGTAATTTTTTTTATTACAGAGGAGGATTCAAAGACACTATTATGGTCATTCAGTTTTTTTTTTATTGCTCAGCTTCTTGTTATTGAGGATCGATCCAGATTTTAGCTGTTATTGAACTGTTGCATTGTTAAAGTGACTAATTTTTTTTTTGATATTGGTGCCCCGGGAATCACCAAGCTGAATTTCCGTTGACCGACAATAACTCTATTTGCCATGATAATATTAGTCATTCAGACACCATGCCTGTAATATATGCCACGAAGAATCTCCACAACATGATGGGCTGAGCCTTTCCAAATATGAACCTCCAGAGCTCCAAATTGTGACTTCAATCATGACCTAATGGTCAAGTCCAGAGTGGTTCCCGATAATGCCTCCAGACTTCTGAACCTGTAGTAAATGACAGCTGTTGTAGAGGACTCTATAAACCGAACTTTGTGTGAACAGCAGAAATTAATATTATCTCGAGGTAACTTACCTTTCCATATCAAAATCAGGGCTAAATCACTAACGAAGTCTCTCGCAAATCTCAGCTTAATCTTAAAAAGAAATTATATTTATGATGTGTAATTTATCAATTTAAATATTAATATATTTTTGTTTATTTTACATTACAATCTTAGTAGCAAGATTTTCAATCTTAAAATGTTACTTGTTTGAGAGTGTTGGGCGAGTGATATTTTATATGCTTAATAATTTCTCAGTTTTATGATTAACCCTTTTTAAATGCTCAGATCGACCTTAGTGGTTTTCTTTTATTTTTGTTTGTTTGTTTGCTTCAGTGTTAAACTAAATCAAACTTGGCTTTGGCTAGCGATTTATAGGATATATGATTTATTTATTTTTTGGTAGAGATTTATTTGCTATGATTCAGATTACATAGTTCATAATGTTTCTTTTCTTGTGTGAGACCAACCTTGGCTCGTTTCAATGTACTTGTCCATGAGCGTTTTGTAGAATTATCACCTTCTTGGTTCCAACATTTCTTTTCCGGACTAAGAAAAGCTCATCAGCGCTGTTCCGTTATTCTCCACAAACATCCATCTTACTAAATTTTTATAGAGAAAAAGGAATTGGTTGGGTGAACCGCTAGCAAGAAGATGTAAGCCATTATTGTGTAATATATATAAGAAATGAACTTGTCTGCCTGGGTATTTAACATAGTACTGCTCGCATACACTCAATGTTAAGATCTGCTAAGTAAATGTAAATCAAGTTTCATGTTTATTTTGTTATTATGTTTAATACATTTAAAAAGTTCTTATAAGTATTTTGGCTGATGTTTGTCTCAGTATTTTCTCAATTGTCTGAACCACATTCATTTGCTTTTGCTCTCCCTGGGTTTAGTCCGGTACATTCATGTTCGTATATTCTGCCCAACCTTAAAATAAAAGTCTAGTTTCAATTTTCGGACTAGTGGCGCCCTCGTGGTCAGAATATATGAAACTAAAATCTTTCGTCCAGCACAATATATATAAATGTATAAAATAAACCACTAACTATCACATGATCATAATTTCTTAAGATTGTCAAGCTATGAGTGGCACTACTGTATGGAGAGTTTTTGCCTATATTAAATAAATGTCTTAAAATATATATCTGCATTTCAATAAAGATCAGTAAGAGAAGTCTTAAATTGTAATTTTATATTTTATATTATTTAAAAAAATATAAAGTTGCCATAATATATATATATGAAAAACAAAAACAAGTTAAACTCACGTAACTTGCTATCACTTGTATTTATGATCAAATAGATGGTGTTTTACCAAAAACAGTGAACAAGTGTAAATTTGTTTACATAAACAACAAGGGAGGGCAAACGAAAGAGATAGTGAATGCTGACTCTTTTGTCATTTATGCAAACAAATTTACACTTGTTCGGTGTTTTTGGTAAAACGCCATCTATTGATCATATATATATAATACAAGTATAATAAAACAATCCATTAGAAAAAAACTACAAAAATTTTTAAAAATGCCTATATAAAATTGAACACTAATATCGTTTTTTATATTTCCTGACAGAGATATTTTAAATGCTTTTTCTGACTAAGCATTTATCACATAGCTTGTTGAGCAATTGGCAAATGCTTATTTTTTATAGCACTCAATTTGTTTTATACATAAGAAAAAGTTGGAAACGTTACTGTTCTTGGTAATATATACCAAAGATATTTTCCACTGTAAAGAAAACAAAATGCAATAATTTGGCTAGGCAAAAAATATTTTTAAGATATATTTATCTTGTGCATTTTATAAGAATATTGTCATTTCTTTACAGTAGTTTGAATATTCATTTGAATGAGGGTATCAATTTAATTAGATAGTGTATCAATTTGTTCATCTCTCTTATAAGTTACAATATATTTACTTTATTTGCAACATTATATAATAATAAATTCTAGATGAAAAATAAATAAACATTTTGATATAGATAAAATGAATGTTTAGTGTATTGATAACAGCGGATATTTATTTATTTGTTCACCTATTTTGTTGCTGTTTATATAAACATTTAGCTAATTACACTGGTTGACATGATTTTTATTACATTAATAAAAATGCTCCTTTCTGGTTTCATTTAGGTAGTTATAAAAACCCCTTTTCACAGTAATGTCCTACCACTTCCCATTTTCGAGTATGTTTCTTATATGATGGGATTATTAAAAGTTTTTGCACGGGACTTACTCAATGTAGGAAGAATAGCCAGGAGAGGTAGCGTGGGGATTTTCATTGCATTCTATGAATTTTTAATGCGCCTTCTGTCTTATGAACAGTTAAGGGTTTCTCTTTTTTTATATAAAATGGCAATTTCTAATTGTGATATTGCAAAAAGCCAGCGGTTAAGTTTTGTTATATATGTGGGCAATTTATAGTAAAGACACAGGCTAGATGGATAGAGGACATTAAAGAAGCCCATTTTTTATATTTTATATTCAGTGCACTTTGGATTTGATAAATAGTGGAGCAGAGGTTATGGAATAGGGTTAATATTTGGAAAGAGTTTGTTGAGCATTGTCTGGGAAATGATGAATTTGGAAGTGATATGGTTCACTTCCAAGTGTTGTCAGTGGTCAGCTATGCTTTTTTGAAAGAGGGGAGCATTTCTGTTGTTAATATTTTATATTTATTGTTAGATCTATTAGAAGTGTGCCATATGTCTGAAGATATTCAAGATAAATTTATCGATCCTGATAAAAGGAAACACTTACTGGAAGAGATGCCAGAACATGCTGTTGTCTATATGATGGTAGATAAATATAAATTCAAGACCAATCTCTTGAGCACGTTTTAAAATGATGAGAAAACAGGGTTATGACTCGGTGGTATGTTTAGATACAGCCATTGATCATTTGAAAATGGCTGCATTTGATCATCCAATGACGTCAACTAAACAATGGTTTACAGATGCAGCTGTCATTTATACGTTCATTAGCCCTTCTATATTGAAACGGTTTAAATATGTTTTCAAAACTGGAAAACTTTATCCATCTAAAAGGAGCATTTCAAAATTTTCTTCTATTATAAATACTCCCAGTTTGAAAAATTTATAAGATATGGCATGATTTTGAAATATGTGATTTTAATGCTTCCAACATCATATAGCATTGTTTAATTCTCGTTTACCTTACAACTTGCCTTTTATCAGGTTTCTTAATTTAATCTACTATTTTGGGCAAAATGGTTTTCAATAAAGCTGAAAATAAATCCGAAAAGTTAAAGTAAGAAATGCTTCTTAGAAACAAGGATATCCTCCTTCAACTCTTTCCCATACTGACTTTATAAGAAAGCGAACTACTTTTGAAGTCATGTATTTTTCTGAAAAATAACTTTTTTCCCCCGAATACCTGATTATGACCAAACCCAAATAAGACAACAAACCCATTATAATTGACGGTTTTATTCCAAACATAGACTTTTATATTCCAATTGTGACATTTTGAAAAACTTGGATCTACTATAACCACGCACAGTTTATTGAGAGAAGTTGAGAGCAATGACAAGTAAGCCGAAGATGTTTAAATGTGTTTTTATAACTATAAATAAATAATTTAAATGACTAATTTTCGTATTAAAATTTCACCATCATAGTGTATTTTATATCTATAATGAACAATAATCACTTTAAAACGAAACAGCTCCTGACAAATCACTATAAATAAAAATAGTTTATGTAATGTATCTACCCAATTTGTATACGTTACTAGAAGCTTATCAAGACGTTTCTTTTCAGCCAATCACATGACCTACTAATCTACTGCAACTCCACCCAATGGACGTTATTTACATTACATTACAATAATTATAATTAGTAAAATTAATATATGTACATAGAAATGATTTAATATAGTACAATCCTTTTTAGAGTATATTTATGATTACAAAACAATCTAAAAAACAAACCAAAAATATTATTCTAAAATTCGCAATAATCTCAATGCTTATTTCGCCCCTGGGGAATATGATATGAACATAGTTATTGATATAATAAAAATTAATATAATACTTATAAAAGTGTGGCTATACGTTATTAAAGAAGCTTTTTTTTTTTTATAAATAGTGCTTTATATTTTATTCATAAGGAAAAATTTTGAAATATAACGAATGATTTATGGTTTACAGTTTTAGTAGAATTTTATCATCGATTATGATTGACTTTGGAGAAGAAATCAAACTTATAAAAATATAAAAATATGGAAATTATAGAATATCCCAGATATATTGATGAGATAATTGTAATAGATAATACTACATGTATTGTTAATCCATTTAAAGAATTGAACAACAATTTAATACAATATTGATTATGCAATGGGAAAGTAATTAGGCATTTAAAAAAGTTGTTAATGATGAAATATTTATGAAGCGTTCATTACATTAATAATAAGGGGGAAAAGAGATATTATTGATCCAATACATATCAGCCAAGGTCGCAGAAAAAACAATTTTAAATAGGTTTAACTTTTAAAATGGTATGCTAAAATCCAATGTAGAAGCATTTGAATGGTCTACAAACGATATTAAATGGATTTCCTTAATGCGCATTTCACCCCTGGAGAATATAGTATGAAAGAAGTTATTGATGTAATAAAAATGAATAATATAATTGTAAAAGTATTATTAAAGAATCATTATTATTGATAAATGATGTTTTGTATTTTATATATAGGGAATAATTTTGGAATATAACAAATGAATGAGGTATGGGATACAATATTACTAGAATTTTATCATCGATTATGATTGACCATGTAGATGAAACTCTAACTGATAAATATACAAAAATATAGAAATTATAGAATATCCCAGAACAATTGATGATATAATTGTAAGACTACATGTATTGTTCATGCTTTTAAAAAATTGAACTGAAATAAATACAATGGAAAAAGGGAAGAGATTAAAGTATTTAGACAATTACAAAAAGTTATTTATGGTGAAATAATTATGAACCGTTATATTAAAAATAAAGCAAAGAGAGACATTATTGATTCAAATACATATTAGCCAAGATCACAGAGAGTACGAGAAATTTAAGAGTTTAAATTAAAAAACGTAGGCGAAGATCAAATGTAAGAAAAGCATTTGAACAGTAATTGGAAGTTAGAAGGTTGATAGTAATATATTAAAGGATTTCCAGAAATGAAAATATTAATACAAAAATAGTGTAAAGTTTGTGTACACAACTAGTGGTAATTTTTCCCATATTTAGAGCATTTTTCTAAGACAATGATAAAAGAAAAGTTATTTGACAATATTAAAAAATAATAATAATAATAGAGGAAAAAATTCTAAATGTTTAGGAAAATGAAGGCCTAATGCAAAAAAGATGGTTAATGTTAAAAACAATGTATGATTGGTTTATAAAATTAGTTGTGACCTTTACAATGAGAAAGAGCATTATATATATATGAAAAACAATAAAAAACAAGTTAAAAACCTGCTAATGCTTGTATTTTTGTCAATAGCTGGTGTTCTACAAAAAACACTGTCAAGTGTATGTTTACATAAACGTCAGAGCAAGCATTCACTATCTCTAACTTTAATTCCACTTTCAGATCATGATTTCAAGCTATTTGCTATCATCAGTGAAAGACAGGAATAAGAAACTAGATCTAAACACAAATTCTGAGCGTTTATGAAACAGTTTCTATTCAGCTTGCAAGCGTGAATCTTTTAGACACGTAATGTCTTCAAACTCAGCATAGCAAGCCAGATAGCTGTATGGGTCTAATATCAGTTCAGAATCACCACATAGTAGAAGCCTCTGCAATATATATCATTGCTAGAAAGACCTCAAAGGTATATTTATGAAAAACAAAAAACAAGTTAAAAACTTGCTAACGCTTGTATTTATTTTTTTAGGTCTTTCTAGCAATGATATATATTGAAGAGGCTTCTACTATGTGGTGATGCTGAACTGATATTAGACCCAAATAGCTATCTGGCTTGCTATGCTGAGTTTGAAGACATTATGTGTCTAAAAGATTCACGCTTGCAAGCTGAATAGAAACTGTTTCATAAACGCTCAGAGTTTGCGTGTAGAACTAGTTTCTTATTCCTGTCTTTCACTGATGATAGCAAATAGCTTGAAATCATGATCTGAAAGTGGAATTAAAGTTAGAGATAGTGAATGCTTGCTCTCACATTTATGTAAACATACGTTTGACGGTGTTTTTGGTAGAACGCCATCTATTGGCATGTATATATATATATATTGTAACCTCTGCTTTCTTCACGTATTTCACTTTACATACAAATAAATGCCCAGGTGCCAATTCCATACAAGATAGAAGAAATTTATAACTGAAATTGCTTTTCTACTTACTAATAAGATTTTTATGTCAATATTATTCTATGGCATAGTTCAGTTGGGGTTGTAGGGTATGGTTCTCATATAAGATGCAAATAGTATGATAGAAACATTTATAAATAACAATTTTATAATGTTGATTCAACTATATTATAAGCATCTATTAAATAATAAAGATTATTGTGAAATTGATAATTATTACACTAAATAAAGTATAGACAATGATGTGGATCGGGTACCTTTTTGCCCTACATCACCATCTATTCTAAGCAAGGTAAAACATATTTTTGACACTGCAGTGTTAAGATCTGTGAACTCTAGACTGTTTAAATAAATGACCTATACCTGCAAATCTATAAATTCTAAAATTATATTATGCTAAACATATGTGTGTGTGGAAATGGACAATCGAATGCATATAATAAAACAACTCATATGGGATATTATTTCAACAAAACATTTATTGTAAGAAAATTTATTTTATAAGACATCGATGATGATTTTAATATTTCCCTTATAGTAATACAAATTTGATTAATATTTGTTATCTAAATTTAAGTGACAGTTTTATTAATATTTTCCTTTTCATTAAATAAAGTAAAATTTTCCTAAGTTAATATTACATTAATACTGGAGGATGAATTGTTAATAATGATAATAAAGGAGATATTGATAATATATGTAACATGATTTAATAATTATTTATAATTAATAATTTTAGTAATGGCCTTCTTCAATATTTCTTTGTTTACCATATTTTCGAGTATGTGCACCTTTAAAAACTACAAATACAATGCATTTATAAATTATAATTTCTATTAGTTTATTTACAGAAAGGATGGTACAATAAGGTAATCATTAAACTAACGATCTTATGTAAAATGTATTATAAAATCTATAAAACATTTATCTGATATAATCAGTATATATATTGTATGAAAATAACTACACCCAAATGAAGAAAGGGAGGGGAATAATAATAAATAAACATTCGCATATACACATGTGAGGGTTAATCAAAATCTCCAAATTCAAGCTTGATTCTTTAATATTATATCTACTAACTTTTAAGACACAAAGGTTATGGAACTTAACCAACCTATCATTAATAAATGGGGCATTTGCCACTTCATTTAAAAGGAAAAGAAAATACATCTTTCTCAGCATATGCTTTCTAATATGTAAGAACACTAACCACGCAAGATTTAATAAGCAAATCTATCAAGGAGAGTATAACTCAATCCATATAATAAAATTATCCCTACATAAATAAATTTATAAAGAGACACAATTTTAATTCTCTGTTTTTTAACAAATGGCACCAAATGAAACCGAAATAAAAATAAAATACAACTTTGGAAAAATAATTTTCAACAGTGCACATACACTTGAATATACAATTATATATAATATGATTTCTAAATCATATAAGATAATAAGCTGTCATATTATAATAACAATAATTTGCACCAAGCATAACAAAAAAAATTATCTAACTATATAATATCTACTAACGTTTAAGACAGAAAAGTTACGGAACTTAGCTGACCTATCATTAATAAATGGGGCATTTGCCACTTAATTTAAAAGGAAAAGAAAATACAACTATCTCAGCATATGCTTTCAAATAAGTAAGTACACTAACCACCCACGATTTAATAAGCAAATCAATCAAGGAGAGTATAACTCAATCCATATAATAAAATTATCTCTCGATCTACATCCAAATGCACTCAACATATTTCTTACATACATAAATTTATAAAGGGACAAAATTTTAATTCTCTATTTTTTAACAAATGGCACCAAACAAAACCGAAATAAAAATAAAATACAACTTTGGAAAAATAATTTCCAACAGTGCACACACACCCGAATGTATGATTATATATAATATGATTTCTAAATCATATAAGATAATAAACTGTCATATTACAATAATAATAATTTACACTAAGTATAACAAAAAGAATTGTCTATCTATTATAAGCAATAAGAAAAAATACCTATCAACATTTAATCATTAAATGTTGAGTTTTTTTTTAGACTTGAAAGTTTGAACGAAAGCATACGCACTGCTTCCAATAATAACAATGAATTACAGCATTAAAAAAATACAAACGTTGCTCCTATCTGCTGATGCATAATTTAACAAGAGCTGTAATAGTTTTCAATATTTTAGAATCTCCTAATAAACACTATAAACAACATGGGTATGCAATGGAATTATTTTATTAATCACAAGAAACAAAACTTCCGACTCCGTAAAATAATCCTAGTAAAAGTTTATGACTTTATTCCTTTAGTTTTTTTTAGTTAATATAATTTTCATTGACCATTAAATCCATTATCAATGATTTATTTATGTATGTATACGTTGTTATAATCAATTACTAAATATTGTTAAGTTATGCATTTAATTACTCATTTTTTATATGTGTGAACAGTAAAGTTCTTTGGTATATATAACTATCCTCCTGATATAAGAGTTAAAATAGACAAATCCTTTCATTTTAATTTTATTTTGCATAGTATAAATAAAAAAGTTTTTTAACTGAGAGCACATAAAGCATTCCACTACAGTGTTTAATACAATTTTTGTAGTTATCTTCATTTTTAATAATTTTTATAATTCCGATATCATTTATTCATGGTAAATACTTTAAAATAAACTATAATTAATAATCTTACATAATATCCATGCATTTTTGAATACAGTAAACTTAGACCATCAGTTGATAAAAACCAGAGCTGGGTAACTTGAGAATTTATTCTTCCACGTTTCTTCTTATTTCGAGTTATATGATAGAAAAACTATCCACAGGAATAGTAGCAAATCTTCATGATATAGAGTTCACTTATCCTACTATTTTTTAGAGAATTATTCTATTTTCTATAACCATTTTTTTACATTCTCTTTCTTGGAATCTTTTGTTAAAACTCTCCCTTATGCCCGTTTATTTTATTATAACCAATTTGGCAATATGCCAGAATTTCCTTGCTTATAAAATGTCAATAATAGAACATTGGAACAAAAGAAGAAAAAATATTAAATATTAAATATTAACTTACAAATGCTACACAATAATAAACAGATAACCTTTGCAATTTTAAATGTAAGATTTCAAGTAATACACAATTGATAAATAAAATATTTAAAAAAATCATTCTAATTAATGGTATATGTGTGTATCTGTTTTCTACGGCCTGTGAATTCTACTACTACAGTTTGGACATTATAAGTAACAGTATAAAATATGAATAAAGTGTGAGATGATGTAAAATGAACATACACCCACATGTACAAGTTAAATCTTGGATGGGTGTAACAATTTTATAACTTGCTCATAGCTTGCATTTTATAATCAGCGTTTATGTAAACTAAGCTTGTTAGTGATCTATTGGTAAAGCCTCATCAAGTGATCATAAAATGCAAGCTATGAGTAACTTACAAAATTTATAACTTGTTTTATTTATCACAATTGCACCCTTGAAGGTTTTTGCAATGATAAATGGTGAAACTGAACTGAATTCAGACACATATAGCTATCTAGTTTGTTTGATGGATTTGAAGATATTTACTTATCTGAAAAATTCGTGCTTTCAAATTGATAGAAACATGTTTCATAAATGCTGTTTGTAGAGTTGGTGTTTAGATGTAGTTTCTGGTCTTCATACCCTTTACTGATGTGAGCCAACTAACTCGAAACCATGGTTTAAAGGTTCGAGACAAATGAAAGAGATATTGAATTCTATCTCTCTCAGCGTTTATGTAAACTAAGCTTGTTAGTGAGCTATTGGTAAAGCTCCATTTAGTGATCATAACATACAAGCTATGAGCAAGTTACAAAATTTATAACTTGTTATATATATTATAACGATCCAAACGAAATGGTAGATCGCATCGCACCGCACCGCACTACCAAAGGGCGCCATCTAGGCATTTGAGCCTAGAAAAATTTATAGAGTAGGCAGATACGCGCTGTTAGGATTCCACTTTATTTACATATTTAGATCGTTAGCCCATTGTCACTAGCTCAGTGGAATAGCAGAGATTTAATAATATCATTTACTAGTATATAAAAGAATAAAGTAAGCCACTGCCAGTAATTATCATACAAACAGATTTATTTATGCACATATATATATATAAGGTTTAAAATTATTTTAGTGATTTACATTTAAACATTTAACATTATTTTTAACTTTGATTTTACTTTAATTTACATTGAGTTACTATTTTATTATAAATTTACATTTTTAATCAAGTTCGCACAGATGGGCTTATAAACCTGTTTAATATGTTGCTATAGATCGGTTACATAGATTTCAACGGTCAAAAACATTTCAAAGTAAACATAAACGATCAAAATACAAAATTATTGATTACTGACGATTGCATAGGGAATTATAAGAAACCCTCTAGTATTCATCGTAAGATACTTGCATCGTCACCAATAACTTAAAAGACATCCGAATAAATACATTTTTAGATACTCACCGTAAGGTATCATTATTTATCGAATGTCTATATATTTTGATCAAATATGAAACGCAAAACATAGTTAACCGATAAACAATCCATGCAAGCGTCTATAAACAACTTAAATTTAATGCATTTTTATTTAGGGTCGAGCATGAATACTACATAGATTTGCATTGAAATTAAAATATCCTATCCCTATTTAACCTTAGGCTAAACTTCGCAGTCAAACTGGCGTCAATCCATCTGATACATCGATGTATTCAATGTAATACGAAATACAGCAGCACCAAAAGAATTAAGAAAAGACATTGACTCTCAATCAGATAGGAATATTACATCTATCTAACGAGAAGAACAATAAAAAAAAAAAACTCCATAGAAAGGAACTGCGTTCTCCGTCTTATAATTCCTTCCATAGGCAAACGGGTGAGTGCGGCGTATATATAAACGATTCTGCCCGTGGCGAATCTCCGATTACATCTACTAACTACATCAATATATCCAATCCATTGACCCAATCTAACAACGACATAAATAACCTAAGATTACCCTCCCCTAATATAACTTTACAAATCTATACAGCCATTCACGCCCGACTTAAGTTTAACATTTTTATAATTTTTTTAACGGAGAACAACAATCATAATAAAACTTAAAGAACAAAAAATAAATAAATGGAAATGATTTTACAAAATAAATAAGAAAAAAAATACATCAAATAACATTATTAATTTAGTTTGGTCAGATAGGAAACTAATGCAATTATTTTAAATACGAAAAGTTTTTAACTTAATGTTCATTAATTGTAAAGTTCTTACGGTTTTAAACAGTTCATCTTTATCTGTCGTTTGTAAGTTTGAACGGGAATTCCCACGCCGTCCTAAAATTGGTATCCATTTAGCCGTTGTTTTATTTATTCATTCGGAGGTTTTTTAATTTAGTTGGTCCTCAATGTAGGAAACGATAGTTCATTTCTCCCTTCTTTAACAGCTGAAAGAATTGACCGTGCGTCTGTCAATTCCTCCAACTCCGGACTACTACATATAGTCACATCGTAATAATCAATTTCCAGTCACTGATTAATAATTTCCAAAATTTTCCTTTTATATTAATGTGAAGGATTGAATTTACATTACGTCACCGATGCGATGGTCCTTTCGCTGCGGTCCGATTCCATAGGGATTTCTTCTTATTTGCTAACAGTTTCTATTGTTTTCCACTCTGACTGATGTTTTTACATTTTAAATGCCCAAGGCTGGTTTACATTTAACTAATTAACAATCATTTCCATTTCTGATTAATTAACCTGTTTTCCAAATCAAAAATATATTTAAAGATAAATTTAAAGATATAATTTTATCTCCAAATCTTTTTAAAATTTAGTTTTAAAATACTTTTTCTTTAATAAAAATTTTATTTTAATAATTTTTTCATTATCTGTGCGACTTAATATATAAGAGTTTAAGACGATATTTTAATTTCAATTTTTAAAGAAAGTTTTTAAATGCGAACTTTTTATTTTAACTTGTTTAATAATATATATAAAAAAAAACAATGTAACGAACGTCTGTGCTCGTTACATATCAGTAAAGTTACTTAAAAAAAAATGATCAAAAAAAAAAAATATTTTACTTAGGGTTAGTAATTACGGTATTAACAAAATTTCCAAACATTCAGTTAATAATTTTACAAAAAAACTATATACAAAAAGAAAAAGAAAATGTTGACCATCGCCTACCTAAGGACCATTTACGTTAACACCCCTCCCCCCGAGAATTCTATTTTATTTTATACATTTTATTTTTACTCACGGCATGACAAGTAAATTATTTAAATTATTTAGGAAGGTTGCATTGAAGTAAATATATTTTTAAATTTAAACTTGATCTGTCGGTCAATTCTTTTTATCAATATCTTATTAGCAATAAATATCATTGATTAAAATTAGACTGGGCTGGTTAAGGGAATTGTTTCGAGCGCTGGATTATGAGCCTACTACCCGAATATGTTAGTCTTCAGACTAGCTGGCGCCCCGGGGTTTACCCCGAAACAAATAAAGTATTTGGATGGTAGGGGTTTGAATCTAGCAGCCGAGATGGGCCATTGTTGATAGTTAAAGCTATTAATAAGATCTCCCATTTTGCTCGAACGTGCCGGTTCGTTCACCTAACCTTTATAATATGATAAATGTATTGTGAAGGAGTTTGAAACCGGCCAAAACTTATATATGCGTATAAGTAGGTGGTTTCAGCGTTTTGACCCGGTACATAAATGGCTTTACCCAACGTTTGGGGCTGAACCTAAGAAATAACAGTAAATAAATGTTTGTGTTTCTTGTTTAAAAATAAAAACCTTAAAGAAATCTAAATTACGTAGGTAAAAATGTATTAAATTAAAAATAAAAAAAAAAGAATTGACCGAATTTTTTTCTTACTTCTTTAAATGAAAAGAGATTTTGTGCTATTTACGTTCTGTTTAAATAAATGACAGTTGGGTGTTTGGGCGGAGTTAAAGCATTAAGATCGGGTAGGATAAACGGACAAAAGAGAGCGGAGCCAGCGTGTATTTCCAGTTTAGAAAGAAATAAATAAAATAGAAATTAGTAAACTTATTAAAATAAAACGGTATCAAAAATAATGATAAAAAAGTGTTTAAAATTATAAATTTGAAAATAAAATAAAGCCAAAATGGAGACTCAAGGTAAAAATATAGAAAATATCCCGAACAAAGAAAAAAGGGAAATCATAGCTTTATTAACTTGCATGTTCGAAAAACAAAAAGAAACAGCAGAAGAATATAAAAAAATAGCCGAAGAGCTTAAAAACCAAAATAATGAAATGAAGAGTAAATTGGAAGGGCAAGCTGAAATGCTTGAAAAGCTAAAGGACCGGATCGAAATGGGCCAGAATAAAATAAAAGAAGATATTAGGGAAGAAATAGTTGAAATTAAAACACAAGTAGAGAATAAAATAGAGACTGCTTACCAAGCAATAGAAAAAAATAAGATAGAAGATAGAAAAATAATTGAAGAAATAAAAGTTGAAGTTACGAATTTAACTGTGAAAGTAAATCAAATAAATCGTAGTCAAAATAGCCCACAGACTGAAATAGAAAGTAAAGCAGAACAGGATAGTGCTAACACAGAGAAAAAAATAGATCAAGAAATAGAAGAGAGACATAAGTTCAAGTTAGAAAATAGCGTAGAAAAGTTTTCACAAAAATTTAAAAAGGTTAATGTAAAAGTTCGTAGTTGTTTTAAACATAGATTTAAAACAAAGAGAAAGCGTAAAAAAAAATATTCACGGTTAGAAAAAATACGGAGGTCTGTGAAGCTTAAAAATTTTCTAATTTGCAAGGAAAAAAATAAAACGGAAAGAAAAAGAGATAAAATAGATTTTAATCCAGAGATAGAAGTGAGAATATGGAGTATAATTTATGATAGTGAGTTAGTAGAAAGAAAGAAGGAACCACCGGACATAGTTTAAAAGTTAGTAATCGGGCGGAATAGTAAAGGAAATAAACAAAAAGGACCGGAAATGGACAATGAACTCGAATATGATTATTCTAACGTCAATAATTTGTTAAATTTAAAACTTCTATTTAAAATTAAAATAATAAATCAAAAATAAATGAATGATGATAAATTAAAGTTAATCTTAGTAAATAAATAACAATCTTAGAGTTTTTAAAATGTTAAAGGAACGATAAAATGATTTATGTCAAAACCCTCGATTATGTCTTATCGATTATATTGATATCCCAGCTCATAAGTCTAGAACATAGCGGAGCATGACGCAAACAAAATAAATATGTAAAATCAAATTAGACAAACAAAATGATTATGTCAAAAATCCTCGATTATGTCTTATCGATTATATTGATACCCCAGCTCATAAGTCTAGAACATAGCGGAGCGTGACGCAAACAAAACAAATGTGTAAAATCAAAATAGTCAAGCAAAATGAAAATGTTTTTTTTTTTTTAAAAAAAAAAAAAAAGAGAGTAAAATAACGCTTTAAAAATAAAAATGAAATAAATAAGTGTATAATGAACGTATTAATGGAAATAAAACATTATCAAATAAAGTTAAAAAAAAGAAAAAAAAGAAAAGTGTATTAAATTAGGATTGAGGTGTGTGCGAGTATTTGGGCAAGGAGATAAATTCCAGGCCTGACTTTTGTTGGATTAAGCCTTGTCTTACGGTGACTTTGTTCTACAGATGGGTAGTGCGAAAAATAATTAATATTGATGATGATGCGCCAGTAGAAAAGTCCTGGCATATAAAAATTAATAAATCTGGAGGAAAAATTCCCAGTAACCAAATAAAATAAATATTTTAGTAAGTCGAATGTGCAGTAGAGATAGTCCTGCCATTCGCAATCTTAAAGTCCCTTTTCATGATCCGTTGTGCACAACAGTTGCCCATGCTGTAGCCACGACTTCCGCAAGAAATTAAAAGTTGGTTTAAATCAGCACAAAGTCGATCTGTGTGTTGAATTGCCTTATATTTTGCTGCCTACTTCTCTTAATATTACATGCACTCTAGAAAAATAAGAATTTGAAATGGTCAATACTTAGGAAAAGTGATCAACGCACAGGTTAATCAAGAAAAATGTTAGTAAATAAATAAGTATGCATGGGTATATACGCGCACATACACTGTAATATTCGGTAAATACGATACCTTATGATGAGTATCTTAAATGTATTTATCCAGATATCCTTTTAGGTTATTTTCTTGGTACTGCTGCACCTTATGGTGAGTGCAAAAAGGGGTTTATTTATTATAGATTCCCTGTAAGCAAGTCCAGTAATAACTCGATATCTAGAATATTAGTAGGTGTAGAATTATGCTGCATGTATACACATGTGTAGGAATTATCTAAAATAAAAAATTAATAAATCTTTATAGTCAACAATTAAAATTGTAAGAGATAAAATGGTCAAAAATGACGCATTTTACTCTAAAATGGAGGGGGGTGTAATGTGCCAATGCCAAATTGGCACATGTATATAAAATAATTTTGTATAAAAATTATTATCAAAACCTTTCGGAAAAAAGAATTTGAAAGTGACAATTAATTACTTTAAAGAGGGGAGAGGGAGTTTTCCTATAAAAAAACAAAAAAACAAACTAAGAGTTTCATAAAAGTTAAAGAGTATTATTATAAATTGAAAGTTTAAAAAAATATAAAAATCTCTTTTCATTCCAGTTTATTATAATAGATTATATTAGTGCGTGCGAATGTAAACAAAAGTATGCATGTTAGAATAATATTAAAAAAATAAATAAATATTGAAATGAAATGTATTTAAAAACACAGTGGTGGACTGCTAATTAAACATATGAAAACAACACATTTTAAAAATAGCTACTACTAATCAAATATTCAATCGGAAAACACGTTGTCATATAATTAATCTAAAGGAATTTCGACAACACGTATTGCCGGAGGATATTAAAACAAAAACACGTCGCAGGTATAAATAGACTTTTTTTTTCGTTTTATCAAGTTAGTTGGAGTTTGAAATTCAGTCTAGTTTTACTGTGTCAGTTTACAGAAATGCAGTGCTGAAAAGCTTTTGGAAATATACGCTTGTGCTCCAGCCTTGTTAGTCCAATAAGACCATCAAAACCTGCCTGAGAAGTAATGTCTGGATAACAACACAGAAACCCTCCGTCAAAACGTGCAGCTGTCTCCAAGAAGAAACCAATGGATTACCATAAATTCTCTTCCATAAACAAAATCTAACCGGTTAGATACAATCCATTAGAAGCAGCAGAAGTAGCCACCGACAAGAAAAAAAAATCCTAGGTATCTGTTTTATTATTATTATTTACCAGTAGTAGTCACCACTGTAATCCGTAAATATTGAAGATTAACATTATATGAACTCTATCATACATAAAAGGAACTATTGATGTGTGTGCGAGAGTCTCAAATGTCATTAATGCTTTATTATTATTTTTGCGAATGAGAGTTAATTTAAATGTCTAAGATTATGTTGCTTTGTTCATGAAATATCCTATCATATGTAAATTTAAAATGTGCGTGTGTGAAATTTGGATTTATAAAATGTTTAGAATGCGTGGATGTTGGTTAGTAAATTATATTTAAACTTAATTGATGTTGATTGAAATAAATTATTTTTAAATTTAAACTTGATCTGTCGGTCAATTCTTTTTATCAATATCTTATTAGCAATAAATATCATTGATTAAAATTAGACTGGGCTGGTTAAGGGAATTGTTTCGAGCGCTGGATTATGAGCCTACTACCCGAATATGTTAGTCTTCAGACTAGCTGGCGCCCCGGGGTTTACCCCGAAACAAATAAAGTATTTGGATGGTAGGGGTTTGAATCTAGCAGCCGAGATGGGCCATTGTTGATAGTTAAAGCTATTAATAAGATCTCCCATTTTGCTCGAACGTGCCGGTTCGTTCACCTAACCTTTATAATATGATAAATGTATTGTGAAGGAGTTTGAAACCGGCCAAAACTTATATATGCGTATAAGTAGGTGGTTTCAGCGTTTCGACCCGGTACAATATATATGTGCATATGTTTGTGGAGATGAAAAGTAAAGTGTGAACACAAGCAGGGATGTATAAGAATTAATGTTGTTGGGAAAAAATGAAATTACATAATGTATTTTGTCTGTGGAATTTATATAGTTATTATAGAATGACTATAAAAATTGTAAATACTTTGCAAAATGTTTATTGGGGTTAAATATGTAGAGGACATTCAGATGATATTTTAAATGCAGTTCTTCATTTGACTAAAGTATTTAGTAAAAAAGTGTTGGTAACTACATTATTTAATAAAAGAATGCTTATTTATTATTCATTTCATGCACGGATATAGAAATATAGATAGTTTTATCTATTAATGTATTATAAAGAGTTTACTAATGTTGAAATGAGAGCAAAAGTTGGCGTTTAGGACATTCTACCCCATAATTATTGGGCAATGTCATATTTAGCTTCAATAGCAAAATACCTGGTCCATGACAATTAGTTCAACTTTTCAGTTATCATATGACTTTCATGTCAAGTAAAATGAAAAATAAAATCATTCACAACGTTATTTCAAGTCGAATTAAAAAATCCTATAACAACCAAAAAGATTTTAAAAATTATTCTCAAACACAAATGGCAATCTACAAAAGAAATACTCCGGAGAATCGTATCTCATTTATCAAAATAAAACAATTTTGAAATTGACAATTTGAAATTTCTGAAGTAACTATGGCAAATGGGTGAATTGAAATACAATCAGAAAGACAGAGACTGTTCTTGTTTATAGAACAAACAGATCTATAAATTTATATCCCCCAAAATTACTTAACGAGTCTTAAAGTTATAATTATAAATTTACTTAACGCACATTGATTACGTAAGTAATATTTTCAAAGGCTGATGTAGAGATCCCTACTATCGCATTTTTACGCGCACATTCTTGAGGTTACAGCCTTAGTAAATATTACTTAACAAGTCTTTACAACCAGGTGAATATTATTTTTTATCACCAAAATGTTCTCTAAAAAAATTGTATTTTTCCTTTAATTTACTTTATAATTGATTAAAAAAAGTTGCGTACTTTGCAGCAAAGATTAATTATTTAACTGGAGGATGAAAGCAGATTTTATTTTATCCGAATTTACTTATTATGTATACCGATATTTATATTCATGTAAAAATATTCATAATCTTCTTTCTTATTATTAATTCCCCATTCCATAAATATATATAAATTGGTTATTAAAATATATAAAGTTATGATTTTATTCTTGATATACTATTCTTTATATATGTGATGTTTACCAAATTATAATTAAAATATAAAAGGATAGCATGTTTTTATAATGTCAGAAGTATTGATTTTTACCAATTGAATTTTTAGCTGATGTGACGTATCTGTAAGTATATCATAGTATGTGCAAATTTATACAATAATTGTTACCTTGCATAGAATATAAAATTTGGGATATGATTAGAAAAATAATTTACAAATGGCTATTTATATATGCAAGTGCAATCTAAAAAGAACTTCATTACATTCTGGTATATTTAATTATAAATCTGGACAAGTCCACATTTTTAATTGTACATTTTGCCATGTAAAAAGTAAAGTCTGAGGAGGAAAGCATGTTTGCATAAAATAAAGCAATACATTAGACGAAAGTCAACTAATGTATTAATCAGAATTAATGATTTCCTTTATCCTTTAGAAACATATTCCAGATACCTGCCTTTTAAGCTTGTTGTCTTTAAAATAACAAAAAAAAAACATGTTTATATTATCAACAAAATATATAGTATTCACTTTGTTTTATATATAAGAAAAAGTTGGAAACGTATGTATTTTTGGTAATATAAAGATATTTTCCACTGTAAAGAAATCAAAACGCAATGACTTGGTAAGACAAATGTTGTATAACATATTTTGCATTTTATAAGAATATCGTCATTTATTTACAGTACTTTGAATAGTTATTTTAAAGTGGGTATTAATTTAACAAAATAGTGTATAGATTTGTTGATCTCTTTTATAACTTGCAATATATTTAATAAATTTCTAGATGAAAAAAAAAAAAACATTTTCATATAGATAAAATGAATGTTTGATGTATTTGTCACAACGGTTATTTATTTATTAGTTCACCTATTTTGTTACTGTGTATATACACATTTGGATAATGACACTGCTTGGCATGATTTTTATAACATTAATACACATGCTCCTTTTTGCTTTCATTTAGGTAGTTATTAAAACCCCTTTTCACAGAAATGTCCGATCACTTTCCATTTTCGATTAGGTTCCTTATATGATGTTATTATTAAAATTATTGGCACAGGGATTTAGTCAATGTAGGAAGAATATCCAGGAGAGATAGTGTGGGTATTTTCAATGCATTCTATGAAATTTTAATGTGCCTTCTGTCTTATAAACAGTTAAGTGACCTATTTTATATAAAATGGCAATTTCAATTTGTGATATTGCAAAAAGCCAGGGGTTAAGTTTTATTATATATGTGGACAATTTATTTTAAAGACACAGGATAGATCTATAGAAAATATTAAAGAAAACTATTTTTTATATTTTATATTCACTGCACTTTGGATTTGATAAATAGTGGAGCAGAGGTTATGGAATAGGGTTAGTACGTGAAAAGAGTTTATTAAGCATTGTCTGGTCAATGATGAATTTGGAAGTGATATGGTTCACTTCCAAGTGTTATCAGTGGCCAGCTATGCTTTTTTGAAAGAGGGGAGCATTTCTGTTGTTAATTTTTCAGATTTTAGATCTATTAGAAGTGTGCCATATGTCTGAAGATATTCAAGATAAATTTATAGATCCTGATAAAAAAAAACACTTACTGGAAGAGAAGACAGAACATGCTGATGGCTATATGATGTTAGATAAAAATAAATCAAAGACCAATCTCTTTTGCACATATTTTAAAATGATGCGAAAACTGGGCTATGACTCGGTGGTATGTTTAGATACAGTCATTGATCATTTGAAAATGGCTGCATTTGATCATCAAATGATGTCCAATAAACAACGTTTTACAGCTGCAGCTGTCATTTATAAGTTCTTTAGCCCTTCTATATGGAAACTGTTTAAGTATGTTTTCAAAACTGGAAAACTTTTTCCATCTAGGAGCATTTCAAAATTTTCTTCTATTATAAATACTCCCAATTAGAATAATTTATAAGAGATCGCATCATTTTGAAATATGTGATTTTAATGCCTCCAACATCATATACATTGTTTAATTCTGTATTACCTTACAACTTGTCTTTTATCAGGTTTTTTAAGTTAATCTTGATTTTTTGAGGTAACATGGTTACTTTCCTATACTGACCTTATAAACTATCGATCCTTATAATAGGAAAGATTTATGTAAAAAGATGCGGAAGATGTTTAAATATGTTTTTAATAACTGTAAATAAATAATTTAAATGATCAAATTTTCGTATTAAAATTTGACCATCATATTGTATTTTATATCTATAATTTACAGTGATCACTTTAAAACGAAACTGCTCCTGACAAATCCCTATAAATAAAAATATTCTATGTAATGTATCTACCCAATTTTTATACCTTACTAGAAGCTTATCAAGACGTTTATTTTCAATGAATCACATGACTCTACTGCAACTCCATCCAATGGCCGTTATTTGCATTATATTACAATAATTATAATTAGTAAAATTAATCTATGTACATCGAAATGATTAAATATAGTACAATTCTTTTTAGTTTATATTTATGATTACAAAACAATCTAAAAATAAACAAAAAATATTATTCTAATATTCCCAATAATCTCAATGCTTATTTCGCCTCAGGGGAATATCATATGAACACAGTTATTGATATAATAAAAATTAATAATATACTTATAAAAGTGTGGCTATACGTTATTAAAGAAGCATCATTTTTGATAAATGGTGCTTTATATTTTATTCATAAGGAAATATTTTGAAATATAACTAATGAAATATGGTTTACAGTTTTAGTAGAATTTTATCATCGATTACGATTGACATTGTAGAAGAAAATCTAACTTATACGAATATAAAAATATTGAAATTATATAATATCCCAGATATATTGATGAGATAATTGTAAGAGATAATACTACATGTATTGTTAATCCATTTAAAGAATTGAACAACAATTTAATACAATATTAATTATGCAATGGGAAAATAATTAGCCATTTAAAAAAGTTGTTAGCGATGAAATATTTATGAAGAGTTCATTACATTAAGGATAAGAGAAAAAAGAGATATTATTGATCCAAATACACATCAGCCAAGGTCGAAGAAAAAAACAATTTAGAATAGGTTTAAATTTTAAAATGGTATGCTAAAATCCAATGGCGAAGCATTTGAATGGTCTACAAACGACATTAAATGGATTTTTTTCAATGTGCATTTCACCCCTTGGGGAATATAGTATGAAAATAGTTATTGATGTAATAAAAATGAATAATATAATTGTAAAATTATTATTAAATAATCATATATCATTGATAAATGATGTTTTATATTTTATATATACGGAATAATTTTGGAATATAAAAAATATATGAGTTATGGGTTACAATATTACTAGAAATCTATCATCGATTATGATTGACCATGTAGAGGAAACTCTAATTGATAAATATACAAAAATATGGAAATTATAGAACATCCTAGAACAGTTGATGATATAATTGAAATATTACAGGTATTGTTGATGCTTTTAAATAATTGAACCCTAATAAATACGATGGAAAAAGGGAAGATATTAAAGTATATAGACATTTACAAAAATTTGTTAATGGTGAAATAATTATCAACCATATATATTAAGGATAAAACAAAGAGAAATATTATGGATCTAAATACATATCGGCAAAGGTCGAAGAGAGTAGGAGCATTTTAAGGGTTTAAATTTAAAAAAAGTAGGAAAAAATTCAATTTAAGAAAAGCATTTGAACAGTAATTGGAAGGTAAGAAGGATGATAGTAGTATATTAAAGGTTTCCAGAAATAAAAATAATACAAAAATAGTGTAAAATTTTTGTACACAATGAGCGGTAATAGGTCCCATATTTAGAGCATTTATGAAATACAATGATAAAAGAAAAATTATCTGATGATATTTAAAAAAAGAAAAAAATACTAAATGTTTAGGAAAATTAAGGTGTAATGCAAAAAAGATGGTTAATATTAAAAATAATGTATGATTGGTTTATAAAATTAATTGTGACCTTTACAATGAGAAAGAGCATTATGTGTATATATATATGCAGAAAGGAGTTTGATATTAACTGAAAGCAGACCGTTTGATTCCTCTTGGAGACCTTAAAGGAACAGAGCAGGGCAAATCCATAATGTCCACTCCATAACTTATTGTTGTTGCAGCTGTTATTGCTATGTGATTATTTATGTAATATACGAACATGGATGGGCTTCTCACCAACATAAATTAGATAGCATGGTGAGTTTATTGGCTTTTTCCTTCCAAGTTTAGATAAAAAATCATCATGGCTTTTCTTCTCAGTTGCCTGATAAGACAGAATGAAGAATATATGTGTAAGTGATAAATATTTTTTTCATATATACAGTCATGACAGACAAAAATAAATCATGGGCCTTATTCTCACAAGGCTGTAAAGTACCAACCTATGTAGCAGTTGGTGGCCGATGGCAGAAGGTGGTCAAATCCCCTGATTGTGGACTCAGGCTGCCATATGATGACTTTTTGTTTACGAACTTACAACTGCAGATCACTTTCAAGTGAAAAAAGATTGCAAGAGTTAGAAGAAGAACTTTCTTATATTAAATGGGACATAATTGGACAATGTGAAGTTAAAAGTAAAAGTGAAAAAACAATTGAATTAAAAAGTGGACATGTACTCTACTACAAAGGCACAAATATTGAAAATACAAGTGGAGTAGGATTCATTATAAATATTAAATGGAAGAACAGCATTGTGGAGATTGATGGTGTATTGGACAGAGTGGCAAGATTAGTTTTACAACTTTATAGCAGATAAATCAGGTTTATGCCCCAACAAGTTCCCATAGGGATGAAAAAGTAGAAAATCTTTATATGGATATACTAAAGGCTTTTGATCAGAGTAAACAACATTTTAAAATTGTTATAGGATATTTTAATGCTAGAATTGGTAAACAAATGAAAGATGAAATAGCTGTAGGTAATTTTGGTTATGGTAATAGAAATGAGAGAGGACATAGACTTGTGGAATTTGCAGAAAAATTTTATATTATGAATTCTTTTTTTGAAAAACATGTTAAAAGGAAATGGACATGGAAGCATCCAAATGAAGGTACAGCAGAATTGGATTATAATTTGACTAATAGAAAATACATATTTCAAGATTATAATGTTCTTAATAAATTTAACACAGGAAGTGATCATCGATTAGTAAGATGTAAGATGCATGTCAATGTTAAACTAGAGAGACAAAAATTATTAAGAAACACAACATTTACAGTTGATATTACTAATCTTCAGAAACATTCTATTGAATGTACATTAGATCTTACAAATGAGTTTCAAGTATTAGTAGATTTTGAACATAATTCAAATTTGAATGAAATTAATAAGAAAATAACTGATACATTTTTAAAAACTGCAACAAAGATAGCTGATAGAAAAAAGCAACAAATGACGAATAAAATTTCTACTGAGACTAGAGAATTTATGAAGAAAAGAAGGAATATGAAGATATACAAAACTTATGCATTAAAAAGGATTGAATATCTCAAATTATGAAAATTTTTTGAAAATGATATAAGAAAGTGTAATTGTGAACAGTGATGAAAGCTATAGAAAAGAATAAAAGTCTCAAGAGTATAAAATAACATTTTTGCATTGGTAGGAAACTTATATTTGTAATAAAAAAACTGGCATTATTACTAAAAAGGGCGATGACATCATGAAATATGTAGAAAACTTCTATCAAGAATTCTATAGTAATAAAGAACAAGAACCTCCTATACCTATTATATCTTCTGAATTGCCCAGAATGTTAAGTGAAGAAGTGGGACAGGCAATTAAATTTGTGAAGAAAGGGAAGGCTCCAAGTGAAGATGGAATTATGATTGATATATTAAAAGAAACACGTGAAGAAATAATTTTTTTTAGCAAAATTATATACAAAATGTCTAAATGATAAAGAAGTACCAGATGATTGGAACAATGCAGTATTAATATTTATATTTAATAAAGGTGATAAAGAAGATATTAGAAATTACAGGCATATCAATCTTTTATCAGTTTTATACAACTAGTCTACAGAGAACACGGTATTTCCACCAACCAAGAGAACAAGCTGGATTTTAAAGCGTTTTAGTACAGTAGAGTACATCCAGGTATTGAGAGAAGTTATAGAAAGCACAAATGAATATAAGTTGTCATTATGATTTGGATTTGTAGATTATGAAAAAGCATTTGATTCTATAAACATTTCTTTAGTGACTAAAGCATTGGATCATCAAGGTATAGATTCGGGATATTGACATATTTTAATTTTTTTTTATAAAAATGCAACAGCACCAATTAGATTACATAATGATAGTAGAAAAGTCAACAGTGAGAAGGGTTTAAGACAGGGTGACTCTATATCTCCAAAACGTTTTACAGCAGTGCTGCAAGAAGTATATTGTGGATTAAAATTTAAATCTAAAGGGGTGAAAGTAAGGAAAGTATTTAAGTCATTTAAATTTTGCAGATGATGTAATTGTTTTTGCAAATAATGCTTTAGAGCTACAGGAAATGTTGCAGGAGTTGCCAGATGAAAGTATGACCAAAGATAAATGTTAAAAAGACTAAAGTAATGTTTAATGGATTTTCTCAATATATGAAAATAAAGATTGATGATGATGAGTTAAAAGAAGTTAACAGTTCCAAATACTTTTGTCAGATTATTAATACAGATACTACATAATGGATGAAATTAATTATAGAATTAAACTTGGTTGGAGTGCTTTTGGTAGAAATAATTTGATACTAAAAGGAAATATGTCTATACGTGTAAAAAGGAAAGTTTTTAATAAATGTATTTTGACAGTTCTTACTTATGGACCTGAGACTTGGACACTTAATAGAAGAGCAATACAGTATCTCCAACTCATTCAGTTATAGGTACATTTAAATATAAGTTATTGTTTATTAATCATATATGTCATGCATTCCATTCCTTAATCCTATAGACATGAATGGTTAAGTATATTTCTTGTCAATAATAGTAATAAAATATGTTAAATTAAGTTATATGGACCCATCCTTTCATTTAAACTTTACTCCTCTATAGCTAGTAGAAATTTTAAATACAGTGTCTTTGAAATATTTTATAAAAAAGTTCAGCATAAACTTTCCAGAATAATAGCAAAAGTTCAACTTTAGAAACAAATGTTAATTCCTCCTACTGTACACAGAAACTTAGTTGCAAATATGCAATAGCTTTTTTTTACTCTTTAAATAAAAAAAAAGTCATTTTATCTTCAAAAAAATAATTAAATTGAACCAATAATAAAAATATTCTACACTTTTAAAGTAACAAGAAAAGTAATTAATTTAGCAAATAAAATAATTGAGAGCATGTTTGTCTATTTGACAATTCTCTGGTTTATTGATCCATCAATTCACTTAAAATGGTGTTTAAACTGGTTATTCAAAATATTGATTATGAAATTAAATATTTTACTGTGAAACATGATATTTGGTAGCTTAATGGAGTACATGAATAAAAAATGAAGTTGAAAGATGGCACAAACATACATGCACACACATATATACTGTACTATGAATACTAAACCAATCTAACCAAAACAGAACTTTCTACGACTATGAGTCAAATATATTGTAATATCTACACTGTGGATTGCAATATCAATGAGCAAACAAACCAGAAAATCACTTAGCAAATATCAATCATGGTCTTACAGATAAATAAGACAAACTTGGGTCAATTTAAACTATATACCAACATTTTTTGTGATAAGCCACCACCATTCTATCATTAAATATCCATCAAAAAATAATAAATATCATAAAAACTTCCAAATAACATCTGCAAGTACTTCATAAACAGGGTTTCAGATTATTAATAAAAAAAATTTTAAATTTCAGGTTATTTCATTATTTTTAGTTAGATGCAACCAGCTGTTACTGATACAATATATATATATAATCCCAGTGCATAACACTATACTGAAATAAATATACAAATATTAAGCAATTAAATCACCCCACATGGTTAAGAAATCCAGTACTGCCCTCTGTGAACTAATATATAAATATATGTTTGTTTGTAGCAAAAATTAAGATCGTTGCTTGCTAAAATTTCAAGTTCTCTGTTTGAGTTGGTTCGTATTTCAATATATAACATCATATAGCAAACAGGTCAAAGTGGTATCATTTTGACCTGGCTATTTTAAAATACGAACTCTAATGTATTTATATATTAGTTCACAGGGGGCAGGACTGGATTTATTAGCCATTGGGGGTGATTTAATATATATATGTTAATATGGAGATTTTATATATATAAATTGATACAAAGATTTTTACAGGTTGCATATACATAAGACATATTTTGCGGGTTCATCCATGTTAAAATATTTTATACATTGATATACTGACATTACAATTTGATAATACAAGTCTACCACTGGGTGATAAAAGATAGAAAAATGGCTGTAGAGGCACTACAATCACTGATTTCAAAAAATGTTAAAGTTCCACCAATAGCCAAAATATTAAATTAAGAATGTTTTTTTAAAAAAATCATTCCAAATTGGAGGAAGTTTGCATATATCATCTCACTTATTGATACAATCTGGCCTTTTAAATATCTCAATGTCTTCTCTAATTTTGCAATGGTAGAGATTATCACATCTGGATATGATCCTGGTACTAGAAAAATCAATTTTATGACCGGAATATATAGTATGGAGTGAGAGTGCTGATGATGATGAGTGTTGTTTAACTGCATTAGCATGTTCATCTTTCCTAACACTGATGTGACAATTACTCATATCTATGTAAAAAAAAACTTTACAATTTTCATACCAGATTTGTTAAACACCATGAGATTAAAGAGGGATTGAATCCTTAGCCTTGGTTATTATATTACTGAACTTTTGATGAATAGAAAATGTTGTAGTTACCTTATAACATTTTAATATACATCCAACACTGTCTGTAGGTTTTTTACATATGGAACACAAATCATAATAGCCGATTTATAATCATTTTGTTTTCTATTTTGTCAATTTGGGCCTGAAATAAAGCTTTTTTAATAAATTTATAATTATAACTATTTGCTAATAAAACACTATTAATATGATTTAGTTCTTCTTTCAGATGTCACTTATCTGAAAGGTTAATTGCCCTACTCAAAAGAGTTTTGGCTACAGAAAATATCTGAGTTGGATGATGATGAGAATGTAAATGTAAATATCTGTTTGTGTGTGTATTTTTTACGTAAATTAAAAAATATAAACTGTTTAGTGTCCTGATGACTAGAACATCAAAAAAGGGAGTTTTCCATCAGACTCTGTCTCCATTATAAACATGATTTGAGGATGCATATTATTTACATGTAAGAAAAAATAATCTACTTTATTTTTTTCATGTTGCCATATGTCAAAAGTGTCATCTATGTTTCTAAGCCAAATGAGAAGTTTTAATAATGATGATTAGAAAGCACAGGCTTCTATATTTTCCATGAATAAATCAGCTATTACTCTTGAAATAGGTGAGCCCATATGAGTACCAAAAATATGTCTGTAATGCTATCCATTGTAAACAAAATATGTGTTTAAGAGACAATGTCCAATTAAAGCAATAATATGCTTTGGCAAATTGCAGCATTGTGAAATTCCAATTGATGAAACTTTAAATGTAATTGCACAACACTCTAATTTGCCAAACCATATTATTGCTTTAATTAGATATTTTCTCTTAAACACATATTCTGTTAACAATCGACAGCATTACAGACAAATTTTTAGTACTCCTATGGGCTCATCTATCTCAGGAGTAATAGCTGATTTATTCATGAAAAATATAGAAGCTCGTGTCTTAGAATCATCATCTTTAAAACCAATTATTTGACATTGATACATAGGCGACATTTCTGTCATATGGCCACATGGAAAAAATAAATTAGGTGATTTTTTTCTTATATTTTAATGATTTGTATTCTGATATCAAGTTTACAATGGAGATAGAGGCTGATGGAAAACTTCCTTTTTTGATGTACTAGTTACCATGATACCAATTAGTCTATCTTTTTCCATTTACATTAAGAATACATATATGGACAGATATTTACATTTACATTATCATCATCACCCAACTCAAATTGTTTCTGTAGCCAAAACACGTTTAAAAAGAGCAATTAACCTTTGAGATAAGACACATCTGAAAGAAAAAATAAATCATAATAATAGTGTTTTATTAGAAAATACTTATAATGATAAATTTATTAAAAAGTCTTAATTCAACCACAAAATAGGAAACGAAAAGAAGATAGATTACTTATAAGGATTTGTATTCCATATGTAAAAGAAATCACAGACAGTATTGGATGTATATTAAAATGCTATAATACAATTACAGCATTTTCTACTGATCAAAAAATCAGCAACATAATAACCAACCTAAGGATTCAATCCCTCTTGAGTTTCATGCTGTTTATGAAATCTCATGTGAAAATTGTAAATCTTCTTACATAGGTATAGCCAAGCCTTAGGATTCAATCGCTCTTTAATCTCATGGTGTTTATCAAACCTCATGTGAAAATTGTAAACCTATTTACATAGGTATGAGTATTTGTCACATCAGTGTTGGGAGAGATGAACATGCTAATGCAGTTAAACAACACTCATCATCATCAGAACTCTCACTCCATACTATATATTCAGGTCATAAAATTGATTTTTCTAGTACCAGGATTATATCCAGATGTGATAATCTCTACCAATGCAAAATTAAAGAAGACATTGAGGCAATTAAAAGGCCAGATTGTATCAATAATTGAGATGATATATGCACACTTCCTCCAATTTGGAATGATTTTTTAAAAAACATTCTTAATTTAACATTTGGTTATTTGTGGAACTTGAACATTTTTTAAAATCAGTGATTGTAGTGCCTCTACAACCATCTTTCTATGTTTTATCTTTAATTTTTCTTTTATTATGGTTTCTCTCTTCATGAAGAATTTTCCCATTTTCAAAATCAAATTTAAATTTATATTTACGTGTTTTTTCATGATAAAAAAGACATTAAATCACCATTAATTTTTTTTACTATTTACAGGCTTATATAACAATTCATGCTCCCTTAATCTCTTCTGAATACTGCACCTAGATTCACCTATATATGATAGAATACAATCACAAAAAATGATATATGACATTACTTTTCTGCTTGACAGGTATAACATCCTTAGAATTATTGACTAATTTATTAATATTGTTTGGAACATAGAATGAAACATTTGAAATATGTATTTTCTGTTAGTCAAAATATAATCCAATTCTGCTGTACCTTCATTTGGATGCTACCATGTCCATTTCCTTTTAATATTTCTCTCAAAAAAGAATTCATAATATAAAGTTTTTCTTTTTCTGCAAAGTCCTCAAGTCTATGTCCTCTCTCATTTCTATTACCATAAACAAAATTACCTACAGCATTTTCATCTTTCATTTGTTTACCAATTCTAGCATTAAAGTCTCCCATAACAATTTTAAAATGTTGTTTACTCTGATCAAAAGCCTTTTGCATATCCATATAAAGATCTTCAACTACTTCATCACTATGGGAACTTGTTAGGGCATAAACCTGAATTATCTGCATTTGGTATCTGTTATTAAGTTGTAAAACTAATCTTGCCACTCTGTCCAATACACCATCTACCTCCACATTGCTGTTCTTCCATTTTATATTTATAATGAATCCTACTCCACTTATATTTTCAATATTTGTGCCTTTATAGTAGAGTACATGTCCACTTTTTAATTCAATTGTTTCTTCACCTTTTCTTCTAACTTCACAAAGTTCAATAATGTCCCATTTAGTATAAGACAGTTCTTCTTCTAACACTTGAAATCTGCCTTCACTTGAAAGTGATCTGCAGTTGTAAGTTCCTAAATAAAAAGTCATCAAATGGCAGCCTGGGTCCACAATCGGGGGTTTTAGCACCTTCTGCCATAGGCCACCAACTGCTGCCTTGGTTGGTACTTTACAGCCTTGTAGGAATAAGGGCCAATATTTATTTTTGTCTGCCATGATTGTATATATCGGAAAAATATTTATCACTTACACATACATTCTTCATTCTGCCTTATCAGGCAACTGAGAAAAATGGCCATGGTGATTCTTGATCTTAAACTTGGAAGAAAAAATCCAATAAACTTACCATGTTGTCTAATTCATGTTGGTGAGAAGCCCATCTATGTTCGTATATTATATAAATAATCCCATAGTAATAACAGCTGCAAGACAAGAAGTATAGAGTGGACATTAGGGCCTTGCCCTGCTCGCTTTCTTTAAGGTCTCCAAAAGGAATGAAACGGTCTGCTTTCAGTTAATAGCAAACTCCTTTTTGCATATATATATATATATATATATATATATATATATATATATTGTAACCCCTCACACCTATCACCAACACTAACAATTACCCGGGGGCGCCAATTCTATGGATCATAGAATAAAATATTTATTTAACTTTACCTAAATCTATTCATGAGGCTCTTAATTAAAGCTTTCACATAAAACTAACTCAGTTGAGGGATACAGAGGTGTATGAGGTGTACAATGTACATTAGATGTGGGAGAACATATTATTACTAATAGGAATAAACATCTATTAAGTTCTATGCTAGACAAAATTAAATTGGTAAAATTTTACCAGCTAAAATGAACTAATAATACTCTATACTTCACCTCCTCCCATCATCCATATGCACTGAACAACCTCTACTATATTATACAATTAACTAATAACTAAAATAAAATAAAAATTAATATTTCAGAAATTGTAATGTATAATTCACTAGATCTAAATTCAAACTAAACTTATCATTACTAAATTTTAATTACTCACTAATCTAATCTGGCTAAATGAATTTATTATCTAATCTAAATTATAATTGAAGATCTCAGGGAATTAACTTATGGTATGGCTTGATCTAACATTTCTATACCTCAAATTATTATTTAACACTATGAAAATAATATTATAAACCAAACAATACCCTAATTAGATACTTGCAGTTAGATAATGAAAGAAATCGGGCACGTTTTGATTTCAATTCATCTCTAAACAAAAATTAAATAACAAAACCCTTTTAAAAATGATCAGTAGGTAATTGGCATCTCATATAGTGTTTGAATCAAGGAAATCAATATCATCATATCTAGAGATTTGTTATAATCAAATAAAATACAATTATGTTACATTAAATAAAATAAATGTATAAGCATGTGTGGAAGTGTGAAACACGAATGAATGTTAAAGAAGAAACTCCAAATACAAATTTAGATAACAAAATATTTATTAATCAAATAGAAAATAGTTACATCAACATTTACTTTTCCTTTATTGTTATGAACACAAATTCCAAAGAGATTTAATATTATTGAGTACAGGTTATACAAGAAGATATAATACAACATGATTCATTAACTTTTACATCTACTATATTTCATTCCTCAGAACATTTTGATAGATTGGTCAACATTTTATTTGAAACATTAAATGAACTAAATAAGTCCATATCATTTGCTATAAAGAAATGGCTTTTTAGATATCAGTGATTTCTGATAGACTTATACAAAAATAAAAATAAAAATAAATATGGCCTTACACTTTTAGTAACTGTTCACTAAATTATCTTTTATTCAGCATTTTGCTGAATATCACTCATTTACCAATGACAACAACATAGATTAATATTCTAATTACTGAACAAATTAAGATTTTGTATTGTTACTTTAAAAATATCTTAAATAAATTAAAATAAGTGGATTTAAATTAGGAATAATTTTGGACTATCTTACCAAAGAAAATAAATACTTTTATTAATTAAATATATTTTCTTTTGTAATTTTAAGGTACAGTATACTATTGAATAACTAGGTTCTTCTTTGCCAAAATAAAGTAAATCTTTGTATTCATTAACTAATGTCCTATCTTTGCTTAATTATTTATGCAAATTATGATTAAATGATAAAAATCAATGAGATGAAGCTTAAATGATTACTACAAAATGTTTTAACATGATAAGTAAAGTTCTACATTAATAATGAATTTTTTATATCAAAATTAACAATTTGTGCATGAATCTGTATTATGCTGTGTGTCAAAAAATATAAATAAATAATGTTAATCAATCTAATCGGTTTGCCTATGATATTTCAATATAATCATAATATGGTTGGAAGTGAAGATCAATCAATCTTTATTTATCAACTATAATACAGCTGTTCTATAAGACACTATACTTTCTTTTATTTTTATTTTTTATCATAAACCGTCAAACACTAGGCTATAGCATATGCTGGAAAACCTCCAATACACACATGGGATAACACATTTATATAATTCAAAAACAGGTAATACCACAATAACTTCCAAGTATATCTTTAAGACTAAATAATTGGTGGAATAACTCATCACCAAATAAAAATTAAGGAGATAACATCTCGAGCTTCATACACATAATTCAATAATTGGTGGAATAACTCATCACCAAATGAAAATCAGGGAGATAACATTTCTAACTTCATGCACATTTAATTCAGTGTATCAAATATAAAAGGAGGATTCAATCCACTCCTATCAAAATACTCCAATACATGGAAAATAAAGGATTATTCAATCCTATACACTACAATACACTGGGCAACTACCCATATTAAATATTCAACTAACAAATACACTAACTCATTCCCATAAAATATTATAAACATTATGAATTTTATAGCATATAGCCACAAAATACTTTTCATTCAGTCATAACAAAGAAATAATAATTCTCTCTTAAATAACTTTCTAATTCTTCAAATGATTGATCATCTTTTCCTTCTGAATCCGATTGATTTAAAATCATTTTTACTTACAATGACATATAATTATAAATAAGTTTAATAATACACACACACACACACGTATAAGCATATGATATCAGACCATTCAAAATCACAGTAAGCAAAGAATTACTGTTAAAATATTAATTATTACTGCTGGAATTAATAAAGAATAAATATCTCATATCTGACAATATTTAGGACCTGGTAATGTTCAAAGAACAGTTGGAGAATAAAATACTAATTACTATGGATAAAGCAAGACAAATAATTTTTTTTATAATATAATTCATTAATATTGACACAAATCTGTAGTTGAAATGAACCTAAATAAGTAATAAAATTGTATGTTATAGATGAAATGATTATTGGAAATAATAGTATTCTAATTTATAAAAAAAAAATATATATTCAGTAAGATTTAATATAATGAACTTTTTTTAAAAATAATTATTCATCGTTTTGGACTATAAACGGACTCTTCCATTGATTTTACCACAGCGTGTGTTACTAACACACACATGACCAAACTTCATATTAAAATAATAATAATAATAACACAAATTACCAGCATAATATATTCTTTCATTATGCTATTTGAGATGTTCTTGAAGAACAAATATAATAATAATACATATAATGAACATATTTAAAATAATAAAAAAAATTTCTTAACTAATATTATCTAATATGCTATTAAATAAAATAATGTTCTCTTCTTTTTTTTTCCAAATGAAATGAAACAAAAAGTTTATAAAAGTTTTTGCATGACTTTCCTTGTCATGTCTCCAAATAGATAAGGAAAATAATTATACTGCACAAGACAAATATTAACACAGAATGGCTAAATTCCTGCAGGAGAAACAACACAATATTATTTTTGTTGAATCCATAAGAGCATATTCAATGTTTTTAGTTACTAATGAATTGCTATTAACGTTGTAAATAATGAATTTCCTTAATTAAACAATATATTTCATAACGCAAGTAAAATAGAAGTTTGCACTTTATTCCTAGGATATATTTAACATTTGATTTCACAATCATAAAGCCATTCAGAAATATATGTCGTTATTCAATTAATAATATTTATTTAGATAAACTCATTGGTAATATTAATACAGCAATGTCACATAACTTTATCCATTTATAATTTTATTCCTCCTACTAGTCTAGAAGAACAAGTAATGATTAAAGTACATTTAATGACATATTTAATCTTATATGTTTTCTTTTCCAAAGGTAAAAATAGAAATAATTACACCACTATTCTAATACATATGACAATAAAATTACATATTCCTTGTGTATATTTTAAATTTTGAGTTTTATTTTATATTTAACATGAAATTTGTTCATTAAAGTTCAGAGAATGTTCAATGACAGTTCACATCTTTACCACACATAAATGAAGCACGTAGCAGTTGTTCCTTTCATAGTATAATTAAAGCTTAAAAACTTAATTGTTATAAAATAAACAAACATTCTTTTATCCTTCCCTGTTAATTTTAAATTTAAATAAAACAATTTTACAGTCCTATTAAGCATTCCCATTTCTTAAATAATAATTTATCTTGAATAATAGAATATGACACTTACATGTACTTTAGCATAACATTGGGACAATTTGAATAATCAGCTGGAGCAAAATTGACATATCTTTTAATGGTTTTTAAGTACACATTTCACAAACAAAATAATATAATTAAATTTTAACTTGAACTCTGGAAGAGGAAAAATAATTTCACTATTAAACTTTGCTAAATAAATTAGTTATAGCTGTCCTTAGTTAGCTATAACTGCCCTCGTAAAAGTTTTAATAATTGACTGACTGACTGAAAAAGTAATAATAGACTGCCCATAAAAGTAATAATAATATTGACTTTTATAAATTTTTTTAATAATCATTACATCATCACCTTGTTCCCTTCCAATTGTTTACGATAATAATGACATCATCAGAAAAAGATCGTCAATCACTCCTCCCACTGGCAAACTTACTTAATTATGCAAAAACTTGAGACAGTAAAAAAAAAACAGAGATGGAAAAAAAAAAATATTTCATCTTTTAAATATATTTAACCCCAATAAACATTTTGCAAAGTATTTACAATTCTTATAGTCATTCTATAATAACTATATAGATTCCACAGACAAAATACATTATGTAATTTCATTTTTTCCCAACAACATTAATTCTTATACATCCCCGCTTGTGTTCGCACTTTACTTTTCATATCCACAAACATATATATATAAACAAGTTACAAATTTCATAACTTGCTCATAGCTTGCATTTTATGATCACTAGATGGAGCTTTACTAATAGCTCACTAAGTTTGGTAAAGAAACTAACAGTATTTTCGTATAATAAATATGATGTAGCTAGAATTGTATGGAAGGGAGTTGCAGTAGCAGGGTTAACATATGGTAATGATGCATTATGTGTTAGTAAAAGGGTTTTAGATTATTTAGAAAAAGTACAAAGGGAAGTAGGAAGACATCATTAGATGCAGAGATGTGGACAGCAAAGGAGGCAATTCAAGGAGAAATGGGATGGTCAAGTTTTTATATGAGAGATGCAAAAAGTAAAAATGTTTATGGATAGTAAAACAATAGCTAAAATAATGTTTAATTGAGTTATGAGTAAAGGGCAGGTAACAAGATGGGTGAGAAAGGTAATGTGGTATGCAAAAGATTTGGATAAAGAATTTATATCAGTATACTTGTATAAAAGGTGGGATGATTGTGTTAGGAGGATTGTTGAGTGTTATAGTGGTAAGGAATAGGATAAAAGAATAGAATCATTAATAAAATATAGGGAGTTTGAGAGATGGAGAACTATTATGGAGAGTAAGAAGAGTTTAAATATATATAGAAGTAAATGGAATATTGGATGCTAGTTAATTTATGATAATAGTAAGGAAAGTAGTTTATTGTTTAAGGCTCAAATGAGATCTTTAGCAACAAGAGAATATACATGTAAATGGAAAACTATGGGTGATTTAGTGTGCAAATTGTGTAAGGAAGGTATAGAAAATATTAGGCATGTGTTGATTGAATGTAAATGCTTGAAAGCAGAAATGGTACAGATAATGAAGTTATGGGAGAATAGGTATGAACAAAGTGACTATACAGAAAGTGAGTTATTAATTTTTATGCTGGGTTTGCAAAAGGATAAGAAGGATTTAGATATAAAGGCCATAGAGTTAACAAAAATTAGTTTGTGGAAATGGGGATGGGGCAGAATATGGGAGGACTTAGAGTGGGGAATGAAAATTAAAGTGTTTAACAGGTTTATGTGGGCATAATTGTTGAGATATTCTTGACTTCATTTAAGGAGAAGCCAAATACATCACATCACATGACATCACAAGCTTAATTTACATAAACACTGAGAGAGATAGAATTCAATATCTCTTTCATTTGTCTCCAACCTTTAAACCATGGTTTCAATCTAGTTGGCTCATGTCAGTATAGGGTAGGAAGACCAGAAACTAGAACTAAACACCAACTCTACAAACAGCATTTATGAAACATGTTTCTATGAGTTTGAATGTACAAATTTTTCAGATACATAAATATCTTCAAATCCAGTCAAACAAACTAGATAGCTATATATGTCTGTATTCAGTTCAGGTTCACCATATAGTAAAACCCTCTGCAATCTATATCATTGCAAAAACCTTCAAGGGTACATTTATGATAAATGAAACAAGTTATAAATTTCATAACTTGCTCATAGCTTGCATTTTATGATCACTAGTTGGGGCTTTACCAATTTCTCACTAACAAGCTTAGTTTACATAAACACTGAGAGAGATAATATTAAATATATCTATCATTTGTCTCCAACCTTTAAACCACGGTTTCGAGTTAGTTGGCTCATGTCAGTAAAGGGAGGAAGACTAGTAACTACATCTAAACACCAACTCTACAAACAGCATTTATGAAACATGTTTCTATCAGTTTTAAAGCATGAATTTTTCAGATAAATAAATAATCTTCAAATCCATTCAAACAAACTAGATAACTGTATGGGTCTGAATTCAGTTCAGTTTCATCATAGATCATTGCAAAAACCTTCAAGGGTGCATTTATGATAAATAAAATAAGTTATAAATTTTGTAACTTACTCATAGCTTGCATTTTATGATCACTAGATGCAGCTTTACCAATAGCTCACTAACAAGCTTAGTTTACATAAATGCTGATCATAAAATGCAAGCTATGAGCAACTTACAAAATTTATAACTCCCATTCAAGATTTAACTTGTATATGTGGGTGTAAGTTCATTTTACATCATCTCACACTCTATTCATATTTTATACTATTACTTATAATGTCCAAATTGTAGTAATAGAATTCACATGACATAGAAAGCAGATACATATACCATTAATTAGAATGATTTTTTTTATATTTTATTTATTATTTATTAATTGTGTATTACTTGAAATCTTAAATTTAAAACTGCAAAGGTTAACTGTTTATTATTGGGTAGCATTTGTAATTTAACATTTACTTTTTAATTTTTTTTTCTTCTTTCCTTCCAAAGTACTATTATTGACATTTTATAAGCAAGAAAATTCTGGCATATTGCCAAATTGGTTATAATAAAAAAAGAGGGCGTAAGGGACAGTTTTGACAAGAGATTCCAAGAAAAAAGGTGTCAAAAATGGTTATGAAAAACAGAATAATTCTCTAAAAAATAGTAAGATAAGTGAACTAAATATGCTGAAGATTTGCTACTATTCCTGTGGATAATTTTTCTATCATACAACTCTAAATAAGACTACACAGGGAAGAATAAATTCTTAAGTAACCCAGTTCTGGCTTTTATCAACTGATGGTCTAAGTTTACTCTATTCAAAAATACATGGATATTATGTAAGATTATTAATTATAGTTTATTTTAACGTATTTACCATGAATAAATGATATCGGAATTATAACAGTTATTAAAAATGAAGATAACTAAAAAAATTGTATTAAATGCTGCAGTGGAAAACTTTATGGGCTCTCAGTTAAAAAACTTTTCTATTTATACTATGCAAAATAAAATTAAAATGAAACGATTTGTCTATTTTAACTCTTATATCAGGAGGAAAGTTATATATACCAAAGAACTTTACTATTCACACTTATAAAAATTGAGTAATTAAATGCATAACTTAACAATATTTAGTAATTGATTATAACAACATATACCTGCATAAATAAATCAATGATAATGGATTTAATGGTTAATGAAAATTATATTAAGAACTAAAAAAAACAAACTTTTTCTAGGATTATTTTAGTTTTGTTTCTTGTGATTAATAAAATAATTCCATTGCATACCCATGTTGTTTATAATGTTTATTACGAGATTCTAAAATATTGAAAACTATTACAGCTCTTGTTAAATTATACTTCAGCAGGTAGGAGCAACGTTTGTATTTTTTTAATGTTGTAATTCATTATTATTATTGGAAGCAGCTTGGATGCTTTCGTTGAAACTTTCAAGTCTAAAATAACTCAACATTTAATGATTAAATGTTGATAGGTATTTTTTCTTATTGCTTATAATAGATAGATAATTCTTTTTGTTATGCTTGGTGTAAATTATTATTATTATTATTATTATATGACAGTTTATTATCTTATATGATTTAGAAATCATATTATATATAATCATATATTCAGGTGTGTGTGTACTGTTGGAAATAATTTTTCCAAAGTTGTATTTTATTTTTATTTCAGTTTAATTTGGTGCCATTTGTTAAAAAATAGAGAATTAAAATTTTGTCTGTTTATAAATTTATTTATGTAGGAAATATGTTGAGTGCATTTGGATGTAGAAGCGATCGAAAGATAATTTTATTATATGGATTGAGTTATACTCTCCTTGATTGATTTGCTTATTAAATCGTGGGTGGTTAGTGTACTTACTTATTTGAAAGCATATGATGAGACAGTTGTATTTTTTTCCTTTTAAATGAAGTGGCAAATGCCCCATTTATTAATGATAGGTTGGTTAAGTTCTATAACCTTTGTGTATTAAACCTTAGTAGATATTTTATTAATGAGTCGAGTTTGATTTTTGAGATTTTAATTAAACATTATGTGTGTATATGCGAATGTTTATTTATTATTATTCCCCTCCCTTTATTCATTTGAATGTAGGTATTGTCATACAATATATATGCTGATTATATCAGATAAATGTTTTATAGATTTTATAATACGTTTTAAATAAGATTGTTAGTTTAATGATTAACTTATTGTACCATCCTTTTTGTAAATAAACTAGTAGAAATTATAATTTATAAATGTGTTGTATTTGTAGTTTTGTAAAGGTGCACATACTCAAAAATATGGTAAACAAAGAAATATTGAAGAAAACCATCACTAAAATTATTAATTATAAATAATTATTAAATCATATTGCATATATAATCAGTATTTCATTTTTTATCATTAACAATTCATCCTCCACTAAGAATGTAATATTAACTTAAAAAATTTTTACTTTATATAATGAAAAGGAAAATATTAATAAATCTATCATTTAAGTTTAGATAACAAATATTAATCAAATTTGTGTTACTATAAGGGAAATATTAAAATCATCATCGATGTGTTATAAAATAAAGTTTCTTACAATAAATGTTTTGTTGAAATAATATCCCATATGAGTTGTTTTAATATATACATTCGATTGTCCATTTCCACACACACATATGTTTAACATAATATAATTTTAGAATTTATAGATTTGCCAGTATAGGTCATTTATTTAAACAGTCTAGAGTTAACAGATCTTAACACTGCAGTGTCAAAAATATGTTTTACCTTGTTTAGAATAGATGGTGATGTTGGGCAAAAAGGTACCCAATCCACATCATTGTCTATACTTTATTTAGTGTAATAATTATCAATTTCACAATAATCCTTATTAGTTAATAGATGCTTATAATATACTTGAATCAACATTATAAAATTGTTATTAATAAATGTTTCTATCATCCTATTTGCATCTTATATGACAACCATACCCTACAAACCCAACTGAGCTAAGCCATAGAGTAATATCAACATAAAAATCTTATTAGTAAGTAGAAAAGCAATTTCAGTTATAAATTTATTCTATCTTGTATAGATAGGCGCCTGGGCATTTATTTGTATATAAAGTGAAATAGGTGAAGAAAGCAGAGGTTACAATATATATATATATATTTATATATATTGTACCCTCACTTCTCGATATATAATATAATTTTAAAAATATGACTAGCTCAATTAAATCATTATGTTCAGCTAAAATATGTACAATTATCTTTAATATATTTTATATTACTATATCTTATCAAATTTATTATAACTTATCAAAAATTAATATAGTTCAATATTATGTACTAATTAAATAAGTATCTACTAAAAATCATGAGACTATGAAGTGAAGTTACAAGTGGTAATTGGATTTACATTGAGTCAATGTCTTTCCAAGACACTATCTCAATGGCATAAGAATACTATTACCTCTTTATTATCTCACTACTACATCTACAGCACTCTTATGTCTTTTATAAAATTAACTACCTTTAATAATAATAGATAAATAAATCTCAATCTTTTGTTAAGGAAAAATAATTAAATAATCTCAGGTTCTTCTAATTATTTTAAAGTAATAATAATTCATGTAGATAGGAATGATAAGGGATTTAATATCAAACCTAAATACACCTAACTTATTCCAATAATAATAACTAACAATAATAATAATCTTTAGTGTATAGCTTAATCTTATCTATTTTATTATATTATTAATCATTAAGAAAATAAGTAAATCATATACATGTCTTTCATTTCCTTATAGTATCTTAATTTTAAAATATACCAAAATCTTATAATTTAACAATCTGTGGCAATAAATAATATTATACTTTTATATTGTGCATTATAATTACTTTGTGACCATTGTAATGTTATATGTTACTGTCCATCAATTTCTATAAATTATATTAAGAAAATACTATGTTTCTTTCTAAATAATAATAATAATAAATTTTTATTGTGCAGATATTATGTTTATTCAAATTATCTGTTGTCAAATGCTGTGGTGTAAAATAATGAATTCGACACATTTTTAAAAAAACAACTTAAACAAATTTATTTACATCAACTTTAACAAATAACTTATTTACACTATTTACATTACAAGTGGAAACTAAAGAAAATAAAAAATAAGAAAATAATAATACAAGATTTTTACACTGTTACTATTTCCATAATCAAGAATAAATAATTTATACATTTATTAAATGTTTTATCAATAACATTTAATTAAGTTTACGAACTTAAATTTTGATAAATATCATTTGTCATCAACTAATACAAGAAAAGGTTCTATGTGAAATATCATTTATGTAGCATATGTAAATAAATAAACTTTAACAATTTAAATGCTACTTCACTTAAGTATTACTGCTATTTATATTATAATGTACTAGTATGTATTACATTTACTATTAGCATTACTCCAATGTCAAATAATGTATAAACTGATATAATTTTGTACTATAATAACATTTATTGATTATAATTATTTATTTCATTCTAATGTAATTTCATACTACATGTCTTACCAAAATATGCAATACGTATATGTTCTTTTAAAATAACATTTAAAATTATTCAACAACTTCAAATTTTATAAAATATTATACCAAATAAAATTTTATGATTCTTTTTTTTATTTAAATTATTACTCTTCTTTACTTGTTATTCCTATTCCTTCCTCATAAACTTCTATCTACAAATATCATCTTAACCTTATTTACTCTCAGGAAAACAGCTGACTAATTTTAAAAAATAATGATTATCCAAACTCTCTTATACCTCATCATCTATATACGATATACCTTCAATCAAAATACAGATTTCTATGTAAATTAACCCAACTTATCTAATAAAATAAAATAACAATATAGATTTTTATCTCTTACTAACTTAAAAAAAAATAATAAATAATTTCTACTAATATAATAAGTCTAATTTCTAATATTGTAACAGAAAACATTAAAATTTATTCACGAAAGAATCATATAATTATTTCTAGATTTCTTATATTACGTTGTACTAAATTTATGTTATAAATTTAAAGTATGCATATTAAAATAAAACTGTTATTACTAACATTATGTGTGTATATTCTTTAAATATTTATACATTCATTCAACAATCAAACAACATTTGGTTGATCTAAAGAAAACATAGCAAAATACATCAAATTATTATTATATAATTTTTTACCATAAATGATACTCTGATTTACAGTCCGCCATACGATGTCCTCCAGGATTACAGTTTTACAAAATAATTTCACATTTACACTCAACAATTATTCTTTAAAATATTACGTGTTGTAAAATTATAAAAATAAACTTTATGCAATTAAAGTGTTATATTAATATTTAGTTATTTTTTTAAAAAATAAATGTACCTTTCCTATCTTTAATAAATCAATAAATAATTATATATTTATGTTAGTTAATAAATGAAAACATATTACATAAAATCCAACGTTGTCTTCTTCTATCCATAATTGTTTTTTTTCCTTGGCACAAATTTTCATCAAACATTACTTCCTTTTCCGGTACATCACGTGTTTTTTAAAAGTTTTATGAAATAAATGAAAACGTTCTTTTTTTACAAAAATAAAATAAAAGTTAGTTCCACCATAAAACAAAATAATAATTAAATAGTTTATATGATCCGGATTCACTTCTTTAAAGAAAAATTATTTAAAAGTTATTATTTCTAAATTAGTCAATAATTTATAAAGTTCTGATTTAATTATTTTAAATTGACTTGGATATCCACGTATATTTTATTTGCGCATTCCTAAACAAAACATTTAGGTAAGATTAATTTTAACTTCTTCTGTACGACCAGCGTTCAGACTTTACAAATATAATAATTTTTATTTATAGGTACTTCTCTGCCAATTAAACTTTCGATTTATTTGCCTTTTTAAAACTATCAAAATTTAGTCTTTTAAACCACAAAGACTTAACAAGGCAAGTATTTATACAACTACTGTTAATTACCATATCTTTACTAAGATATATACTTAAATTTATAATTTACAAATACTTTCTTCATAAAGAAGTATTTCTCTTTCTTTAAAATATCTGTTTTATCAAAATTAATTACAATCAACTTTTACATTCATATAACGTCCAATATATTACTTTTATCCCACTAGTAATTCTCCTAGTTAATCCAGCGTTTGGTAAATTTTTAGTATAATGTCTCCCATACATTTTATCCTTATACGATGTTTCCATGACTATTTGATAGTAAATTGAGCTTCGATAGAGACGATTAATAAGAAATTATAATTAAATTAGCACTGCATCTTTGTCGGTAAAACTTTTATAAATTATTTAAAACTACTCTCTTATAATTTTAAAATGATTATGAGAGCGTCTATAATTTTACTTAGCTATATCAAATAGCACACTTCACTTTAAAAATTACAATCATAATCCCCCTCCGAACAATTGAACCTTGGTTTTATACCCGAATAAACTCCCCACTTGATTGGTAAATTAAACAATCAACTTGCTAGCTTATTTACATATTTTACCAACAATACAGAATTAAAAATAAATAATGACTTATTTAATATTTATTATTTATCACATTATTAAATTCTTAAATTAATTTTTATCATTTATTTAAATCCATTAAACATTTTTTAAAATATACTTTCTTATTTTATTTCACTTTTAACTTTTATAAGATTATTTTTATAAACAAACTAAGTCTATTTTTATTCGTTATGTTTTTAAAACAATATTTTAAAAATCAGATTTAATATTTCACATTAATTATCTTTATTTTTATCTCGTGATAGCCAATATAATATTTATAAATTTTATAACAGAATTTTAAAATAGTTTTGCAACTTTATTAAAAAAAACTCCCAAGCATGTGTGTGTACATCTAACTAACATCTGTTTTACAACACAGATACAAATGCTTGTAATAATCTAAAAATAAACTAACAATTTCATTTTTTAAAAATAAATATTTTTAAAATAAATAATATTACAACAACTTTTAAAATAATAGTTCGATATTATTAAAATCAAATATTAATCTTCTATTATGTACTACTGATAATTAAAATATTTATATTCACTTATTAAATATTAAGCTTTATCAACAATAAATATATGCATTTAATTTTAACTTGTCTTTTTTAAACTTTTAGCTTTAAATATTTATTTATTATATTTATTAATGCAGTATAAATCATGGCCAGTTTTCCCAACCATATACTATTATCATCTTTATTGAAACATCTCTCTCAAACATTAGCACAATTTTTACATATCAAATACTCATAGATTACCTTGATTAAACTTTTTGAAAGATTGTTATAAATAAAATCAACATCATATAGCTAAATATATCTTAAATTTAAAATTTTTTAAACAGATTGAGACAACAATTTATGGAGACCCATACAAAAGGGCACAATATATATATATATATGGATTAAAATGGGAAATTAAAGGAGTGAAAGTAAATGGAGAGTATTTAAGTCATTTAGATTTCGCAGATGATGTAGTTGTTTTTGCAAATAATGCTTCAGAGCTGCAGGAAATGTTGCAGGAGTTAGCAGATGAAAGTAGAAAAGTAGGACTAAAGATAAATGTTAAAAAGACTAAAGTAATGTTTAATCGATTTGCTCAAAATATGAAAATAAAGATTAATTATGAAGAATTAGAAGAAGTTAACAGTTACAAATACCTTGGTCAGATTATTAATACAGATGGAAACATAATGGAGGAAATTAATCATAGAATTAAACTTGGCTGGAGTGCTTTTGGTAGAAATAACTTGATACTAAAAGGAAATATGCCTATGTGTTTGAAAAGGATGGTTTTTAACAAATGTGTTTTACCAGTTCTTACTTATGGATCTGAGACTTGGACACTTAATAGAAGAGCAATACAGAGACTTCAGAGCACTCAAAGGAGTATGGAGAGATGTATGTTGGGAGTAACAAGAAGAGATCGAAAACGCAATGTATGGGTAAGACAACAAACAGGTGTTACTGACCTTATTGAAAAAATTAAAAGATTGAAATGGAGTTGGGCTGGACATATTGCTAGAAGAGATGATAATAGATGGACAATTGAAATTTTAAACTGGATTCCAAGAGATTGTAAAAGACCCAGAAAGAGACCACATGTGAGATGGATGGATGAAATAAGAAAATGTGCAGGGGTGTTGTAGAGAAGAGAAGCTAAAGATCGGAGAAGATGGTTAAACTTGGAGAGACCTTCATCCTGCAGTGGATTGATAATGGTTGATGATGATGATATATATAATGCTCTTTCTCATTGTAAAGGTCACAACTAATTTTATAAACCAGTCATACATTATTTTTAATATTAACCATCTTTTTTGCATTACGCCTTCATTTTCCTAAACATTTAATATTTTTTCTTTATTATTATTATTATTTTTTAATATTGTCAGATAACTTTTCTTTTATCATTTTCTTAGAAAAATGCTCTAAATATGGGACCTATTACCGCTAATTGTGTACCAAACTTTACACTATTTTTGTATTAATATTTTCATTTCTGGAAATCCTTTAATATACTACTATCATCCTTCTTAACTTCCAATTAATGTTCTGATTTTTTACTTACATCTGATCTTAGCCTACGTTTTTTAATTTAAACCCTTAAATTTCTCATACTCTCTGTGATCTTGGCGATATGTATTTGAATCAATAATATCTCTCTTTGTTTTATCCTTAATATAACGGTTCATAATTATTTCACCATTAATAACTTTTTGTAATTGTCTAAATACTTTAATCTCTTCCCTTTTTCCATTGTATTTATTTCGGTTCAATTTTTTAAAAGCATGAACAATACATGTACTCTGACAATTAAATCATCAATTTGTCTGAGATGTTCTATATTTTTTTTATATTTTTGTATATTTATCAGTTAGAGTTTCATCTACATGGTCAATCATAATCGATGATAAAGTTCTAGTAATATTGTATCCCATACCTCATTCATTTGTTATATTCCAAAATTATTCCCTATATATAAAACACAAAACGTCATTTATCAATAATAATGATTCTTTAATAATACTTTTACAGTTATATTATTCATTTTTATTACATCAATAACTGCTTTCATATTATATTCTCCAGGGGTGAAATGCACTTAAAAAAATCCATTTAATATCGTTTGTATACCATTCAAATGCTTCTACATTGGATTTTAGCATACTATTTTAAAATTTAAACCTATTCCAAATTGTTTTTTCTCCGACGTTGGCTGATATGTATTTGGATCAATAATATCTCTTTTTTCTCTTATCCTTAATGTAATGAACGCTTCATAAATATTTCATCGTTAACAACTTTTTTAAATGCCTAATTACTTTCCCATTGCATAATCAATATTGTATTAAATTGTTGTTCAATTCTTTAAATGGATTAACAATACATGTAATATTATCTATTACAATTTTCTCATCAATATATCTGGGATATTCCATAATTTCCATATTTTTATAAGTTTGATTTCTTCTCCAAAGTCAATCATAATCGATGATAAAATTCTACTAAAACTTAAACCATAAATCATTCGTTATATTTCAAATTTTTTTCTTATGAATAAAATATAAAGCACCATTTATCAAAAACGATGCTTCTTTAATAACGTATAGCCACACTTTTATAAGTATATTATTAATTTTTATTATATCAATAACTGTGTTCATATCATATTCCCCAGAGGCGAAATAAACATTGAGATTATTGGGAATATCAGAATAATATTTTTTGTTTGTGTTTTAGATTGTTTTGTAATCATAAATATTCACTAAAAAGAATTGTACTATATTTAATCATTTCTATGTACATATATTGATTTTACTAATTATAATTATTGTAATGTAATGTAAATAACGTCCATAGTAGTTGGTCATGTGATTGGCTGACAAGAAATGTCTTGATAAGCTTCTAGTAACGTCTAAAAGTTGGGTAGATACATTATATAGACTATTTTTATTTTTAGTGATTTGTCAGGAGCAGTTTCGTGTTAAAGTTATTATTGTACATTATAGATATAAAATACAATATGATGGTGAAATTTTAATACGAAAATTTGATCATTTAAATTATTTATTTACAGTTATAAAAACACACTTAAACATCTTCGCCTTACTTGTCATTGATCTAAACTTCTCTCAATAATCTGTGCCTGGTTATAGGAGATCCTAGTTTTTCAAAATGTCACAATTAGAGTATAAAAGTCCATGTTTGGAATAACACCGTCAATTATAATGGGTTTTTTGTCTTATTTGGGTTTGGTCATAATCAGGCATTGAGGTAAAAAAAAAACTCATTTTTCAGAAAAATACATGACTTAAAAAGTAGTTCCCTTTTTTATAAGGTCAGTATGGGAAAGAGTTGAAGGAGGATATACTTGTATCAAATAAGCATTTCCTGCTTTAACTTTTCCGATTTATTTTCAGCTTTATTGAAAACCATATTGCCCAAAATAGTCAAGATTAAATTAAGAAACCTGATAAAAGGCAAGTTGTAAGGTAAACCAGAATTAAACAATGCTGTATGATGTTGGAAGCATTAAAGTCATATATTTCAAAATGATGCAATCTCTTATAAATTCTTCCAACTGGGAGTATTGATAATAGAAGAAAATTTTGAAATGCTCCTTCTAGATGGAAATAGTTTTCCAGTTTTGAAAACATACTTAAACCGTTTCCCTATAGAAGGGCTAAAGAACTTACAAATGACAGCTGCAGCTGTAAAACATTGTTTAGTTGACGTCATTGGGTGATCAAATGCAGCCATTTTCAAATGATTAATGGCTGTATCTCAACATACCAACGAGTCATAACCCTGTTTTCTCATCATTTTAAAATATGTGCTCAAGAGATTGGTCTTGGATATATATTTATGTAACATCATATAGTCATCATCATGTTCTGGCATTTCTTCCAGTAAGTGTTTCCTTTCATCAGGATCGATAAGTTTATCTTGAAGGTCTTCAGACACATGGCACACTTCCAATAGATATAAAAATAAATCTGAAACATTAACAATAGAAATGCTCCCCTCTTTCAAAAAAGCATAGCTGACCACTGACAACACTTGGAAGTGAACCATATCACTTCCAAATTCATCATTGCCCAGACAATGCTTAACAAACCCTTTCCACATACTAACCCTATTCCATAACATCTGCCCTCCGAGATATTTATCAAATCCAAAATGCAGAGAATATAAAAAATAGGCTTCTTTAATATCATCTATCGATCTAGCCTGTGTCTTTAATATAAATTGGCCACATATATAACAAAACTTAACCACTGTCTTTTTGCAATATCCCGACTAGAAATTGCCATTTTATATAAAAAAAGGAGAAAACACTTAACTGTTCATAAGACAAAAGGCGCACTAAAAGTTCATAGAATGCAATGAAAATACCCACACTACCTCGCCTGGCTATTCTTCCTACATTGAGTAAATCCTGGTGCAAAAAATTTTAATAATCCCATCATATAAGGAACATACTCGAAAATGGGAAGTGGTAGGACATTTCTGTGAAAAGGAGTTTTTACAACTACCTAAATGAACCCAAAAAGGAGCATTTTTATTAATGTTATAAAAATCATGTCAACCAGTGTAATTAGCCTAATGTTTATATAAACAGCAACAAAATAGGTGAACAAATAAATAAATATCCACTGTTATCAATACACTAAATATTCATTTTATCTATATGAAAATGTTTATTTATTTTTTATCTAAAAATTTATTATTATATAATCTTTAAGTAAAGTAAATATATTGTAACTTATAAGAGAGAACAACAAATTGATACACTACCTAATTAAATTGATACCCTCCTTCAAATGAATATTGAAACTACTGTATAAAATGACAATATTCTTATAAAATGAACGAGATAAATATATCTTCAAAATATTTTGTACAACAAAAGCCTTGCCAAGTTATTGCGTTTTGTTTTCTTTACAGAGGAAACATCTTTATATTACCAAGAATAGTAACGTTTCCAACTTTTTCTTATATATAAAAGAAATTGGTTGTCATCTGATCCTTCGTGTCAGCCACCAGAGGCGCGATTTCTAACTGAAAAACACATTAATATATAGTTCCCGGGATAGTGAGTTATCTTATAATTTCGAGGTTTTAATAGTCCTTACCAGTAATATGAAATACAAATACTAGAATTTTGATATATTCATATATATACCTACACACATTTATTACATGCTACAACAAACTTTCATTCCATCCGTTATATCTGTCGACCAACATGGGACTACACACGCTAAAGATCGAATTAGGACTAACATGACTGGTATGATAGGTATTAGAAAATTATATGATGAGAATCGTTCCGTCCGTTATAATATATATATATTGTAACCCTCATATCTGTGTTTACAGCCGCTATTATTAAAAATTTAATATTTGTCTTTATTATGCATAACAAAATATTAAAAATAATGGATGTACAATAAATTTTAAGTGGTTTTAAAATGTTAAATATAAATCGGCTATTAACTGAAAGCAGGTGTTTGATTCCTCTTGGAGACCTTAAAGTAACCTAGCAGGGTAAATCCCTAATGTCCACTCCATACATTCTTGTCATTGCAGCTGTTATTACTATGTGATTATTTATATAATATATAAACATCGATGGGCTACTCACCAACATGAAATAGACAGCATGGTGAGTTTATTGGCTTTTTTCTTCCAAGTTTAAGATGGCATTTGATGACTTTTTATTTAGGAACTTACAACTGCAGATCACATTGAAGTGAAGGCAGATTGCGAGAGTTAGAAGAAAAACTGTCTTATATTAAATTGGACATTATTGGACTTTGTAAAGTTAGAAGAAAAGGTGAAGAAACAATGGAATTAAAAGTGGACATGTATTCTACTATAAAGGCACAACTATTGAAAATACAAGTGGAGGAGGATTCATTATAAATAAAAAATGGAAGAACAGAATTGTGGAGATCGATGGTGTATTGGACAGTGTGGTAAGATTAGTTTTACAACTTAATAGCAGATACCAAATGCATATAATTCAGGTTTATGCTTCAACATGTTTTCATAGTGATGAAGTAGTTGAAAATCTTTATATCGATATACAAAAGGCTTTTGATCAGAATAAACAACATTTTAAAATTTTTATGGAAGACTTTACTGCTAGAATTGGTAAACAAATGAAAGATGAAAATGCTGCAGGTAATTTTGGTTATGGTAATAAAAATGAGAGAGGACATAGACTTGTGAACTTTGCAGAAAAAGAAAAAACTTTATATTATGAATTCTTTTTCTGAGTAAAATGTTAAAAGAAAATGGACATGGAAGCATCCAAATGAAGGTACAGTAGAATTGCATTATATTTTGACTAACAGAAAATACATATTTCAAGATTATAATGTTTTTAATAAATTTAACACAGGAAGTGATCATCGATTAGTAAGCTGTAAGATACATGTTAAACTAGAGTGACAAAAATTGTTACGAAAAACAATATTTACAGTTGATATTCCTAATCTTCAGAAATATTCTATTGAATTTACATTAGAACTTACAAACCAGTTTCAAGTATTAGTAGATTTTGAAATTGATTCAGATTTGAATGAAATTAATAAAAAAATAATTGATACATTTTTAAAAACTGCAACAAAGATAGCTGGTAGAAAAAAGCAGCAATTGACAAATAAATTTTTTCCTGAGACTAGAGAATTTATGAAGAAAAGAAAGAATATGACGATATACAAAACTGATGCATTAAAAGGATTGAATATCTCGAATTTTGTAAAATGGTGCAGAAAAAGTGTTGAAAATTATATAAGAAAGTATAATTGTGAACAGCGAGGAAAGCTGTAAAAGAGAATAAAAGTCTCAAGAGTATAAAATAACATTTTGGTATAGGTAGGAAACTTACATCTGCAATGAGAAAAAAGAGAGATGACATCATGAAATATATAGAAGCCTTCTATCAAGAATTATATAGTAATAATGAACAAGTACCTCTATACCTTTTATATCTTCCGAATTGCCCAGAATATTAAATGATTTGAGACAGGCAATTAACTTTATGAAGAAAGAAAGACTGCAAGTAATGATGGAATTATGATAGACATATCAAAAAAAGCAGGTGAAGAAATAGAAATTTTTAGCAAAATTATATACAAAATGTCTAAATAATAAAGATGTACCAGATGATTGGAAGAATGCAGTATTAATATTTATATTTAATAAAGATGATAAAGAAGATATTAGAAGTTACAGACTTGTCAGTCTTTTATCAGTTTTATACAACTCGTCTACAGAGAACACTGTATTTCCACCAACAAAGAGAACAACCTGTGTTTAAAAGTGTTTTAGTGCAGTAGATTACATCCAGGTATTGAGAGAAGTTATAGAAAGGACAAGTGGATATGAGCTGCCATTATGCTTTGGATTTATAGATTATGAAAAGGCATTTGATTCTATAAACCTTTCTTCAGTGATTAAAGCATTGCATCATCAATCTATAGATTCAGGATATTGAAATATTTTAATGGATATTTATAAAAATGCAACAGCAACAATTAGATTACATAATGATAGTAGTAAAGTCAACAATGAGAAGGGGTTAAGACTGGGTGACTCCATATCTCCAAAACTTTTTACAGCAGTGCTGCAAGAAGTATATTATGGATTAAAATTAGAAGCTAAAGGAGTGAAAGTAAATGGAGATTATTTAAGTCATTTAAATTTTGAAGATGATGTAGTTGCTTTTGCAAATAATGTTTTAGAGCTACAGGAAATGTTGCAGGAGTTATCAGATGAAAGTAGGAAAGTAGGACTAAAGGTAAATGTTTAAAAGACTAAAGTAATGTTTAATGGATTTTTTCAATATATGAACATAAAGGTTGATTATGATGAGTTAACAGAAGTTAACTGTTACAAATACTTTGTTCAGATTATTAATATAGATGCAAACATAATGGATGAAATTAATCATAGGATTAAACTTGGTTGTAGTGCTTTTGGTAGAAATAACTTGATACTAAAAGGAAATATGCATGTGTGTTTGAAAAGGAAGGTTTTTAATAAATGTGTTTTGCCAGTTCTTACTTATGAATCTGAGACTTGGACACTTAATAGAAGAGCAATACAGAGACTTCAGACCACTCAAAAAGTATGGAGAGATGCAAGTTGGGAGTAACAAGAAGGGATTGAAAATGCAATGTATGTGTAAGAGAACAAACAGGTGTTACTGATCTCATTAAAAAAATTGAAAGACTGAAGTGGAGTTGCATTGGACATATTGTTTCAAGAGATGATAATAGATGGAGAATTAATAAACTAGATTTCAATAGATTGTAAAAGACCCAGAAAGAGACCACATGGATGGATGAAATAAGAAAGTGTGCAGGGGTGATATGGAGAAGAGAAGCTAAAGATATGAAAAGATGGATTGAACTGGGAGAGACCTTCATCCTGCAGTGGACTGATAATGGTTGATGATGATGATGATGAAATAATATTAAATTAGTTTAAAAATAATCTGTAAATTTTATTTAAAACAGTATAATAATATTTAAAAGGTAATTTAGATTAGCATTTAAATTATAAAGTTATTTTTAATTTAATATTCAGTAATATTTTTATTTTGTAGTTAAAAATAACTTCTATATAATTAGTGTGAGTTCATTGTTATAGGTCACCCGTGTGTGGGTATATATGTGCATGGAGGGAAGACACGTGAACATGGGAATAAATAATAATTTGATTCCAATATTGATAAAAAAATGAATGAATAAAATTATTAAAAGTAAATATTTAAAAGTTTGATGAGTAAAACTAGCTCTAATTTTTATATTTATTGCTATTTTATTTTATATATTATTTTAAATATTACATTATAAAAGTTAATAATAAACTTTTGACTTTGCAGCTGTTGAGTCACGTGATGTACCTATAATTAGATCAATTATGTCAGTAAATCAATTTCACAACTTTTCTGTCAAAAATGTTCCAGTAAAATTTAAAAATAATTGGTGGAATAATTAATATAAAATATTTGTGGGAGGTGTGAAATTATCAGGTATAAATAGAGTTGTTGCACGTGTTGCTTGGTGGCTCATTTTGGTTTTCTGGTGTCTTTGTGCATGGCTGAATTCTCAACTTCTCTTTAATAAAAAAGTTGTAATTTTCTTTAAAACTTTATTATTTTATTTAAAAAGTAAAAATATGTTTTTATAACAATTATTTTAAATTGTCTTACAGTCATGAAAGGCTAAGGAGAAGGTAACTGTTTTCTGATATTCAACTTTCAATTCGAATATGAAACTATAGTAATAAAAAAATGTTTAGAGGAAATTTCGCGCCTCTCATCTTATTCATATATTATTTATTTTATTTATTTATTGGAAAGTGAAATTAAAATACAACCCATTAATTATTTGTATGGCTAAACACTCTGTTGTAGGATACTCAGTATTTTTTATTTTTTTCTCATATGTCATTAGCATCGGCCGGGACATGAACCCACAACCATCTGCAAACAACTACTTGCTTGCAAGGCTGCTGCGATGACCTCTCCGCTAACAATGCTTGACTACTCAGTATTTATCCTATTAAATTAATATATACGCAAGGAGAATTGAAAGACATTCAATTTGTTTAAATTCATTATGGCAGTTTCCTCATAATTTAAAATTTACTTTAAATGTCATAATTCATTATTAAAACCTGATATCTACATTTAAATATGCTTTTACCAGAATAATGCTTATTTCTAAAAATAAATTTAGAAAAGAAAATATACTACATTAAGTTAAAGAAGAATGAACTTTATTTGCTATGCATTTTGTAATTAAATATAGACTTTTCCTAATGTCCAACTTTAAAATTTATTGAATATGAGATAGTAATTACCTAATTCTGGAAAGTATTGAACAAAATATTTTGAGGATGAATTTACAAAAATGTTAATGAACTAAAAGGGTATTACTTATACCTTGACCTGGAATCGAAATAATTTATTTTAGCTAAATGCAGCCAGATGAAAATATGTATTTTAACATAATAATTCTTGTTTTATGCTCAGCAGTAGAAATAGGAAGTTATTTGAAAACAAAACTTCAAAATAAACTACAATTGTTAATAATGAACTTGTACCTATCAAATACATAATAAATTGTTTGATTTGCCATTATTTATGAGTAACTATGTGACAGTTAATTATAATTCATAAACTGAGGAACATTTCTAATTATAAAAGAATTCTATTCTTGAGTGAAAAAATGTAAAGGAGATTTGTTTGTAAACACATCTTGAAATATTATATTTTAAAAATGTGTATATATATATAAAAGCTGTATTTAAAAAATGTGTTGCTTAAAAAAGAATAATGAAATTGAAATAAAGCTATATACTATTATGCGTTTGAACCGGGGATTCTATAAAAATGTACTCAGCTGAAGAATTTGTTTTTCCAATGCTGGCCTATTCTTATTATTTTAATATTTAGAATTATCTTTAAAGAAAGAAAGTGAAAATATTTTTAAAGAACTATTGAACATTTTTCATTTTGGGAATCATTGCCATGTTTATAAATGTTTTGACTGAAGCTTCGAATTCAGATAGATAAATTAGCCTTAATAAATTATCTTGATATCTTTAATGAAATAACCATTATGGAGCTGAACTATGAACTTGAATTACTGTATTATTTTTTTTTGTTGTCTGTTTTATTGGTTTTTTTTTAAAAAAAAGAAACAATAGGAATATTTATGCTATATATTCTGTGTAACACTATTTGCACAAATATACCAGGTAAACTAGGGTTTTAATGTTAAAGCTTAGTGAGTTTATTAGAATGAGCAAATATTTTTGCCATTCTCAGATAAATTTTATTTTATTTATTAAGCATTTCACAAGTTAGTTTTATTTGATGATTTCATTTACAGAGAATTAAATATCACAGTCTTAGTTTATTATATGTGGGATGTTTTACTCAGTTTGATTTTAAACCAGCCAAAGAAGTTTATCAGAGAGTATTTATTCATTTGTTTTTGAATGCTATATTAGTAATAACTGCAAATATTTTATATGCATCGAGAAATAAATATTGTCACATTTAGTTTGAAATCTTTTAAAAGTCCACTAGACTATATTTTAGTATTGAATATTTTATTATATGTTCATTGTGCCTTGCCTAGAATTTTATATGCATTTAATTTTAAAGTATTTCTTATAGTAGTTATTTTGACACAGTTTTTTTTTATTTGTTGGTTCTTACATTGAATATATGTTTTTGTATTTTAAACTTCTTAGGAATAACTTAGCTAATTCAGGTGAAGTCTATATCTTGTCATTAGTTAGTATTTGTCAACCTCGTAGAGTTAGGCTTAGTTAATAATTTTGAGTATGCTTAATGGAGTAGGTAAGATCCTCCATCCTTATTATATTGTATTTCCATGAATTTATAGTGCTTGTTCCCATAGAGGTTTATAATATTGTATTTTCCAGTGATAATGATCACATTTACAAGAATTGGAATCCCATGAGAGAGGATCATGCTTTCCTGGTGCAACTTTCCTATTCCCATATGCACTGTAGACAATGGCCCTGCACCATATTTTTCTGCCTCAAAGTTAGGTATTTTTGAAAGCCACTACATTTTTTTCCAGCTCTGAGTAGCCTACATGTTCTTATATTTTAGCCTATCATTCATGATGACATAATGCTAGTTTCACCACAGTCGGTGATGTTGCATTTGTTTTAGATTTGTGATGACAAGATATGTTTGTTTGAGGAACTTTGTTTCTTCAGGTAGTGATAGTTATTTTTAATGCTTATGGGTATATCAATGTTTGAATTGTGTTGATATGATAGTTTTATCATCCACAAGCCAACCAACAGTAAATTATATTTATTATTACATATGTTAAATTATGCATATGGTATAAATGGCAATTCACACATTCTAGTTTTAATATTTTCATACAGAGTTTCGCCCCTGGATTTGTAAGTCTGTTACATCTTTAATTTTAAAAACATTGAGGGTTATAGTTTTATTTGGACAAAATTTATTTAAAAGTGTATAAATGACCTCTGATGAGTGAATGCCCCATACATCTAATTTAGTTTAATTTTAAAAATTAGCTTAGTCTGATTATTATATCACAAGCTATAATATTAGTTATGTCAGTACAACTAGTATATGCTGAATATGCTTTTCCAGCTTAGCATTTGTTAAATTTAGGGTTTTAAATACAATCCTAGTTGTGTGTTATTCTAATTGCTAGATAACACCATAGTGTTATGAATTATGCTAACTAAAAGTAGAATTGTGCTTATTAAATTTAGACATTGCAATTAAAGTTTAAAGATTTTGAAATCTCTAATTGTTTATAAGAGATTAAAATCTAGTATTGAATAGCCTTTGCCTGCTATTATGTGTAATTATTATTTTATTAGTTTATTTATTAGAAGAAACTATTTGAAAAATATTTACGAGGGATATTCAATAACAGTAACTAGAGAAATTTTGTATTATTATTAACCAAATAAAGTTTTAAAAAGTCAAAATACTTGTAATAGATTCCACCGCTATATGGGCAAGGCCTGTAATCCGTTTGAATTGTAAATATTTTCTTATTGTTCTCGATAAACCAAGTTATTATTATTTCAAAAGTTTTGTTTCTGTTTGTTTTAATTTTAGATGAAAATATTATTGTGTTGGGTTCCATGTTCACAAAATCTTGAGTTTCCAAAAGCTTAGTAAATTTTCAATTCAAAAGTTTATAAACATATTATTAAATATATTTTGATACTGGTTTTAAATAATAAAGCCATAACTAATTTAAGTAATTCTCAGATTGAATCACAATAACAGATAATTACATTATATGAGATACTTAGTTGAAAGCTTATTTAAAAGTTTATTTTTAAAATTATCAGTATATCTTCTCAGATTGAAGATTATGCAATGATATTAAGAATATAAGTGCTTCAGAAGAATATTTGTTATTTGCTATTATTTTCTAAAAAACTGCACATAATATTATATTAACTGCACATTGTCTATCATCATCTTAAATCTTATATGTCTAAAGAATTATAATCCATCTTCATTTGAGGTCTTAAGTAGTTTGTCTGTGAGTATGGGAAAAGGCATAAAAGTACAAGGATCAGTTAAGTTAGGTGGAAAATGGTCATTAAATAAAAATTGGAAAATTTAAAAACATCTTTATTGTTAAGTTTGACCTGTATATGATATGTAAATCACGTGAATTTTTTCAATTGTTATAATATCTTGATAAGGTTCATTTTTTGAATGAAAATCTATTAGATATTAATAAATTTATTATTTATATATTTTAAGTATTTAGTTGTCTATAAATTGAATATATTTCATTTTAAAGAATAATATATATATATATAATCATACTATTGATATTTAATTCATAATCAAATATCCTAATTAAGATTATTTCTTTCATTTCAAACTTATATATTTTATGATGTATCTTTTATTATATCTGTTAATAATTTTTTAAGGTAATAAATTTCATTTTTAGTAAGTAAAATTAAATCTTGAGATTATTTATAATTTATTGATCACATATTTTAAGGCCATCTTTGATTTCCTCATTATATATTTAGCTAATCAAAATATTAAATAAACTGACATATTTTACAAATTTACAGAGTTATGTTGGTATTTTTGGTATTAACATATTAGTCCTGCTACCCATATTACAACAGCTATACCTTTTCATATTCATAACAATTCATTGATAACTTTCTAATCTTGTGATCTGACCAAATAACACATAGAGTTGTATCTTGTACAGACTTTTTTATTATATGTCAAAGCATCAGCTGGAAAGCATACCCACAACAACTGCTTGAAAAGCAACTATGCCAACCACTAGGCTACCAGCACTTGATGATGTTGTACAAACTTAAAAGCTAAATTATCAACATGGTCTACATGTACATGATATTTTTTGCAAGATTTACAAAGGTATCAGCAGGCTGAATATGTATTTGAAAAGGTGTAAGTGTTCTAATATATAACAGCAACTGCATAAGACTAAATTATAAAAAGTAAATTTTTAACTCCTAAAAATATTTATTTCTAACAATACTAAAAATATAATAGGTTACACAAAATTAAATTGGAAAAAGTACATTTTCAAATGCCAAAAATATTAATTTCACACAAAAATCTTAAATATGAAATCAGAATTATGCAATTCCCAATTGTTAATTTAAATATGGAAAAATACATCACTAAATTACAAAATGTATACAATTAAAACCCATGGTATTCCCCATGTAAAAAATAGCAGCAAATTGTCACGATGATGAAACAATCAATTTTTTAGTTTTATTTTATTTAAGTTCATACAAATTTGTTTCAAAATTGAGACTTAAATGTAATAACTTTTGTTTACAAAATGGACACTTACTTTACAAGTAATAGTGCAATGGAACGCTTGCACAGAATCTTTATCAGAAATGTTAAGAAGCATATACGTTTTTTTTTTCAAAATAAAAACATTAAATTACAAAACTTTTATTATTTCTTCAATTCAATGGACTAATTTATTTGATGACACCCAATATAATTCACATGAAAATAATTGGTAAGTGGCAGCTTGTAATTCACCAGTTATGTAGGCTTTCCAACAATCTGAATAAATTGTTCATTTTTCTTCCACATTTTGTTTGATGACTTCGATCAGAATGGTTTTATCATAAATTCTCATGATGAAACATGCATTGGTCTCTCTGCACATTCCACTGTACCAAAAGAATTTGTCTGGGCTTGTATTTTTTCTATTTGTACAAACAGTTCTTCTCAATTTCAACAATTTTGTTAGGTTCTCCTATTTTATCTTTTTCTTTGCTAAACCAAGCTGTTTTTATGGATGTTTATTTGCAAGCCTTGCTATATAAAATAAATTGAATGGCCATCACCATCAAAAATGAAATTCTGGAAGCAATGAAATCACATTCCTTAGGAAGGCCTATTTTATTATTATATTCTCAAACATTAGAATGTCACTGCATTTCCAAAGTGTGGATGTACTCGACCACATCTGACTTCCAGTGGATAAATTCCAAGTGTTTGTCATTTTATACTATTTAAAAATAGAAAGAAAAAATGTTGTATAAATCAGAAAATTGAAAAATAAACAGTACTAAAGTAAAAAAAAACACTTTAAGAAGAACTTTTCTTAATGAAATCAAAACAATAAATGAAAGTGTATAAATTTATTTTATTATTTGATGAGATCAGATAAGATCACAGGGTTTATTTGACAGGATCACAATGTTATACATTTATCACGATTGTGAAAAGTGTACTATCTCTCCTACATTGCAAGTACATATGCATGTACTTTATTTTTCTCATTTATGTTTTATTAATTACAATGAATACATAATTATTAAAAATTAAGCTAATGTCTTATTAAACACTAATTGGATATGTGCACATAATTGCTTTCGTTTAAAGTGATATGAAGTGGTGCTCAACATTATTGTTAGTGACACACTTCATACCAGATCAATTTGCCATATCAATTGAGTTTAAGTAACCAATTTATTTCACTTTAGTTATATTTATAGCAATGTAGAAATTTGGTATCTGAAAACTTTCATTAATAGATTAAAATTTTATTAGCATTAAACCATTACAGATTTTGATGTCTAATATTGTGTTATTCTATAAGTTAATCAGTTAATTATTCATTAGAGCAATGCACATTTTGGCACCCACCATTATGGGATATTTGATAAGTTATTTATTTTATTGTCATTATACTGTAACAATATGTGTATATAAATGAGAAATTCACATGTGAATTAAAAAGAACATATAAATATCAATAACGACTCATGGTTAGTATATTTACAAAACTAAGTCGTTAAAAAGAAACGAAGCAATAAAAGATTATTCCTGGTAATTACTTTATTAAACAAAACACATTCTGTCACACAATAGCCAAATTATTAATACATTCAGCATTGGACAACTCTCTTACACAAAACAAGTCTTCATTATCAATTAAACATGATCATAAAATAAAAATTATAAATAATTACCTTTAAATATCTCAGATTATATATTTTATAATCTGTACTAAAACATGACAGCAATAAAATAAGAATAAATTAATATTTATTCCATTGCATTACTTTTTCATCATTAAAGTAAAATGTTTTAAAATATGAATTTGATTACAGACTTTATCAAAAGATATACTAATTTAGGCAATGTTTAAAAATTGATAAGGAATGAATAACTAATATTGGCATAAAATATTTATATGCAAAACAATTTATTATTTGAAATAAAATATTTAATAAAGAATTGTAAATTGCTTCTTTAGTTTCTATTTAGAGGGGATTTGAACCCAGACTTTCAAGCTCTCTTTAGTCATCCACTCCGACTTATAAAATCAGTACACATGACCACATACATATGAAAAGAGAAATGATCTTCAATTAATTTATTTCAGGCTGAACCAGCACTCAGTAACAAGTTGATGAAGATATATGGATATTGGAATTAATTTATCTTTTCCAAATTATGTTGCCATGTGTGTTGTTTAAATAAACTAGAGTGAATGACTAGAGGGAGCATGAACGTTTGGGTTTGAATTGTTTCTAATTACATCTAGCTTGAAAGTATAAATAATATACACCTTGGTCACTTTTTGAGGGGATTTTTTAAATGCTATTTTGAAGTTATGCGATTCCTGTTTCTTAATATCATTTTATGCAGTTTTCTTTTATGCGATTAATAAGTTCATATTTCACGTAAAATCTGGATTTCCTCATTTAATATACATGCTGTACCATTTATTTATATATAGTACAAATATATATTGCCATTTGATAATATTTAAAAAAGGCTAAGAAAGATAAAATTTAGTTTTCTTTTTTTTTGTTAGTTAATACAATTTATTTTTTTAAACGAACAATGAAAGTTGACTTTTTGATTCAAATTATTACTTTAATTAAAAATAAAGGTTAAAAGCAGAAAGAATAAAAAGCACATTACTAATCCAGATAAACTAAAACTAAAAGAAAGAGAATTCCACACTCAGATTATAATCAAAGTTTTAAAGCTATTTAAAGATGGTGGAAGAAATTTATATAAAAAAAGAACTTTGTAGTTGGAAAATACAAAATAAATATACAAGATTGTTCACTTGTATTTTATAATAAAACAAAGATAAAAATATGTGAAGAAGTCTGAAAGCTGGACCTCAAGTATAAAAAGAAGAATGCCAGTGTGATCACAGTCTGACCACTCTACGATGAAATAATTTGTCAGGCAGGAGTGGACGGAAGCTTTTGACGACATCATTCATCATGAAGACTTCAACCCCCAAAAGCTTTCATGACTAGACTTATGACAGACCAAGAAAAGTTTAAAATGAATGGCCATGAGATCATTCTACCTTTCATGCAAAACCATGCATGGTAATCAACAATCTTTGTAAACCATTTAACTTACCAGTAAGATTATTCATATCTTAAATTGTGATCAAAACAATGTTCACAACTAATGTTAGCTATTTGCTTATAGTACTGATAATAATATTAACTTTAAATGTGAAACATTTAATACCCATATAGACATTCACCATTATTTATTTTTCAAAAAACCTAAAAATTGTTAAAAAAAATGTGGTTATATCTTGGTGCAAAAAATGTAATAATATTATTTTTTTAAAATAATAAAAAAATTTTTTTTAAAACCTAAGAATTGTGTAATAAAAATTGTGTTAATATCTGGATTACCATGTATGTGCTTTCCAATATTATTTGATAATTTACCGGTTAAATATTTTAATTTGTTCCAATAAAATATTCTAATATCAACTTTTTATTGTGCATTATTTATGTCAATTATTAAATTTATTAATGTTACTCTATTGCATGATAAATGTGTAAATTACTATTGCCAATTGGCTTATGTATTAATTAAGCTCCAGGAGAAATATTCTCTGAAAATAGTTTCAGGAAATTATAATCCTGAACATATTAAGTTACTTTCATAAAAATTAGGGGATATGAGAAAGTTGTGATGTGATGTGATTGACTATGACTTCTCCTTATACAAAGTCAGGACTCTCTCAGCAACTATGTCCAGAGAAATCTGTTAGCCACTTTACTTTCCCTTTCCATTCGCCATCCTAAGTTTTCCCATATTTTGCTCCATCCCATTTCCACAACATAATCTTTGTTAACTTTATGGTCTTCATATCTAAGTCCCCTCTTATCTGTTCCCAAACCCAGCATAAAAACCAATAACCCACTTTCTGTATAATCACTTTGTTTATATTTAGACTTCTATAACTTCATTATTTGTACCCTTTCTGCTTTCAAGCATTTACATTGAATCAACAGATATGTAATATTTTTCTATGCCATCCTCACAAAACTTACAAACTAAATCTCCCATATTTTTTTATTTATGTGTGTATTCCCTTGTTGGTAAAAATCACATTTGATTCTTGATCAGTAAACTACTTCTTTGCTATTATCATAAATTAATCCCACTCAATGTTCCATTTACTTCTATTTCTATTTAAACTCTTTTTACTCTCCATACTAGTTCTCCAGCTCCCTATTCTTTATCAATGCATCTATTCTTCTATCCCATTCCTTACCACTATAACACTGAACAATCCTTCTAACACAATCATCACACTTCTTGTACAAGTATACAGATATAAATTCTTTGTCCAAATCGTTCACATACTGCATTACCTTTCTCACCCATCTTGTTGCCTACCCTTTACTCATAACCCAATTAAATACTATTTTGGCTATTTTTTTATTATCCATAAACTGCAATCTACCAAACATTTTAAATTTGCTTTTTGCCTCTCTCTTATAAAATTTGATCATCCCGTTTTTCTTGAATTGCCTCCTTTGGTGTTCACACATCTGCATCTAATGCATGACTT
>JAQFVV010012871.1:0-168242 GCA_028023455.1 Epiperipatus broadwayi | reverse complement strand
GCCAGATACGATTATTTAAGTGGATTTTAATTACTCGCATCACCTTACCTCATGTCAAAATGATTTGAAGTCTAATCCCACCCACTAGCTCAAAACTCCCAGCATGGACCAATAAGGTTTCTCAAGGCCGCTACATGATTGTTTCGAGGACGACTCCTCCCGGAAAAAAACGCATTGTCCGCTAATGAAAAATCAGCATGGTTTTCTAATTAGTCGACTACAGCATAAGATTCATTTTTTGGTTGTCACTGACCAATGAGGTGGTTAGTTTCGCCTTGAACACTAGGCTTACAAGTTCATCCCCCGATCTATAAGTATATAACATAATTATTTGGCGTTTACTTCGATTGATTATAGACCCGCCCGCTCTTAAATCTATCTTAACTAAGGTTAAATAAGAAACATCGTGACTTACGGCACGATGTTGACATAATTAATAAGGTAAATAAATTGAAATGAAAATTAAACTTAACTAAATATACTTCAAAGATAAGTCATTAAAGAATAAATAAACTACGGTTTTGAGTGTGTGTGAAAAGATTTGAGAAATGCTCGACTTGATTAGATATTGCACAAATTTATTAAATACGAAAAGAAAACATTATTAATTGATTTATTACACATGCGCACATACATTCACGCTCACAGAGAATCATAATTAAACATAACATAATGTGACTATCGAGATAAAGTTCCTTTCTATTTGAGAAAAATATTTTATCTTTCCTTAGATTCATTTAAGTTCAAAGTTCATGTTTACAAAGTTCTATTACAAAGATAAATTATCACGATGAGGAAAATTTTAAGATTTGTTTGTGCAAATTTATGTTGGTTAATTATGAGATTGCCTGACGAGTTTATAAATTGAGTGAGTGAACATAATATAAAACATATTTACCTAGGATTTGATTTGGTTTCCGCTGCTTCAAGTGTTACGAGGATTTGAACGCAGGTGATGCTTTCCTTGCTGGAGTGATTTGCTTGTTTACAACGAATATCGATTGGTCTGGATGAGTTTGGGTATTTCACGGAACATTACGATTATTAGGAGCATTAACTTCACACGACGATGTTATCAAAATTTCATAGCTTCGGAGATATTTCAGTAGCGGAGCGCCGATCAATCGCTGAAGGGTTTATTAGCCCCTCATGACAATCGACGCTCTTGGTATTAATTTCACAATGATCATCTTAAATACTGAGGAATAAATCAAGCTAATTCAGAACAACTCTATTGTTAAAATAAAAGCATAAGCATCGGACTAAAATGAGCAGGTGATAACTCGGAATACACAGAATCGGAAACAAAACTGAATCCCCGTATCAATTGAACTGAATCGAACGAATCGAAAAAACTTGAATAGGTTTTGACTGGTATTTATAAAGGTTGATCCTTATCTTGGGATCCAATCTACCCCCAGAGTTCCCTGTTCCTGGAGTTGTCGTTCAGGTCCACGTTTGAGGTATCTGTGCACTCACTCTTTGTGCTAAAGGCAATATTTATTTTGAGACAATCTCATTTTGCAATCTCACTCAACCAACCTTATCCTTCACACCTCGAATGCATGCGTGTGTGCGTGTGTTTTACCAGAACAATACAAACTATATTAAATTTAGAAGTCGAGCATTTTATCTTTCCCTCAAATCTTTTCTATAAGTTTTATTCTAGCTAAAACTATATTTTTAAAATAAACATTTTTAAATACCCCGTGGTGTCTTTGATTGACAATTATATTTTACTATTTAGGAGAGCATATTATATTTTATTATTTAGGAGAGCAAATTATATTTTGTTATTATTTTTTATTACCTGAAAGCTTTAATCATTTAATTAGACGTTTACCGTCTGTATTTTATCAATGTGTTTTATAAATGTATTTATGGGAGGAAGAAACTATTACAAGTTACGAAAATAAAATTACGAGTGTTTTAGGTTGCTTGCTGGTGTGTGTGTGTTTATCGATTTGTCCCGTTCTGATCTATGCTTCCTAGATTTAATACTGATGTAACACTGTCTCGTTACAATATATATGAGTCACACCTATGTACTTTAATAAAAAGAACTAATAATTGATAAAAAAAAAATAATAATTTTAAAACATGTTATTGAAACATTAAATTTTATAATTTAAGCACGCCTCAAATATATACATGAAATATATATATATATATAAGACAAGGAGTGGGATGGGAAATAGGGATTTAAACATAGGTTAGTAGGTTGGAAACATGAAGTTCAATTTTAAGCTAAGATTGACTGCTTCAATAGTAAATGATTAAGATGATGGTAGGATAAGAGTTAATGGATGATGAAGATGATAACGGAATAAAAGCTAGTGAATGGTGAGTTAATTAGGATAATGAATTAGGATGAAAGAAGAATAAAGAAATAAAGAAAGATTAAAATGACAGAGGATAAGAATGATGATGATGAAAGATGATGTCCAGACCTCTAAAGTAATATTGAATTAAATAATAGTAAGCTAACTAAATGAAATAGAAATTCCAAGCTTAACAAAACCAGAATATTCACCATAAAGTCAAAACAAGCTATCCATTTACAACAAAAGAAGCAATTAATACTTTACAGTTTGATTGACTCTTCATACAACAGTGAATGTAACACAACTCCAATCCAACTACAATAAATAACTAGATATAAAATTTACCATAAATTCAAATCCCATATAGCAACATAATAACTTATTCTTTTCAGGCTTCACATAACTTAAAGGTTGTTATACAAGATATACTTGGGTCAGTGAGAGGGATTTTGCCACTACCCAAATATAATGCACAAACAACACTTAACACCACATCAAATTAACAAACAATATTTAGTAATTTCAAAGAAACCTTATAAATTTCCCAACTATTATAAATTTTAAGCTTCAATAAGTAGAAATAATTTTTCAATAGCTAAACATCATAACTTACTAACTTCCTTTTCTCAAATAATTATAAACAATGTGTTTAAGATCAGTGAATGATAGATCTGTGGGTTCAAATAAACTGATTAAACCAATATTAAGTGTTTAATCTTTTAGTATACCATTTAAAATAATATGCACTTTAGGTTAATAATACTTTGATTATTAAGTGATGATATATACTCCTAAATTATAGGACTTAACAAAATTATTCTGATATACCAACATCCAGTGACTTATATGATATTGATCGATGATGATTTCCATATAATCATAGAATATGTCGATAGCAATAACAATAATAATGTGTGTGTGGTGATTAACAATAAGACTACTTACAACTAAATAAATTTTTAACACAAGACTTATTTACATTATTTACAATTTTATTTCAGACACATTGCATGAAATAAGACAAATCCATTAAATAAAATCAGGGATGGAGATTAATTGGTATCCCATTGACTATACACATAGTAAGTAATGACAAACTAATACCGTGATATTCATAGTATCATTATTATTGGTGGCTATATTTCTATTATTATTCTATGTTATAGAACAAGATGGCTAAACCCCATTTAAGCTTACTTAGCATTTAAATGATAAAACAAAATGTATTTAGGTCTGTGGGATATACGCAACTTTTTAAATGTAAAAACTCTAAGTTGATGAAGATGAATCAACATTGCCCATGTGCACCCCTTGCTCTTTCATATAGAAGTTCTAGAATGACCAGTAAGTTTTGGTTGGTTTGTTTATAAAGTGATGAAGATTATACAACATCATAAATACACTATTCCAATTAGGCAAACACTAGATAGACCAGTGTCCCTTAATCTAACTTTATCTTATCCTTGCCATTTGATTTTGAAATACTAAGCTTCTCCATACACGGTGGAAAACTAACTGTATATAATCTCATGAAGGACCAAACAATAAAGGGAGGCTCTACAAAACAACATGATAGTTGTATAATAATATGACCAATTCTAATACCTTTCATAGTTATAAAGTGCGGGCAATGCGTCATCACAGGGAAATAGAATTCACACCATGGAAATCATCCTCTTTTAAGATTAACTATGCTAACTAAACACTACTATTAATCATTCTCAACAATATCATCCTCTCATTTAATTGGCAATGGAGGATTTTCCATCAGCTCAAGCACAATATTAATATTCTTATATTTGATGCGATTGTATGTGGCACAAACTCATCAGCTAAAAGCTGTTACAAATCCTGATCAATACAATAGCAAGGTAAAACAACACTAATAATACAAGTGGAAACATAAATATTCCATTTCACAATGTCGAAACTATTAATGCATTAATAAAAAAACCACCAAAATATGTCAAATGATCATTAATTATTTAAAATAACAATTGTACTTTGTTTTAGCAAGACATGCACATGTAAACAATGTAGATCAACCTACATCTTATACTTAAAAGTGGACATTCATTTATGGGCAGAATTAAGAAATGAAAATGCTTATTAATTACTTTATATAATAAAAACAATTGGGTCATTATGTGTCTTATTTTGGCCAATTTGAGTCTGTTAGTTTACCCTTCAATAAAATATTAAAATCTGTTTTAAAAATGCAAGAGGTAAATAGCTCTCTCTCTCTCTGTTTCTCTCTCTCAAAATAAATTATATTTAATATTATGTTTTTCCTTAACCAGGAGAATAATAAAAATATGTATAATAAATGTATATATTTTACACATCTTTTACTAAATACATTTTATACTACAATAAATGTATATAAAAAAATAATTCCTGATTAACACATGATGTAAATATCATAACACTAAACACAGCAATAACAAAAAATAAACATTTTCTCCCACTAGATATTATCCTATTAGTTTCAAGTTTGATCCATCCTTATGAGAAAAATGATAAAAAAGTGATATCCTAAGCAAATATTCCTAAGTAGCACGTATATATATATATATTTTGATTATTATTATCAATGTCAGCATAGTGAGATAATATTTAAACACTTTTCCAAATCTAACACTATTAAAATAGGTTTATTACAATCTACAAATGCATTTTTTTCTTTGAATTTGTTTATTGATTTATTTTGATTAATATTATGTTTGATGCTAGCATAATGAGATAATATTTAAAAGCTTCCAAGGTAGTATAATTAAAATTGGTTTATCCACATTTTAATCCAGGTAATTTTCCTTTTTTTAAAAAAAATGACTTTATAATTTCATTACAATTAACACTCTCAACTTTTTAAAATTATTTATTGATTTTGTTCTTCTCTCTGTGGTAATATCTGTAACAACTTTAAATAATCTGGGCATTTTAAAACAGATTACAAATATTCTTAATTTGCAAGTTGCCCAATCAACATAGAAAAAAAAAAACTTTTATTTATTCACTTCTATTAGCAAATTAATATGCGTTTAATGATATTAAGAAGAATTTATAAATACAATATCCTTGGCATTTTTAATTAATCTGTAACTTTTCCATAATTTTCCAACTATTCAAATTTACGCTGAAACATCATTGCAGATGAGTTCTCTTCTGTACCAAGAATAAGAAATTAATTCATGCATTTTGCTTTTTAAATTGATTAAACTTTGTATGACTTTAAAGAAAATGAATTTTTAAATTTGTCTACTTGATATTTTCTCACTTTTATTCAATATTATTTCAAATTATATTTTATAAAGTGTACATATTTATAAACAAATGTATTTTTCTGCTTTATGCTTAAGAGCGGCGGCGGGGAAATCAAAATCCTTTAATCTTTTCCTTTTTAGTCTACATAATTTTCGTATTATTATTAAATCTGACAATTGACTAAGAGAAAGAAAACAAAAGTAATTGCTTACATTTTCTGGAATTGTTCTTCGTTTGTAATAGTATATGTTGAGACAAATAATTATCCAGATAGCAGTCTTTCTAGCTTCTCCAGTATGCAAATTAAGAATCATAAGATCGATGAAAAACAGTGTTGAATTAATGCCAGGTTATAAAGTTTCTACTCCATTATTTTAATTCCACATAATCCTGAAATTTTGTTCAAATTAATTCCCCAAAATTATTACTTTTCAGTTTTTTTTCTCTTTTACTTTATTTTCTAAGTGGAGAATTGAAGTCTTCTTGTTGATTCCGATTTTCTTCTTCTAGTAGCCCCCCCTACAAACTTTTTTATATTATATACCCTGTATTACATTGCATGATTGGTCCTAAATGGGCCAATAATAGAACAGCATGAATAAATTAATATCTGTCCTCTAGTGATAAAAAATTAGACTTGCATTTCAATTTAAACTACAATACAATATATTTAAAGATTGTTGATAAACAGAGCAAAACTCTCCATACAGTACTGCCACCTGTGATCATGTGATATTTAAAGATTGTTTAAAAAAATTTAGAAGATTTGTAAATTGATTTTGTTTTCTTTTAATTACTGTTTAATAATAATAATAATAATAATAATAATAATAATAATAATAATAATAATAATAATAATAATAATAATAATAATAATAATAATAATAATAATAATAATAATAATAATAATAATAATAATAATAATAATAATAATAATAATAATAATAATAATAATAATAATAATAATAATAATAATAATAATGTGTTAAATATTTTAATACTTCCAAATTGGTTTATTGCAATTAAAATATTATTTGAAATAGCTGCCACTGGAAATAGTGATAAAATGTTTATGAGATTCATATCCACTCTATCAGATTTTCCAGTGCATCACAAACAGTCCAGATCATCTTCACTTTCAGGATATTTCTTGGTGAACTTTTTTTTGCTCAGCTGGAAAATTATAATCCAACAAGCATTTCAATCTATAACTGATTTTTACACACTGATTTTCAATTTATTAATAAATTGTTACTAATTAAAATTTAAAATTTTACGTACTGGATCATTGAATAAAGCTTAATGACATTAAGCCAAAACATATGGTTACATATATATATATATATATATATGTTCTCGATTCATACATATATAGATTCTTCAATTAAAAAAAATTTCTTTTATATATATAGATTTATGTGTGTATTTATTATTATATAGTTTATAAATAGTTAATAAATAAGCAGTTGTAAAGAGACAAGATAATGAGAAACAATATTTAATATAGGGATTTATTATATTTTATTAAATAATGTGTTGAAATTATTTAGCCATATTCTTATTAAATAAAGCAGATCAGAAAGAAAGTGTGAAGTAAAGTGATCAAGATTAGTAGATTAGGATATGAAAATGTACATGTGTGAGTATAGATATTTTAAACATAAAACATTTTTACACAAATCTTTAATGACTAAGATTGCAAGCTTTGTTGTTTTTGTATTATCTAGATTGTAGATATCTAGAGAGGGAAGTGATGCTTGGATGGGATAAATGTAACAATTAATCCTACGTTTTTATTAATTGTGACAGACCATCAAACTTGTGAAGCTTTGATCTTTATCTTGAGATAAGATTTCCAGGCGGTCCTTTTCTTTGATCAAAGATTTGCAATATAAACGAATGAAGCAATATTTAGAGTTCAGTTTTTTTTTCAATATTATTAAAAAAGAAATATGGCAAACAGTTTTTTCAATGTTATTAAAGAAGATATGTAAGCTCTCAGTTTTTTTTCAATATTTTTTAGAGAAGAGAAGCAGTTCAGTTTTTGGTGTTTGAAGTGAGTGAGCTAACAATATGTAGTTTTTTTTAAGAAATCAGTTAATAACATTAACAAAATATGCAATCTATGAAATATGCAATCTATGCAATCGTTTTAAACTGAAAAGAGATTGACAGTTTTCATTTTTTAAGAGTATGTGCTATTGATTTTTTTTATCTCTTAAAAAAAGGGAATGTAAAAGAAGAATGACTCTTGTTTTAAAATAAATACAGAAGATGTGCATATATATATAAAGTAGCTCACACCAAGATTAATATAGAGTCATTAAAATTCTATAAAATGGTATTAATAAATATTTTCATTATGAAGAAAATAATTAGGATACTGTGTTAAAACCATTGTTTCTGCTCCCTAAAATCTGACAGAATGGGTTAAATCAATATTCTACTGTGGACTCATATACCCGTCCATAGTAACCAAAATAATGGACAAATTTAAAACCAGCCACAAACATAATCTAATCATCATCTTTGACAAGAGAAGAAGAAATAAAAGATGAATAAAAACCATATATATATAGCCATGTTTGATTAAGCTATGAATCAAATTTTTTTTAAAGTTTTCCTCACATTCATCTAAAGTGTCTACAATGATTTTTTTTGAAATGGTAGAAGCAAGCCAGTCAACGAATTCAGCATTATCAAAAGTATCAACAATAAATAATTTTAAAATTGTTGAAATAAGCAAGTCAATTAATTCATGTTTATCTTAAAAGTATCTGCAAGAACTTTTCTTTTTTAAATGGAGCAAATCAACTTATTGAAACTACGTGAGACAAGCAGTCTGAAAATTCAAACTTGAGACATTTATAAGAAGTGAAAATAATCGGGTAACTATGAACTTTCATTAACAGATTTTTTATTCTTACTTATTAAAAGTAAACCTTAATTTATTGCTCAAAGCATTTTTTTTGATATCGAAACATTAAAGGCTTGTTTATCGATGGTTATTCTCAATATCACATATCATAACACAAACACAGTTTAAATCTTTAAACTTAAATTTTCATTATTTTTTTATTATTTTTTTTATTATATATTGTAATATCGAAATGTTTTTTTATTGTTCTTCATTTATTATGATAATGAGCAACCTATAAATATATGCATTTATAATGTTTTTTTATCTTGTTGCATATTAAATTTGATATAATATATTCTATTTTATTTTGCTCAAGGTTGCAAGAATATTTTTTATATATGTGATTTATGTATTAATCCATAATATAAGGGAACATATTTTACAAATATGTTAACATATCACAGGGTGTGTGTGCATGTGTAACTGCTTATACAAACACATCAAAAGAATAGGTTATGCATGATTAGTTTAAATATGGTAAATTTAAAAGCAGGGCTTCACATTTGAATGGAAGTGAAATAAAACACACAAGTTATATATGAAATTTATTTTTATGATATAATAAATTAGGAAAGTCTTAAGTAAGCATTCAATGAAATATTTTTTTTAATGTCATTTTTAGCCAGCTTATGTTAAAATATCCCAAATGACAAACTTGTATATTAAATTTATTTTGTTATGCATATATAAAATTTTGTATTAATTCTATAGTTAATTAATATAATAATAGAGTCAATTGTACAGTTATTAATTTGATTTTAAAGAAGGAAAGAAGAATAGTATTAATAAAATATAATTATATATCTTAATTGGTTTCTGAGTTGTTATTAAAAATACTGTTGTATATATCTTGTCTAAATTCTATCATTTAAATGATTATCATCATCGCTTGCAGATATTAAGAATAATCAGCGCTCGCAAATATTAAGCGCTCGCAAAATGTTAAGTAAACTAGAATGTTGATTTGCATTTAAGTATTAAAGGATTAAGCTTGATAATAACCAAGTTTTAATAATTATAGGTTAATAATAGAAAGCTAGAATTATGTTATGCCCATGAGTTTTGTTCATCTTCATCAAAGATTGATATTGTATTATTGATTAAAACACTGTTTCAAATAATACTATACAAGAGTTATGATCACCATCATCATTGATTTGATAAATAATAATCATTAAATCTAATTTTAAAAAAATAATTAAGATGTTTAGTCAATAGGGTTTATAGAAAGTTGAATATCATGCATAGAGATTTGCGATGATCATTCATCATCACTGGTATTATTGAATCCTAGTTTTAACTATAAAAGTACTTGGAATAAGTTACTATAAACGTGTATAAATGCTAATGAGTGTTATATTTAAATCTTAGTTTAAAATAGGATGATTTTAAAAAGAAATGCCTATAAGTTTATAAAGATAAATTTGTTGTTGTGAGTTCATTATAAAGCTATGGCTGGTATCATCATAATCATCACCATCATCATCATCATCATTATCATCTCTATATTATGATAAATAATTAACTTAAGAAACTATTTTCATGGCCATCCACTTAAGTAATGGTCTTCACTATGTTTATTTGGATGCCATTAATAAGAGTATTTTTTTGCTTCTGTTCATCAATATATGTAAAATGAGCTAGTAATATCTATGGGAGTCTTTGATATATATATAAATTTTGGTGATATGGGGATCTTATAATTTTATTGACATGGATAAAATATAAGAATGTCATTTTTCTGTTCATTAGTCATCTAAGTCATGTGTAGTAAAAATGTACCAAATGAGTTTGAACTCAGTACACTCTAAACAGATATTTATTTAGATTTAAAACAATCTAGTGGCGCTCGTGGGAAAACACCTGTATTTAGCTAAACTGAATAAAGAGTGATTTAATCCCTTTCCAACTTCATAATATTAACTTTATATGATTTTTTTTAATTAGTTGTTATAAACAGCACCAGCATGTGTGTGTGACCATGAATGGTCGTATATACATGGAAAGAGGAATGAGGATTCTCGGTTAAAAGAACATATTATTGGAGTTAAGCATAAGGCACTCCAGGGATCTCACAGTGGGTAATTTTAATCAGTTGCTATATCTAATATTATTTTATTTGATGACAATGTCTAGTATAGTTTATTGGTCAAATGACTTCCCAATATCGAAATATTTTAAATCTTTAATGATGATAGTGGTTTTAATTTTCATTGTTGTTATTTTAAGTATTGAGAAATGAGATTATTTATTTATTTCATTATTAACGTGACAGAATTAATGTTTAGGATAGTTGCAAACGGGCTATAATGTTATATTTAATTAAATAGAAATAGAAACCCAAATAGAGCATGATATGCATATGTTCTTATTTATATGTCAGTGTCATCCTTATTTAATTATAAATTGTATTTTAGCTAACACAGTAAATTCATTTCTCATTTAATTTTACTCGGTTACAAATGATGAACCACTGGAGCATATCATATATCCTGTTTAGTGTTTACTTATTGAATTATAGCAACTATCATTTTATCACTCATCTATATAGTTATAATCGGTTAAAAATAGCAGCCTTTTTCATCATTACATTAATTTGTATGCTGTTACAAAATTTTTTTACTGTTCAAATGACAGATTATAACATATTTTAATAATTAATAATTTTGTCTATTTTTATTTCTGTTACAAATGGTCTATTATTTATGATTTTCCGTTACAATATATATAATTGAAATAATATTTTTAATGGTGTACAAACAATTACAAACAATCCTTAAATCTGCAGAAGTACTTTCGGTTACTTTCTAACCTGCCTCAACTGCCATTAAATTCAAAAACCAAAAGCAGAAGCAAAGGTCATCAATTCAAATTCCATGAATCTCGTATTTTAATGTTAGAAGCTTGTCGATTTATTAAATGTGCTTTATTTCTGTTTATAAAAATTGCCTCTTTAATTTGTCTTTTACTATGGTTTCTCTCTTCATGAAGAATTTTCACATTTTCAAAATTAAATTTAAATTTATATTTACATGATTTTTCGTGATCAAAGAAAACTGAAGGAGATAATAAATCACCATTATTTTATTTTTTACATGTTTATATAACAATTCATGTTCCTTCAATCTTTTCTCAATACTGCACCTAGATTCACCTGTATATGATAGCATACAATCACAAAACATTTGATATATGACATTACTTTTTTGCTTGTCAGTTATGACATCCTTAGAATTATTAACTAATTTATTAATATTGTTTGGAACGTAGAGTAGAAACATCAAACACATTCTTATATAAATCCTTAAAAAATTTTACTGTGAATTTGAAATAAATGGAATAGATATCCATTTTTTACTATTAATCTTCATTTCTTTTAAATTATAATAATTTTTTTTTAAATTGACATAAATCATTGTTTATTTGTTCCATTTTATAACAAACAACAAGCAATTCCTTGGCAAATATCTGAATATTTTTCTGTTTATCACTTTAGTAATGACATAATTTTTCATTTTGGAACAAAAAAGATTTAAAACTTGCCATCTTATGCATCATTGGTACTTTTGATTTACAATTTATATATCCTCTTTTTTGCAGTGGCTTAATTATTAATTTATAATTTAATATACTGTTATCTTTTGTGATCATTAAATCTAAATAGTTAATCTTATTGTCTTGCTCTTTTTCAATAGTCCATTTCAAGCCATTCAACTTATTTAATTCCTCTATAAGCAAATTTATACTATTAGTATTTCCACAAACAAAAACATCATCCACATATCTTTTGTAAATTTTAATATCTCCAAAAATACACATATTTAAAATACTACTCTCATATGTAGAGAAAACGAAATTGCAAACTTGTGCAACTACAGGCAAACCCATAGGCCAACCTTTAGTCATTTTATAATATTGACCTTCAAAAGATGCAACAATGTTATCATTAAAAAATATTTAAAGAATCAATGATAAATTTTATCATATATTTACAAATATTTTTCCTTTTTAATGCATGTTCAATTATTTTTATGGAAATCATTCTATCAATAGATCCATACATTTCTGTAACATCCAATGAAGCAATAACATCATTTTCATCAATCATTAAATATTTAATACTATTTACAAAGTCAAACGATGAAGCAATATTATTTTCCCCAAATCCTAAAAAGTCTTGTAAAAGTTTACCAATATATTTAGAAGTCTGATATATGAAGGAACCACCAAAATCTATCATAACTCGCAAAGGATTACTTTCTTTATGTAATTTTATATTTGCAAAAATATCTTATGGTAAATAATGGCAATTGGCTATTTCGGAATTTAAATAGAAATTGAGGATTGATAATATGATTTGTTTGAAGGAGGATAAAGGTTTGCGTTATGTGTTTGTTGACGAAAAGTCAATATATTAATAAAATTAAAATGCAAATGGTCAAACTTGGTTTCTTTTTGATTGAAGATTATAATATGGATGGTCAAAGAATAAAGTTTATTAACAATATTTTAAAACGTGCTAAAAATAAAGTTTTAAATAATAATGTATACTATATGATATATCCTTCTTGTGCTATATGTCCTCATGTTTTTGCAAATATAAAATTACATAAAGAAGGTAATTCTTTGTGAGTTATGATAGATTTTGGTGGTTCCTTCATATATCAGACTTCTAAATATATTGGTAAACTTTTACAAGACTTTTTAGGATTTTGGGAAAATACTATTGCTTCATTGTTTGACTTTGTAAATAGTATTAAAAATTTAATTATTGATGAAAATGATATTATTGCTTCATTAGATATTACAGAAATGTATGGATCTATTGATAGAATGAATTCCATAAAAATAATTGAACATGCATTAAAAAGTAAAAATATTTGTAAATATATGATAAAATTTATCATTGATTCTTTAAAAAAAAATTTTTATGATAACATTGTTGCATCTTTTGAAGGTCAATATTATAAAATGACTAAAGGTTGGCCTATGGGTTTGCCTGTAGTTGCACAAGTTTGCAATTTCGTGTTATCTACATATGAGAGTAGTATTTTAAATATGTGTATTTTTGGAGATATTAAAATTTACAAAAGATATGTGATATGAGAGTAGTATTTTAAATATGTGTATTTTTGGAGATATTAAAATTTACAAAAGATATGTGATGTTTTTGTTTGTGGAAATACTAATAGTATAAATTTGCTTATAGAGGAATTAAATAAGTTGAATGTCTTGAAATGGACTATTGAAAAAAAGCAAGACAATAAGATTAACTATTTAGATTTAATGATCACAAGAGATAACAGTATATTAAATTATAAATTAATAATTAAGCCACTGCAAAAAAGAGGATATATAAATTGTAAATCAAAAGTACCAAAGATGCATAAGATGGCAAGTTTTAAATCTTTTTTGTTTCGAAATGAAAAATTATGTCATTACCAAAGTGATAAACTGAAAAATATTCAGATATTTGCCAAGGAATTGCTTGATGTTGGTTATAAAATGGAACAAATAAACAATGATTTATGTCAATTTAAAAAAAAAATATTATAATTTAAAAGAAATGAAGATTAATAGTAAAAAATGGATATCTATTCCATTTATTTCAAATTCACAGTAAAATTTTTAAAGATTTATATAAGAATGTGTTTGATAGTTCATTCTACATTCCAAACAATATTAATAAATTAGTTAATAATTATAAGGATGTCATACCTGTCAAGCAAAAAAGTAATGTCATATATCAAATGTTTTGTGATTGTATGCTATCATATATAGGTGAATCTAGGTGCAGTATTGAGAAAAGATTGAAGAAACATGAATTGTTATATAAACATGTAAAAAATAAAAATAATGGTGATTTAATATCTCCTTCAGTTTTCTTTGATCATGAAAAAACATATAAATATAAATTTAAATTTAATTTTGAAAATGTGAAAATTCTTCATGAAGAGAGAAACCATGGTAAAAGAAAAATTAAAGGGGCAATTTTTATAAACAGTAATAAAGCGCATTTAATAAATCGACAAGCTTCTAACATTAAAATACGAGATTCGTGGAATTTAAATTGATGACGTTTACTTCCGCTTATGGTTTTTGGTATAACGCCATCTATTGTCATAAATACATGCGTATGCAAGTTTTTAACTTGTTTTTTGTTTTTCATAAATGTACCTTTGAGGTCTTTCTTGCAATGATATATATTGCAGAGACTTCTACTATGTGGTGATGCTGAACTGATATCAGACTTATGAAGCTATCTGGCATGCGATGCTGAGTTTGAAGACATTACGTGTCTAAAAGATTCACGCTTGCAAGCTGAATAGAAACTGTTTCTTAAATGCTCAGAGTTTGTGTTTTAGATCTAGTTTCTTAATGCTGTCCTTCACTGACGATAGCAAATAGCTTAAAATCATGATATGAAGGTGGAAATTAAGGTAGAGATAGTGAAATACTCGCTCTGACATTTATGTAAACAAATGCTTGAAGGTGTTTTTGGTATAACACCATCTATTGTCATAAATACAAGCATATGCAAGTTTTTAACTTGAGTTTTTTGTTTTTTATAAATGTACCTTTGAGGTCTTTCTTGCAATGATATATATTACAGAGACTTCTACTATGTGGTGATGCTGAACTGATATCAGACCCATGTAGCTATCTGGCATGCGATTACGTGTGTAAAAGATTCACGCTTGCAAGCTGAATAGAAACTGTTTCTTAAACGCTCAGAGTTTGTGTTTTAGATCTAGTTTTTTAATCCTGTCCTTCACTGATGATAGTAAATAGCTTGAAATCATGATATGAAGGTGGAAACTAAGTTAGAGATAGTGAAATACTCGCTCTGACGTTTATGTAAACAAACGCTTGAAGGTGTTTTTGGTATAATGCCTTCTATTGTCATAAATACAAGCGTATGCAAGTTTTTAACTTGTGTTTTTTGTTTTTCATAAATGTACTTTTGAGGTCTTTCTTGCAATGATATATATTGCAGAGACTTCTACTATGTGGTGATGCTGAACTGATATCAGACCCATGTAGCTATCTGGCATGCGATGCTGAGTTTGAAGACATTACGTGTCTAAAAGATTCACGCTTGCAAGCTGAATAGAAACTGTTTCTTAAACGCTCAGAGTTTGTGTTTTAGATCTAGTTTTTTAATCCTGTCCTTCACTGATGATAGCAAATAGCTTGAAATCATGATATGAAGGTGGAAATTAAGTTAAAGATAGTGAAATACTCGCTCTTACATTTATGTAAACAAACGCTTGAAGGTGTTTTTGGTATAATGCCATCTATTGTCATAAATACAAGCGTATGCAAGTTTTTAACTTGTGTTTTTTGTTTTTCATAAATGTACTTTTGAGGTCTTTCTTGCAATGATATATATTGCAGAGACTTCAACTATGTGGTGATGCTGAACTGATATCAGACCCATGTATCTATCTGGCATGCAATGCTGAGTTTGAAGACATTACATGTCTAAAAGATTCACGCTTGCAAGCTGAATAGAAACTGTTTCTTAAACGCTCAGAGTTTGTGTTTTAGATCTAGTTTCTTAATCCTGTCCTTTACTGACGATAGCAAATATCTTGAAATCATGATATGAAGGTGGAAATTAAGTTAGAGATAGTGAAATACTCGCTCTGACATTTATGTAAACAAACACTTGAAGGTGTTTTTGGTGTAATGCCATCTATTGTCATAAATACAAGCGTATGCCAGTTTTTAACTTGTGTTTTTTGTTTTTCATAAACGTACCTTTGAGGTCTTTCTTGCAATGATATATATTGCAGAGACAGACCCATGTAGGTATCTGGCATGCAATGCTGAGTTTGAAGACATTACGTGTCTAAAAGATTGACGCTTGCAAGCTGAATAGAAACTGTTTCTTAAATGTTCAGACTTTGTGTTTTAGATCTAGTTACTTAATCGTGTCCTTCACTGACGATAGCAAATAGCTTGAAATCATGATATGAAGGTGGAAATTAAGTTAGAGATAGTGAAATACTCGCTCTGATGTTTATGTAAACAAACGCTTGAAGGTGTTTTTGGTATAACGCCATCTATTGCCATAAATACAAGCGTATGCAAGTTTTTAACTTCTGTTTTTTGTTTTTCATAAATGTACCTTTGAGGTCTTTCTTGCAATGATATATATTGCAGAGACTTCTACTATGTGGTGATGCTGAACTGATATCAGACCCATGTAGCTATCTGGCATGCGATGCTGAGTTTGAAGACATTATGTGTCTAAAAGATTCACGCTTGCAAGCTGAATAGAAACTGTTTCTTAAATGCTCAGAGTTTGTGTTTTAGATCTAGTTTCTTAATCTTGTCCTTCACTGACGATTGCAAATAGCTTGAAATCATGATATGAAGGTGGAAATTAAGTTAGAGATAGTGAAATACTAGGTCTGACGTTTATGTAAACAAACGCTTGAAGGTGTTTTTGGTATAACGCCATCTATTGTCATAAATACAAGCGTATGGAAGTTTTTAACTTGTGTTTTTTGTTTTTCATATATATATATGATTCCTTCACCAGACAAATGCACATTCCTGAACAAGTATGATATTTTTAAAATAATATCACATTGCAGACACCCATTCCTGTCAGTATGTTTTTGCTTTGGCTGCATCTGTATATAAGAAATCAAGAGTTGGTTTAGCTACGAACATTTAGCCTCAGGTTGAATGTTTTTGAATAGTTTTTAAGTGTGTAGTCTATGTAGCCTATCTACACTCAACATTCTAAAATAAAAATATTATTTAAACTGATTATCTGAGTGGACATTAACTAAAGTATAAAATAATAATAACATATTAAATTGGGATAAATTTATTCCTCAAATTCAAATTTATATATGTGCAATAATAAATATTTTGTGTGCTATTACTGGCAGTGATTTATTTTATTTTTTATTTTAAAACTTTCGTTATTAAAACTTTTAAGGTTTATCATAAATCTCATCTTCTTTTTGAGCTAATGGAATGGGGGAATGTCAATAATAAAATAAAATTAGATCTTAACAAGAATTATCTGACTACTATAAAAAAATTCTAGATTCAAATAGCCTGGTGGTGCCCTGTATGGCAGATGGAGGAAACTTCCCTGACCATTATAATATATATAATGAGAACTATCAGCAATGCTTGTCACCCAGGTTGTCATGGGATACCACTGTTCATTCTCAAGCATTTAAGTTTTTTTATAGCTAAATACCTCAAGGATTTACCAAACCATCTTGCTCAAGAAATTAAGCCAACCGCAGGAATATACCCCATGGCAATAGTGCCACATAATAAGAAAAAAAGGCATACCAATGGCAAATGATCTTAGACCAATATCTATAGGGCCACTTCCTAATAAAATATTGGAAAAGATTATAAAAGATAAGATTGAACCCTATATTTTACCTACCATCAGTGAATCACAATTTGCAAAGAAGACATAATCAACAGTGCAAGCAGCATTGCTATTCAAGACCATGATGATAGCCACTAGGGTGAGGACGAAATACAGCACAGTGGTGGTGCAGATAGATATTGCTTCAGCTTTTGATTCAGTGAGAATCCCTGTGCTACTGGATATGTTTAAGCAGGCTAAAATACCCAAAGCTCTGCTATATGTGACTGTAAACTTGATACTGAGCAGAGAACTTTATGTTACTTTGAAATGGCAGAAATTCATCCTTTTTCATCCCAACACAATCACTATCCCAGGGGTCTCCTCTGAGTGCATTAATGTTTGTTTATTATATCAATCCACTTATTGAAAAAATCAATAGCACATTCATTGGACTTCAAATACCTGGTAAAACACAGAAGATTGCATGTCTTGCATACATGGACAATATCAGTCTTCTTGACATCCAAGAAGCAAATATCACAGCTTCAGGCAGTGCTAAACAATTCTCAAAACAATATGGAATGAGAATAAACCTGGAAAAGACTGCAGCCTGGGCACTACTCACTGGAAGGCCATGTGGGCCAGTGTATCAAGCAAAACCTCCTCCATTTTTAGGCTTTTCTTTTTTTCTAGGAGCCACTGGAATGAGATTTCACATCCAAGCCAAGCTCAAAGAAGAAGTCAAAAGCATAGCTGAATCACTCTCAAAGGCATATTTGTCCATATATGCAAAGGTGCAACTGATTAACAAGCTTATAATAACCAAGATAACATATATGCCTGTAGTTGAATTTTCAAAAAAATTTATGGCATCCATTAATTCCATATGTTGCAAGCTCATCTGGAAAAAAAAAGACAGTGGCAATTTCAATGGCAAAACTCAATTGCCCTCTTATAGCAAATGGACTGGGATTGCATACCTTACAAACATTTCAAACATTCAAAACAAGGAATGCTATAATTGCTATACTCACTCAATTTCCTAAATTAAGACACTTAGAGCAGATAACACCTACATATAGGCCTCCTCCAAAAGATTGTTTTTTGGCAGTCACCATCTACCAATGCAGGAGAGAAAGAACAATCCCGGATCAATTTGAACCAAAGTATAAATATTGGGAAATATATAAGTTTATACATCAAAATAATCTCAATGAGGAGATCCCATCAATATTAGAAATAAGAAACAAATATCTGATCAAGCAATACAAAAGATGCAACTAGAACCTAAGTTCCTAGATTTTATAATCAAATTGAATTTGATTGCTTTACCTACTAAATATTTTTTACATCTCAGAAAAATGTACAGGTTAGTTGATCCTTTCTGTGGCCTTTGCCATATGACTTAGAAGACTTTACTGCATATAATTTTCAATTGCAAGGCCACGGATCAGACTAGATGCATTCTGTAGGAGAAATATAGAAAACAAAACACTACAATGATACAAATTATGTCAACATACAAAGGTAGGTCTGTACCAGCCATAAGGCCTCAATATTTGTCTTATATGCACTTTGGTGCACTAGGTGTGCATTTGTATTGGGTAATAACCCCAGAAGGCATCCAGCCACATTTGAGAATAAGCTAATTAAAATTCAAGTTAGAGACAAACAGATCACCAGCCTGGATATTTATGCAGCTACTTGGTCCCTGCTCAGACAAACAGCAAAGTTATAAATAATGGGCAATCTATGTAGATCTTGTGTAAACCAATATAACAACTTTTACATATGTAAAACTACAACTACAGACTATCCATGTAACCATCACAATTTAAGCTATGTAAAACCCTTCTAACTAAGCCAGCACATAAATAAACTAACCTACACCTATGGATTGCTGATGAAGCCATGGCAATCCAAGCCAAGTAAAAACCATTGTAACTAATCCACAGCATGACAATTTTTTTAGTAATCTCATGTAAATCAATAAATCAACTTTTATATATGTAAACCTATATCTATGGATTCCCCATGTAACCACAACAATGCAAGTTATGTAAAACTATGTAACTAATTCACAGCATGTAAAAATTCCTGTAATCCTGTGTAAAACAATAAATCTACTTTTATATATGTAAACCTACAATTACAGATTGCCCATGTAAACACAGCAATCCAAGCTATTTAAACTCTTGTAACCTTTAAGACAAATACAGCTTATCGTTGAAACATAATAATAATAATAATAATAATAATAAAATAATAATAATAATAATAATAATAATAATAATAATAATAATAATAATAATAATAATAATAATAATAATAATAATAATAATAATAATAATAATAATAATAATAATAATAATAATAATAATAATAATAATAATAATAATAATAATAATAATAATAATAATAATAATAATAATAATAATAATAATAATAATAATAATAATAATAATAATAATAATAATAATAATAATAATAATAATAATAATAATAATAATAATAATAATAATAATAAGTTTATAATTTGTAAATGGCAATAACAAAATAGTAATGAAAACTTAAATGTATATTTAATAAATTTTTATATTGGCCAGAAAGTAAAACGTCCTTACACATGATGGCTGTAGCCAAAGGTTTGGCACAGCTAACTTTTATTCAACTTGTTTAATAAATAATGGGAGTTGGTCCATGCTATATTTCTGAACCCACACATACACTACGAACGCATATTATTGTAAATACTTTTATATATATTCTAAATTCTTATATATATTGGATATAATTATTAATAATTTGTAATAGTTATGTATACATATATAAACAAAAACAGAAGGGAATAAACATTTAATTATGTTTGGAACATTTTTATTATTATTATATTCTTATTTGTAAATGTTCCAGCATATGTGTATAAAGATTTGCTTACATACATATTTTTTTTGTTACGTGTAGAAATTTTTTTAAAAGAAAATAATGTAGTCAAGCGTTGGTGGTCAAGTGGTTAGCATAGCTGCTTTACAAGCAGTTGTTCCAGGTTTGCAGGTTCGCATTCAGCGGATGCTTTGACACATTAGAAACAAAAATGAAAATAGTGTAAAGTTCTTTATTTTTGAAACAATGTAGAATTTTTTTAATCCATTAGAGTAATCGATTTCTATGTAATTCACCATTGTTTTATACTTATATAATTATATTTGGAAACGTTTTTTTTTTAAATTAATTTATTAAGATGAAATCGAAATTAAAGATTTTATCCAAAACATATAAGTAATGGGTGGTCTAATTACTCCAAGATGGAATCCTGTTAATTATCTAAAAGGTTAAAAGAGACAACACTAATAAATTTAAAAAAAAAAAATTCAAAAGGAATGTACAAAAATTAAAATTAGCAATTTTAGTAGGCAATGTAATACTTCATGGGGGGAGGGTTATAAAATCGTGCCAGATAGGTTGACAATATAAGCTACCTACCGTGGGCTGGCATTAATAAATACATTCATTCTTGAATTCTTTATTCAGCTTTCATGCTGTATACAGTGTTATTCGTTATTTATATTTTTATGCTGATTTGTCTGTGCGCTGTCACATATACATTTCTTCAGTGGTGCCTTCATGTCCAGAATGGAACAGCTGATTTGCCTATTTAAATTCCATTCTGAGTAATTGTATTTTTGCTGTTACTGAGTGAGAGGGAAAAAACAACATTATTATTAAAATTATTTATACAAGCAGTAACTAGTAGAAGCCATCAAGGTAATAAGAAGGAGAAGGGAGATCAGATTTATTTTTTAAAAAAAGACAGTAACTTTGATGGGGAAAAGCCGTGATTATAAATTAAGTACTTAGAACGAATTCTTGGAACTATGAATAGCAATTATACAGCAATATAATAATTAATTTGCAGTTAAAAGAAGTTTGAAAAAAATCCCGTTCTTCATGAGACATGTGCCATAAAGAACAAACGAGTGTGACAAGTTTTAATTAGAATATTTTTTGAAAGGAATATATGAAAGAAGGTACCCATAATTTATTTATTGACCAAATGGATATGGAGTAGATTTCCCACATCAGTGCACCTCACCATTCCTATCCTCACCACCAAGATGTAAATAAAAATGATCCAGCATATGCTGTTGACGAATTGGAACAATATGTGTGTATAGACAATGAAGCTCTTGCAACCCTGTTTTGTGGTCGTGTGGTCCGCCTAGAAAGCCAACTTGGAGGGAGCCAAAAAGCCAAGATGAGTGTATATATATATATATATATTATAATTTTAAAAATATTACCTATTTCGTGTTGTATAATAGAATGTAATCTACCTATGGCTACTAATTATTTATTTTGGTAAACCTTTATTTTTAATAACTTTTGATATGAAATATTTTTGAGGTTACATAATGTACCTAAATTTAATTTATTGATTTCTAATCATGAAGGTGATACCTCATGTTGAGCGTCTTAATACCTGTTTCATTAAACATTATCATTATACATTCAGAATAAGGGTGACTTAGGTAATGTGAGTTAATACAAATGTAACCAAAACAAAAAAACAAATGTTAGATGCATTGGTAAAAGAAATAATTTGTTATTTTATATTCATTACACAGTAGTATAAAGTGGTGAGGGAGTATAGACCAAACCCATTATGCAACTTTTCTATTTTTTACTTTATTTATAGCCTAACTAAACGTTTTATTTTAATAAATGAATTTATGACACAGGCTGATATTATGCAAGCCTGCATTTGGTGCAGGGAAAGGGAAGAATAAATATTATTTTATACTTTTGATCTATTTCGAGTATAATTCATTGGCGAAATATAATTGATAGACTTACCCAAATAAGCTGGGATAAGAAACCATTTTATGAGCTAGCTAATGGAATAAACTTATCTGGGAGGTTAGATTAACCTTACTTGGCATCCAAGCTTTCTTTATTTAATATCATTATAAAAATGTTTACCCAAATCTTTTTTGCATACTCTCTCGGGAAAGAAAAGGAAGTGAGAAGATTTCTCTAGTGGGGGTGGTGTACAGAGACGGTCCAATAGGGCAGTCTCTCAAAGGTATGCAAAAAAACATAGAGATTACCATTAGATGGCAATGGGTTTAATTTAACAAGAGGGGTTAGATTGATCAATTTTAGACTAAACCCTTCTCCATTAATAATTCTTTAGTACATACTTATTTGTATTTAGCCCAAGGAATTACTAAGAGTTATTACTAACATTTCAATTTTAGCATATACTTCATTTCATGCTTGATGAGAATATGGGTCGTTTACCTGTAAGAACAAAGAGAAAGAAGGTTGGACCGGTATAATAAATATATATATATATATATATTCTAATTAAGTTCTATTGGAGGTGGGGAGAGATATACTTTTACGTTATTTGTCATTCAACTGAATATCTGTTATTAAATAATTCTAATTATAAAATGTCTTTGCGTTTACAATATCATGTTATTCATAGCTAATTTTTAGTATAAATTTAGTGGTAAACATTTCAGTAAACAAGTTTTATTTATAGAAATGGGCAGGTTAAAGTTTATAATAGTACAATCCAAGTATTTTTCAACAAGTTAATAGGAATGCCAATTACATGTTTTGGTAAAATGGTTAATATTGGAATGTTTAGAGAAAACAAAGCCAAAACCCATATAGAATTTATAATCATCAAATTTAAGTGGTTTTCAGAAATCAATAGTATGTTCCTAAACTAATGTTATCGCCTCCAATAATGTTCATTTAAGCTGAGACTTTATACCATAACATGTACTAATATCTTCACAAAGTAAAATTCATCTTTTAAAATAATTATTATAAAGTACAGTTCAATGAGGATGTAGTTGATGAAACCACTTCTTTACTTTCCTAACTTATTACTCTTATTATGAGTATAAAATAATGAATTTAAAACAAAACTAAAACAGACAATTCATTTTACATTACACAAAGATTATTTAATATTTCAAACCAATATTCCTTTCTTTTTGGGAGCTTATCTGTATATATTTTATTTTTTCATAATCACATGATCAGCACATCTTTAACAACTTCATCCAAAGACTATATTAACATTACTTTACAATAAATATAATCAGTAAAATATCATATCATGCTCTTTCTCAATTTCAAACACAGTCTTTCTTGGTGACAGATAGATAGATAGATAGATAGATAGATAGATAGATAGATAGATAGATAGATAGATAGATAGATAGATAGATAGATAGATAGATAGATAGATAGATAGATAGATAGATAGATAGATAGATAGATAGATAGATAGATAGATAGATAGATAGATAGATAGATAGATAGATAGATAGATGGATGGATGGATGGATAGATGGATAATTATAGATAGATAGATAGATAGATAATAGATAGATAGATAGATTGATTGATTGATAGATAGGTAGTCAGATAGATAGATAGATAGATAGATAGATAGATAGATAGATAGATAGATAGATAGATAGACAGATAGATAGATAGACAGACAGATAGATAGATAGATAGATAGATAGATAGATAGATAGATAGATAGATAGATAGATAGATAGATAGATAGATAGATAGATAGATAGATAGATAGATAGATAGATAGATAGATAGATAGATAGATAGATAGATAGATAGATAGATAGATAGATAGATAGATAGATAGATAGATAGATAGATAGATAGATAGATAGATAGATAGATAGATAGATAGATAGATAGATAGATATACTATTGTGAAGGTCATAATCAATTTTATAAACAATTCATACATTATTATTTTTATATTATCCATCTTTTTTGCATTACACTTCCATTTTCCCAAACATTTATTACTTTTTTTTTTATATTATCAGCTAACTTTTCTTTTATTATTGTCTTTCAAAAATTCTCTAAATAGGAAAACACTTTCCATTAATTGATTACACAAGCCTTACACTATTTTTGTATTATTATTTGTATTTCTGGAGATTTTTTAATATACTAGCATTATCATTCTTAACTTCCAATTACTGTTCATATGCTTCTTTTACATTGAGTGTTAGCCTATATTTTAAAATTTAAACCCTTAAAAAGCTGCTATTCTCTGCACCCTGGCTTATATATATATATATTTGGATCAATAATATCTTGTTTTTTATTCATAATATAACGCTTCATAATTATTTCAATATTAACCACTTTTTTGTAAAGTCTAAATACTTTATTATCTTCCCTTTTTCCATTGTACTTATTAGGCTTCAATTCTTTAAAGGCATTAACAATACATGGACTATTGCGTATTACAATTATATCAATAACATATCTGCGATATTCTATAATTTCCATATTTTTATATTCTTATAAGATAGATTTTCTTCTACATGGTCAATAATAATCGATGATAAAATTCTACTAATACTCTAAACTATAATTAATTCGTTTGTTATATTCCAAAATTATTCCCTATATATAAAATATAAAATATCATTAATCAAAAACAATGCTTCTTTAATATTGTATAGCCACCCTTTTACAACTTTGTTATTCATTTTTATTATATCAATAACTGGTTTCCTATTACATTAGCTAGGGTCGAAATGAGCATTGAGATTCTTGGGAATATTATAATATTTTTTGTTTGTTTTTTAGTTTGTTTTGTAATTATAAATATACTCTAAAAAGGATTGTACTATATTTAATCATTTCTATGTACATATATTAATTTTACTAATTGTAATCAGTGTAATATAATGTGAATAACGTCCATTGGGTGGAGTTGCAGTAGAATAGTTGGTCATGTGATTGGCTGAAAAGAAACATCTTAATAAGCTTTTAGTAAAGAATAAAAGTTGGGTAGATACATTATGTAAAATATATTTATTTATAGCAACTTGACACTGTCTATTTCATTCTAAGTTAATTATTGTCAATTATAGATATAAAATACAATATTATGGTCAAATTTCAATACCAAAATTTGAACATTTAAAGTATTTATTTACAGTTATAAAAACATATCTTAATGTCTTCAGAACCTTTTTAAGTTAATCTTTAACATTCTAAATAGTCAATAATAGAATGTAATGTGTCATGAAATACATGTACTTCACAAAAAGGCAGTTCAGCTGTTTATAAGGTCAATATAGGAAAGTGTTGAAGGAGTATCGACATATTCGTTTCAAAGAAGCATTTCTTACTATAACTTTTCGGATTTATTTTCACCTTTATTGAAAACCATGTTGCCCAAAACAGGTAAGATTAAATTAAGAAACCTGATAAAAAGCAAGTTGTAAGATAAACCGGAATTAAACTTAGCTATATGATCTTACAAGCATTAAAATTATGTATTTCAAAATGATGTGATCTTTTATAAATTCTTCCAACTGGGAGTATTTATAATTGAAGAAAATTTTGAAATGCTCCATCTAGATGGTAAAGTTTTCCAGTTTTCAAAACATACTTAAACCGTTTTCATATAGAAGGGTTAAAGAACTTATAAATGACAGCTGCAACTATAAAACGTTGTATAGTGGACATCATTGGATAATCAAATGCAGCCATTTCAAATGATCAATGGCTGTATATAAACATACCAACCAGTCATAACCCAGTTTTCACATCATTTTACAATATATGTCCAAAAGATTGGCCTTGGATTTATACTTCTCCAGCATCATATATAAATCGGCATGTTCTGGCCTCTCTTCATGTATCTCTTCCGTTTTATAATAATCAATAAGTTTATCTTGAATATCTTCAGACACATGACACAATAGATCTAAAAATAAATCTGCAAAATTAAACATCAGAAATTTTCCCCTCCTTAAAAACATAACTGGCTACTGATAACACTTGGAAGTAAACCATATTACCTCCAAATTCATCAGTGTACCAGACATTGGTCAACAAACTTTCCACATTCTAACCCTATAACGTATCCCAATTTTTTTTCCGACCCCAAATAGCTTCTTAAAATAATGCAGAATGCTTATCAAACCTCTGTAGATTCAGTAATCCCAAAGCATCATGACATCAGAATAATGATTTTATATTGCGAACATTTAACATCTTATATATATATATATATATATACATTGTGACCATCTGAATGGGCACAAAGGTGTAAGATACTTTGTATCTTAACTCAGTAGTTATATTATATTAAAAAAAATGAAATAGCCTTAGAATTTTAAATTTTTTTTCTGGAGATTGTTTAAAGCTTGGATATGGGTTTCTTATGCATGACCACTTGATAGGTATTCATTATTATTAGTGTGGTTAATGAGGTACTTAATATAAGGAAGAAGGTTGTTTATTAATGGAATTGATACATTTTGTCAGAAAGACACAGTTATTTTATATTATTGTAGTATTAGTTGAATGGTATTAAAATCCTTTATTCATTGACACTTATCTTTTTGTCAACAATTAATAGCCATTTCAATTATATTTAGTTAAGATAGTTTAATATTTAGGTTGTAGTACATGTGTATGCATGTATGACTCTGCATTATGTTTCATTTCATTTTCATCTTTAATAACACCAAACAATAGTATATTCACAATAAAAACATTTAAATAACAGTAATTATCTTAAATAATTAACAAATATATATTTCTTTCCAATGATTAATAGATAGTTAAATCAATGGATTATTTTACAAATTAAATAAATTATTAATCATTTTTATTTAGTAGTTAATTAATATTCATTTTTTCTTTCAAGTTTGTAAAAGCTATTTATTTTATTATTATTTTTATCTTGATTTTAATTCCAAAAAAATCAAAGTGATTTTTTTTTGAAAAGATTTTTTTTTGAATATGTAATTAGCTGAGATAGAAGAAGCATGGGAGTAATCTGGTGGAAGGAAATGAACTTTGCAAAAGAGAGCTTTTTAACTAAAATCTCCAGTGAAAAATTTGCATATTATTTAATGTAATTGTAGCCAAAAACAGTGACTGATTATTGTGAAAATAAAACCAGTTGCTGAAGTCAAATTGATTTTAAAAACACTTTGGAGTAAAATTTCTAAAGGATCCCAAGAAATTTATTATCGGACAAGTTAAATTCAGAATGCAGTTTTAAATTTTAAAAAAGGTACTCAGTTTACTTTATTCTCCTTAATTTAAACATTTGAATTTAACCTCTTCATGACTATTGCTCTTTTAAAAATGTATGTTAATAACGTCCAGTCTGCATTACTTCACTTAATTATCATTTTAAATAGGAATAAATGGCATGAATATTATTGCTGTGTCATTAACCAACGTGTGTTCTTTAATATATCTGGAAAACGCATGCAGAACTATTTTACAGAATATATTTTAATTCTTCACTATCTTCCATGCTGTGTTTTTGTGAGGATTAAACATAAAATTAAGTTCATGCACATTTTGATAAATCATGCCATGTTTAAATTCATCATAAAGAGATAGCAGTATTTATTTATCTGATATTTCTGGAAATGAAGGAAATAAAATGTGAGCTACTTCAAATTAAGTATCTGTTTAAATTGAATAGAAGTATAGAAATGCTGGTAATTTTTGTTCTCTTCAATAAAGATGGAAAATCAAAGAAAGTATTATTAAATGCTATTCAATAAACTACTAAAAATAAATACATATTCAATTTAGAACTACAACAGAATAAGTGAGATAATTTCGGTCCAACAGTAGTTAAGACTTTATTATATTCTCGTCATAATAGAAGACAAATTGATTGCTTGTGTATGATACAGTAACTTAAATAACTTTGTTATGAACATTGAAGATGCTGAGTCCTATTTAATCATGACTATATTTGTTTGGTTATCCTACAGCAGTTTATTTTAGTTTAAAATTCAGTTTGGAATATGTCCCATATTGTTTTATAAACCTGGAACCGAGCTTTGCAAGTGAACTTTTATTTTAAGTTACAAAACTAATAACTTTTGTGTTTTTTGTTTTTTTTATTGCTTGTCATAGTTAATGTATATGATAGGTAGAGAGGCTTATTTATTATTATGTTCATTTATAATCTGTGTTATTTTGATCTTCGAGACCATCTCTGAAGCATATCTGAATGAGGAGTACGCTGGTAAAAATTGATTGTATTCAAATAAGTATTATTGTTCTTTTACAAAGGTAAAAGAAACAAGTATATATTTTTAATATATTATTAGAGAGGTTTATATTTATTTTGCATACTTTATTATCTCAAAGTGAGAATTTTTTTTTTTTTGAATCAATGAATGTATAATAGAAATAGTTTGTTAGACATGAAAGAAAGTTCATTTGTAATAATTATAAATATTAAATTAAAAGTTATACCTTAATGCAATATTTAATTATCATGTTACCTACTTAGTGTGTAATTTAGAGTTAATATTATATATACTTTTTATTCACAGGTGAGTGTTTGTTTTGCACAATTATGATATTTGTTTGACAAAGTTCAGTTTGTGAATATTTTATGCATAAATTTCGTGCACTGTCGTATCTGCCAGAGTGTATTTATAATGTTCGATATTTAGAAAAGCTATGAGAATAGAAAGAAATCTGATTGCGTTATAATATCTGTAGGAATAAAAGATCTTGCTTATTTAGTATATGTTAATAATTTTCCATGAGTAGAGCCTAGTTTATTTTATATGCGTATGATTAATGATATCTTTTTAAAGTGATGTTCTTAGAGCCCTGGTGATGAGGAAATAAGTCCCCACCAATAGTGTATTTAGAAGTAGATGAGTTATTGTTGAAATATGATTAAATGATGTTCAGAAAGTTATGTGACGTTTTTCTTAGATTCTTGGTGATGAGGAATTGTAAAAGTGTTCAGTAAGAGTTATCTGCTCCTCATGTAGATTTCCTTATAACGTATAGTATGTAAAATCATGAAAATATAGCTTTGTGTTAATTAATATGTGGCTAGATAAATTGTTAGATTAACTCTTGATGTAGTACTAGTGTCATATTTTATTGATGAATTACAACATTTTTCGAAATAAAATACTTGTATGATATTTTCTTAATGAATGAAGAGTTTATAGAAAAGATTGTTTTACATTATTCCTGCTTGAACGTGCACACACACGCATAATATAAATAATATCGCGTATATAATGTATAGAGATATCGAAATTAAAATGAGGAATAAATGTTTCTTTGAAATACATTACATTCATTTAATAGAAGTATAAAGTATTAAGATTAAAACGGGAAATAAATATTTTAAAATACAGTGTATTGATTTAAAATAAAGGTTATAAATCATCAAATCATCAGAATAAACATGATTTTGTTGCTATAAATGAAAGGTATACGTAACTGAAAGTCATTATTAGTCAATTAGAGAAAGTTGCTTTGCTGAAAGCCAAATATAAGTAATTTGATTTATTTTGTTAATCAAGAGTAATATCCTCTCAAAAGTATTTTTTGTGCTAATAATATAACATGTTACTTATTTATTGTCATATAGATGAAACATGTAGGCAAAGAATGTGTTCGAAGTCAGGATATTTAAGTTTTGTTATTAATTTGCTTTGATAGTAGGGATAATCCCAAACTGATGCTAAAAATTTATTTGATAATTTAAATAAATCTGTAAAACAAATAGTCCATTTGTTAATATCATGTTAAACCAAGTTTATTTTATTGTAATAAATGATTTGTTTTAGTTATTTAAAATCTTAAAATCTGTGTCTTCAGTTATTCTTGTGTACATTCGTATTTCCATTTCCACATCTCCACATTTCATAAATCTATTACAAAATAGATATATTATTTTAGAGTTATAATATCAAATTTGCTTGTGTCTGACAATATTGTTTTTCTTAATCCAAACATTATAAAGGAACATATTATTACTTGATAAACGTATTAGAAAGGTTGCCAAGTCATTATATTTGTTAGATGATGATATGAGATTAAAATACCCTATCTCTGTCATTATCTTATTATTGAAACACAGTAAAATATTTTAGTCAATTTGTTTCATTACATTTTTATCCTACTTTAGAATTACAATTTATGGGCCAATGTAGTTTATTTAATTCAACTGTGTTTGTTAAATTCCCTGAGATCTTATTATTTATTTCTTGATTGGCATTAAAGTAGATGTTTAGATTATGATATGCCAAGTAATAGAATTGTTTAAGAATATAATCATAGCAAGCTGATATATGATATACTTGGATGAAGGAAGAAATTAGATTTAAAGCATATTTTAATAGACTGTACCAAATAAACATTGTGATTCTTTATTATACAATTAATTAACAAAGGAATTTACATTATGTTAAATGTTTTATAATATTTCTTCTTTTATTCATTTATTATCATATATCTTATGAACTGCCTATAGCCTCCCACTGAGCTGAGCTGAACATAGATTTAATTGAAGAGTCTCAGTAATAATTTTGTATTATATATTTTGTTATATTCTTCTATTTATTAATAGAACTGGCGCCTGGGCACTTCGCTCATGTAATGTATATGAGCGGTGTTGGGAGTGTAGGTTATATATATATATATATACCTAAAATTGGAACACCAAATAAATATTTTCTGTTTTTTTTCAATCAGAATTTTATAAAACACCAATAAATAAACATATCCTTACATGTACATACATACTGATACTGATATATGTTTCTAAATTATTTTTAATAAATCAAAGTTATGATTAATTTGCTGTCTCAATAAATACTTTTATATCCACAGATCTACCTATCTATTTGTAGCTATAAACATTTACGAATCGGCCATTGTTCATAGTTATTTCTATCTTTATCTTCGGATGCTACTCAGTTTTACATTTATTCGTGAATCGATTTGTAAATTTCTCCATCAATTAATCATCTATTCAGCAATTGTTTACCAGTCTATGAAAACATCTAACAGTTTTTCACATACAATCTGCACAATCTCTATTATTGCATTTATTTATATGCTCATCATGCTGTCGTTCATATAATTTTACTTTAAATCTGTTTACCACATTTTCCTCATCAATCAACAAAGCTATAAGTTCTAACTATTATCTGCCTCATTAACTACAAGACAATTGAGGTTACTATAATAAAATGGAAAATATTCAAATGGTTCGTCTAGTGGAATGTTAATACCAAACGGTTGACCACATAAATTGTGGAATGTCAATACAGTTTTTATTTTTTATTAATTAACTTATAAAATAATGTATGATAATGACAAAAAGCCACATAAGACTTTATGCAGATCTAGTCATTTTTCCTACATCTTATTCTCTAGACATTCATGATTTTATGATAAGGCAAAATAAAATGTGAAGTCAATGGAACATATGTCTGAATTATTAAATGCTACTGATATGAGACAACAATATAAACCAGTGGACAAGGCTCATGGAAAAAAACATAGGCAGCAACTCTCTGAGTTGGTGTGAAGATAGATATAAACAAATTCAGGGGCATAGTAAGGCAATGTCTAAAAATCAAAATTTAGAAACAGACATCCAGCTCACAAGAAGCAGGTTCAATGTCCAATGAAAAAATACTAAAAATGTAGGAGATATGGGCCAATTTCACCTAAGCCAGGGGTTGTAAATGCAAGTATTAAGAGTAGAGAGTAGCCGTAGTCAGTTAGTCTTATTGTTTAAAAGTCAGATGTGTCAGTTGGTAGTTTACCAGAAGTTGTATAAGTGGGGTGGTCTGTGCCAGTATTTTCTGTACTCCATGGTTGGAGATGATGAGTGATGGGTGGATATCATTATGTAGTTTGGAATTTCTGGGGCTATATGACATTGTATGTACTCTCTCCAGAAAAAGTGGGGAGGTACTGTATTTTTAGAGATAAAAAAAAATTTCTCTGGAATCATTGCCTTGTCATGCAAAAGAACCTGTAAGCCTCAATAAGGAATGAGCATGGGTGCATTTACTAAGGGTATCTTTTAGTAAATCTCTTTGAAAATTGAGAGATCTTTTTTTATCTGATGATACAAAAGACCCTGTAAATCTCTAAATGACCAAGCATGGATGCATTCATTTAATATTCTTAATTTAATTACTTTGTACTCTCATAGAATTCTGGATGAAGTAGGGATCTTTTGGCCAATGTTGTGGGTATTATATTGATGCTTAGGGGATGAGGGTTTGCATTCCTGGTGATTGAACATTACATCTATTGCACTATAATAGAGAGGACAGAGAAAGAAATATATATATTTTTGGTTTCATCAAAATGTAAATAGTTATTGAAGACATTAAATGGTTAGTTCCATTTAAATATCTCCTTCGTGGGGGGGGGGGGTATTGTGCCAGGCACTCTATGAGTGATCACACTTAAGGTAGCTGTATTAAAAACTACGATTCTGTTATATACTATAAAATTATTAATCTATTTAGTTATTATATAATCACAATAATTAACTGGCTATGGAGCATAAACATAGTATAAAATGGATGAGGTTAGTCTGTGTATGTATTTTTTACCCACACACACTCAAGAATAAAGCAATATTAGCTACAAATTGTAATGCATATGATTGTATTATATGTGCTTACAATATTTTTATTTCTCTTTATTATTTTTATTTTAGTAAATGCAAATGCCCCACATTTATAATTTTATTTGATTTTTATTTTTATTTTTTTGTAAAAAGTTGTTTAAGTGTTGGAACATGTTATAAAAAAACATGAAATAATTAAAAAGTAAATGTAAATGTTCAAACGCATGTATATTTTATTTTTAAATTATCACATTTCCTATGAGGTTGCCAAAAACCTTGTGGTGATAATGAGCATCTGTCACTCGCCTGAGTATTTCCAGTTATATGCTGTGATGATCTCATATTCAGGTCGTTAAGGAAAAGATGTGGACATTATATTAAAGCAAAAAGGAAGGGCAAAGAGCTGAGTCTTTACAGAAAATCCTTTTAGTAAAGATAAAATAGTAGTATTCATGTGCTTTCCACAGCAGTAAACATAAAGTCAAGATGAAGAAATACTGTCATATAATTGAGTATATTTTTTGTTGCCACATATTGTTCAGATTATATTATACTTATAATATGCCACATGAATGATAAGAAATGAAAGATAACAAATGAGAAATAAGAGAACCATCATATTATTATTATTATTATTATTATTATTATTATTATTATTATTATTATTATTATTATTATTATTATTATTATTATTATTATTATTATTATTATTATTATTATTATTATTATTATTATTATTATTATTATTATTATTATTATTATTATTATTATTATTATTATTATTATTATTATTATTATTATTATTATTATTATTATTATTATTATTATTATTATTATTATTATTATTATGATGATGATGATGATGATGATGATGATGTTTCAAAGCAAACTTCATTTGTACTTAAGAAAAGTGGTTACATCAGTAAAAAGAACAAAAAAAATGAGTACATCAAGAAACAAATGTTACAATTATTATTACAGTTACAGTTCTCCACTTAATTCAATTGTCCATTAATGGAATAGAATGGGATGGCACTTGAATGAAATGATTCCAGTGTGGGAATTTAATCTCAATTTTTTTGAAAGATAGAGTTCTACAAAATGATTATATCGTCATTCAATTAATGTAGTGTGGGTCTTGATGCTGTTTGTTTTTGTAAAGCATAATTCTCTAGTAGATAAATTGGGTAAGCCATCAACAAAAATGAATATTGTACATTCATCTATAATGTTTAATTTTCGCAACTTACAATGTTCAAACTGGTGTTGTCCTAAAAAAAACACTATATCAATTCCTAAGAGTCAAGTTGGGCCAGTGTCTTATCCCTTTTCTGTATCATTTCATGTTTATTTGAAAAAGTAACTGGATGCTTCCTAGAATTGTTACCAATTAGGAAGGTGCATCAAATACACCAGTATGCATTTAGCACAAAGGTTACTGCCCTGATACTTGGTGTTAATCTGTCTCTAAATGCAGAAATTAATTGCTAGTTATTTATTTTTATTATATCATTTTAAGTATAAAATGATGGTGGGTATCTGGGATTAAATAAATATATAATCATAATATTAAATTGGTTTTGTATTAGTATTATTATTATATATTTGATAAAACATCCTTTTTCCTCACCAATCATGTACCTATAATAACCATTTAACTTACCCATTGAAGACCCAAGATGTAGAGTACTGAGCTAGCCACATGGGATATCACTCTACCGGGTGTTAAATCTTATTCTTATGCTTGTTGAACTTATGGTATTGCACATCCTTCTAGGAAAGGGGAATTCATTTTTTATTCTTTTCTATGAGTGGCACAAAAAGCTATTATGTAAGTTGACTTTTCAAAGGTGTGTACTTACCATAGGTCCTAATTTCTTTCCCTGTTAAATCTTGATCACTTCATGCTCCGTGCAAGATGAGGAGCAGAATTTTGCAGGGAAGTATGGTCCGGTACATATATATATATATATTGTGCCCTTTTCTTTAGGTCAGAATACATTTATTATATCAATTTACTAAAAAAATTTAAATTTAAGATATGTTCTCTTGGTATAATGACTATGTTATGCTGTCAATCTTTTTAAAAACTCAATTAAAGTAATATATAAATATTTAATGCTCAAAGTTGTGCTAAATGTATTTAAAACTGTTAAGTAAAGCTAAATGTATAATTGTATGTGGTTGGGAAAGCTGGTTGTAATTAAATAGTGTAGTAATTAATATTTAAAATATGTAATAAAAGTTGAATTTTAAAAGCAATAACCTATAATTAAATAAATACTATATTTTACAGTATCAATCATATTTAATAATTGTATTTAATATTATGTTTTAAAAGTCATCTTTGTGGTAGAGAAATGTATATTTGATTTTATGGTATGAAAATTATTATTCTAGATTATATTATTATATTATTTATTTAATATAATGATTATTCCAATTAAATATTTAATTTTCCCAGACAGAATTTGATACAGTCTGTTTCAGTTGTAAGTCATGTGACATGTAAATATTAGTACATGTGTGATTGCAAGTTTTTTGTTAACAAACTTTCAGAATTACTTTAAAATTACACTGTGTAATTGAAAATATTTATTTATCTATCACAAGATTAAATATTAAAATTAGTTCGCATAAAATATTTCATTAGTTTTAAATCGAATGTAGTTAACAAAAACTTAAATATTTTGTTTTTAAAAAAAATAGATACATTAAATCTGAAGGTGGAATAAATTGAAAAAATGTTGTTTTTAAAAGTCATTTTTAAATATTTAGTCACTTTTAATAAAGTATAAAAATTAATTTAGAATTAATATTTTAAGTAATATTTTTTTTTAAAAAAAATGACTAATTATTTTATTTTGATTTTAAATGTGTAATATCAAAGTTATATGTAAATTAATCCATCAAGTGCAAGTTTAATCCATCAATCAAATGATGTATTTATTTGGGTATAAATGTCAATGCTCAATTATATTGTGTGTGCTTCTGTTAATTTAATTTGCTTCTGTTTGTCAATTTTGCTTCTGCTTAAAAAAATCTGTTTCTGTCAATTTAATCTGCTTTAAGTTAGTCAATTCAGTGCTATAATAGCTCTCTAATAACTTATTTAAAAGCAAGAAGTGTACCAATTGAATTGTTTAGCAATAAGAATATTATAAATATATTATGTAAATTATGCATTGTTAGGCAGCTAAATTCCCTTACCAGACTTTTTATTGAAATTTAATTAAACGTCCCATGAAACATTGAAGTACCAAGAGGAAATACCTACTTGTTTAAAGAGATTTTGGAAGTAAAAGTTGTAATTAAAAATAAAATATTAATAATTTTAATGGGAATAATTATTTTTTAGCTAAATTTATATACTGGACATTATGTGAAGAGCTGATTGGAGAAATTGATAGGAAATTTAAAATAATAATGCATTTTTCGTTTGGAAAATAGTCATATTAGAAATGGAAAAGAGAATATGATAAAACTTTAAATCTTTCAGTAAGGATAAAGTAAATATTATTTTAGGGTAAAAATGCAGAAAATGCTTTTCCTTTTTGAAGAGAACATTATTAATAATTTTAAAAAAATGTCATAAAATAATGGTTAAATGAAGATAGTTACTAAAAAACTGTATGCAATAAGTCTTTATTATTATTTAAAGACTACACACATTATAATAACTTTTGGGAAGACCAATAATTGTACTAATAATGGAAAAGAAAAATATCCTTGGATAAGTAATAATGAATATCCTGACAAATAAACCTCATATATGATAAAATTATGAATAATAAGGAATTATTAATTCCCAGAAATATGTTTTAAAAATGCGCAAGAATCATATCCAGATGTCCAAATTCATATAGCTGTTTCAAGGACACTGTCAGCCAGCATAGAATCCTGAGGAAGGAAGCTTCGAAGTGTTATTTTTTAAGTATTATAAGTTTAAACTATTTCAATCATCACTGTTCTGAATAATAAAGACAATGAACTATTATTTCTACAAACTTTTCAGAATAGATCAGTGATTATTTTTATCATTAATTTCAGATTTCTAGACATCAACTTTTCATTTTATGTTTCATTTATTTTAAGTTCCATTCATTATGTTTAGAAGGAGTCTACGGAGCATGTGTCATTTTCGGGTAAGGTAGTTTTTTCATCATCAAGCATTCAAATAATAGCAACAAGTGTTGAGAGTTTCAATCGCTCCTCAAGAGTTGGTAAAGAAATCTTGAGGAAATAAAAACATTTTTTTAAAGAACATTCATCATTGAAGTTTTTATACGTAGGTTTGTCTTTGACTTATTTTTTTTAAACTAACCTTAGTATTAATTGTAATTTATTTATAATTAGAATAGGATAGGATAAAAGATTAATTATTTACTAAGAATATTGTAATTGTTTATACAAGATATTTTAATAATTTAAGGAATTTTAATATATTACATTTGATATTATGGAATGAATGCTATATTATGCAATGTTTTAATTTTTAATTGTGGACTAGAAGACATCATATAAGTGATTGACAAGTAGATATATCACTTAGGTAATAGTTGTAAATATTAATATTTTTATGATGTATTTTTCTTTTCTTTAGATTATCAAAGAATTATGTAATGTAATAGTATGAAAGTATGGGTACATATGTATACATTATACACACATAAAGCTTATACAATTCAGAATTTATTATTATAAAAATATGCATAGTTTTATTCCACATTACTGGTATAATACAACTTAATAATGAATAATTATATGCTTTTTTTATAAAGAACTTTAGTATTTCTTAAATGTTTAAAGTATGGATAATAGTCATTTGTATTTTTGTTCAAGAATATTTGATAAGAAAATGAAATAACCTTTTCTTGTAAAATAGTGTAGGTCATTATATTTATAGGTGAATTTTATTTTTTATTTTGAATACATTGTCAGAATTATTGTCGATGTTGATTGACAAATCTATAAAAAAATTAGTAAAGGGTAGTTACTTGGAAGTAACTTAAACATGAAACCAAAGAGATGCTTTTAATGTAGGTTTTTGTTAAGGAATAGGAATAATCTTTATGATCTTAATAATTATGCAGGTACAGATAACGGAGCCCTGTAGCTTGTATATTTTCTGTGGACAGTCTTTTACCTTTTATATTGAATATTGATGTTCCAGAAAGGTAAAGAAATAGTTTGGACATAGTTGTTTGTAGTGTAGGTTATTAGACATAAAATTCATGCCTCTATTTTATGTATATACTGTACCATGATGACTATCTAATATATGTACTATTCAGTTGAGACTCTAGCTTGTCCCTGGACCTATGCATTTTTTCGTTATTACAATTTTCTAAAGTATTACTTCGTACAGAATTGTATTTGAAAATGATAGATAATTTTTAGAGTTTAAAAATTGTTATTGGAAATAAATAAGATAGGTTTGCTTACTTAGTTGGATGATCAGGAATAAATACAAATGGAGTTGATAATCAAACATAATTAAACATAAAGAATCATAAAAGATTTTCTATATTTTATTTAAAATAAATTTATTTCATGAAAGTAAGGAAATGATAAAGGAGGTTGTTCAGCAATTTTGAATAACTTTAAGTATTTTAAAACTTATAGGTATTGCATATTTTTCAATGGATAGTGTATTAAAACAAAACAGTATAGGATAAAGCAAAATCATATTTCATAGTTTTACTTAATGATAAAAAAATACATCAACCCTTACAGCTATTCTATATTAGATCACTACTAAGTAAGAGATATGACAGTTAGATTATCAATTGTGTCCACTCATTTTATTAATGAACCGAAATAAATATATTTTGTTTAATAACAACGACATTGCTATGATAAACTATTTTAGTGCTTCAGAGTAAATTAAGATGCATATTCGTATTATTAATTGTTGTATTTTCTTTTATGTTTCATAACTGATGTATGTTTAAAGGAAGCATATCGTAGTGTCATTTAATGGTAAATAATATTAAAAAGTTATGTAGATTAATTATCATTATTATTAGAATTCTGATGAATATGTGAAATCGATAAATTATTTTAAAATTCGGAGTGAAGACTTAATGTTTATATTTTATTTTATTAGTTTTATTGTGAGAAAACTGGAAATTGTAATGATATAAGATTTACTTAGAACTGTAAATATTGTAAATCGATTATTTCTTTGTTTTATTGTAATAAAATTTGTTAAACTTGTTTTCTAAATCTGTCTTTTGAGATAATTTCTTTCCACATTGCAAACACTTGATCACAGAGGGTTTGAACTAAAACATAATATTTGCACAGTAAGAAATAAATTATTATTTTGAGAATTATTATATTTTCTTAAGATTATTTATTTAAGAAAATACATTTACATTATCATTATAGTGATAAGTTAATTATTATAATATTACACAGAGTTATAATGCTATCCATTGCCACACACATATTTTTTAGATTATAAGATATTTCCACATATTTTATTTACGGTATCATATGAAAGATAAAAGATTATGTTATATTATTTCTTTATTGTTACTATTGTTGATGAGAATTATAATGGGGGAAGATAGATAAGATTAAATCATACAATGAAGATTATTATTATTATTATTATTATTATTATTATTATTATTATTATTATTATTATTATTATTATTATTATTATTATTATTATTATTATTATTATTATTATTATTATTATTAGTTGTTGTAGTTGAGGATGATATTAAATCCCTTATCATGCTTTACTACAGTAATTTTGATTAACTCGAATTAGTTTAAGAACCTGAGATTATTTTAGATAGATTATTTTAAATAAAAAGATTAAGATTTATTTATTAGTGTTATCTTAATTAATTAATTATTGTTGACGTCATAAGAATGCTATAGATTTATTATTTGAGATAGTTATAGGGGGGATAGTGTTCTTATGCCATTGAGGTAGTATCCTGTGGGATATTGGCTCAATGTAATTCTTTATTACCACTTGTATCTCACTTTCTAGTCTCATGATTTAATAAATATTTATTTATTTATTTTATAAAACCAAACCATATTATTATTTTATTAATTTGAGCTAGTTAAACAATTAACATTATTGTAGAATATTTTATTATCGATTATATGCATTTTAGCCGAGTGTAATTATTTATCTGAGCTAGACCCATTTTAAGATATATTTCCTGGAAGTGAGGTTAGAATATATATATATATCTTTGCTAAACCTATCCTAAGTTAATTTAAATATAATGTAGAATAATTATATTTGAAAGGTCTGCAGAAACCTTCTAGATAGTTAAAACCTTGAAATAATTGTATCAACTAAAGCATCGGGAGGAATTCAGAGAAGCAGCATAATAAATATTTTTTTTTACCGATTGGCATTTTTAATATGATGAAAGTAACTCATGGATATAAAAAACTATTATAGTCCATCATGTCATATATGATCACAATAATATTTTGATCTTGACCAGATTATATTTTCCATAACTTGATTCAATAATAATATAACAAAAGAAATGGTGGCTTTAAATTAAACATCCATGTTATATAACATTTTCTGAGGAAATTCAAGGATAAAAAAGAAGTGTTTCTGAAGGAGATGTCACAACATGCTGATGTCTATATGAATGCAAACACCAATCTCTTGAATGTGTATTTTGCAGAATTATTTTATGACAATACTTTTCAACAGAAGTTAAAATAAATACATTTAATTATCAAATCACAATGTTAAAATCTGTGCATGGTGTAGCATTATATGTATATAATTTAAAATAATTAATGTAAAACAGACTTAAAATCGATATCTAACTATAAATAAAAGAAGTCATGTAATTTATCTACCCAACTTTTTTTATTTATAGAAAGAATATTAAGCGGTTTCTATTTTCTGGATCACATGAACAGAAAAACGACAGCAACTCCACCCAATGGACATTATTTACATTACATGATAATAATTTTAAAAATATAAAATACTTATATATAAGTAAAAATGACTAAAGTATTTTTTACATTCCTTTTGTTTAAATTGATTGTTAAAACTGAAAATGAGCATGAAAAGTGGGGTAAACAAACTACATCCTAATTGAACCCTAATTGACGAATTTTACTTTTTTTAAGCTATTAGTACATGTAAAAATAAAATCAATCAGATTTAGTCAAACGTTATTAGACACAATTGTATTATAGTTCCAAACTGACAATTGAACTTTAAACCCATTTATATTTGAATCATATAAACCTAATATGGGGTTTTGCTTTAACTTTTACCTACTGTCTGTTATTAAACTTTTAACCTAAACTTGGATTTGAGACTTCTCTAGTGAATTATTTCAGATTGTAGTATTATAAACATTTTACCGTCACATTGCTATAAATTAAATTGTGTTTACTGACATTTTTTATTATTATTGAGTTTTGCGTATGACTTAGATATCACCATTATTAACAAAACATTTCTACTGGGAAATTTCTATGAAGAAAGATAATATTGTAATCTCAAAATACTTTTATAAAATCAGAAGGATTGTTTATTAACAGAAATTCAGTTGATTGACAAGTGAGATAAAAGTATAAATCCATTACATTATTACATAAATTAATCAAGGCTATGCAGAATTATCCTTCGATGCTTTATTATACTATCCTGTAAGTAAATTATCTAATGACTTCAATTGTCTACTAGACGTTTCCAGGACAATGAAATACAATAATTTTAATTTTAATTATATATAATAATTTTATTTGGACATATATACACTGTGACATTAGTTTCTTCTGTAGAGAAATGAATGGTGGATAAATTAATAGTATATTACTTTTTAAATAATTTAATAAGAAAAAAAATGTAATAGTTTTAAGTTAAATAAAAGTTGATATTCTTTTTCTCATATGTCATAGCATCGGCCGGAGGCGAACCCACAACCGTCTGCAACCAACTATTTGCTTGCAAGGCAGCTACGATGACTTCTCGGCTAACAATGCTTGACAAAAAAAGTCAATATTCTTTTTTAAAAACAAAAGATCTTAGATCCCGAAGATATAACTTATAAACAAAAGTATGTTTGTATTTTTTTTTTAAATTATAATATATAAGTATAGAGAGGGAAGAGGGTTGGTTGTCTTGAGCACATTATAAAACTTCAAAACAGTTCATTTCATAAAAGTTTAAATATAAAAGTTAAATCAATAATATTTTTACAAGTGAAAGTTAATATTAAGATTAAAAATTTAACTTGTTAATTATAGCCATTGCTTAAAATTTAATTATTTGGAGATGGCTCTTAAATTTCAAAAACATTATGGAATAAGTTTAATGTTAATAAAAGTACCAACAAGTTCATCGCTAATCATTATTATTTGTATGTGTGTGCATGCATGTGTGTGAGGTATATAATTTTAATTATAAAGGAAATCTAAAGGTTTTATATGTCATACAATATAGCATTGAATAGATTTTAATAATTTTTGTTAGTATAATTTATGGATTCTCTGCATGGATTACTGATCCATGTTCATTCGTTTACACATGAGAAATAAAAAGATAGCATTATTGTAGTTCCTACTGGAGATCATATAGCTGTGTGGGTTTGTGGAGAAAAGTTGTTTTTATTTTTAAATATTTTTTCCTGAATTTATTTGCATAATAATTACTGAGTTCAAAACTAAGAACTTAACATATTATTTATAATTTAAAGTATTCCTAAGATTGTATTTTTTTTTTTTGGAAAATTGTTATAACTTGGTTCCTCCACAGACTTCTCATTTATTAAGTGATAATGATCTCGAATGGGTACTAAATATAATTAGTACAGTTGCAATTTGGCACCTGGGTAAAAACCTTAGTTATTACATATTATCTGCCTTCTGTCCTTCAGCATGTTGAGGTTACAATATATATTTATATGTTACAAAAAGGATTATAATACACCTGGGTCTCGTTTTATGCGGATTATTTTAATGCGATTTTGAAGTTATGCAATTCATGTTTCTTCTTAATATCTTTTATATTTCACTATATTTATTAGATATCAAGAAATTTCAATTATTAATAACTTATTTTTACTTGAAATACTTTTTGTTTTCAAAAATATAACGTTACATTAGCAGCTAATGTGAATATGACCTGAAGCTGTATTTAGAATTTTACCTTCTATATAAATAACCTATTTATACTAATGAGTAAATAATAATAGATTTATACTTGCATATAAAAATATCGCAAGAAATATTCAAAAAATTTAAACTTTTAAACTGTATATAACAGAAATAAATAATCTTTTAGATTTTTTTAATAAAAAACGAAGATTTTATAAACTAAAAATAATTTTTCTAATGATAATGTATAATCTTTTTGTTTTGATTGCAATCTCATTTTTTTAATAGAGAAGTAGACAATCATTAACACAGCACAAGACTAAAAGTGGCACTAGTTGTACATCACATACCAAATAAAAATAAAGTGGTGAACAGGTTTTTTTAAGCATAATTGCTGAGAAATTTTTCACTTTGTTTAAGGAGAAGCCATAATACATCACATCACACCGAATCTGATTTCTTACCAGTTTACAAATGAATGCTAGTGGTAATGATTAAAATATGTATGAAAAATGTAAAATTAAATACTGTAGTTAATAAAAAGAGTAAAAAAAGTTTGTCTCATTAATTTTTTTCAAGTATTTGAAATTTTTTATTAGTCATACATTATTTCCTTAGTTTTTTAATGCGAATTTTAAAGTAATTTTTTCTTGTTGCTTTGCTTTTATGTGAATTCTGAAAAATACAGAACCTATCCCCCATTTTTCAAGGTAAGTTACGACTATTTTTGTGCGATTTTTTTTACTGCGGGTTTTCTGTGGAACCTATCTACCGCATAAAACGATACACAGGTGTAATTACAAGAATTATTATGTACATGTTTGTATTTTACTAACTGTATTTATTGTAATGTATGGTCATATGATTGTGTAAAATGAAACTTCTTCTTAAGCTTCCAATGAGGGATGATTGTTGGGTTAATGTATTACATAATTTGTCTTTAATTTATAGTCAGATGTCTGTTTCAATCTTGTTTTAAATTCATTATTTTAAACTGAAAATAAGTATAAATATGTGAAGAAAGTAAGGTAGATGTTTAATCAATTACATCCTTTTTGAACTTTACTCCATAATAATTCTTTTAAAAATGAATTTTCTTTTTGAAGATATTAGTACATGTTATGATATAAAAAATAGATTAAGACAAACATTGTTGAACCCAATGCTAGTTGCTTACTATTAAGTTTTGAAAATTACTTAGACTTGATGGTTATAAATATAGTATGGAACTTGAATTTGACTTTTATAAACCTCTAATATAAATATTTTGTCCAAACGTGAACTTGACACTTCCTCTATTGGAATTTGGAAAACCCTTGGATTGTACTATTATAAACATTTAACAGTTGCAATGCTCTAAATAAAACCTGTGATTACAGACATTTTTTATTATTAAGGGAGGTTTGCATAACACTTGGATATGACCATTATTAGCTCTACATTTATACTAAGAATATGCTATGAAATAAACATGTAAACGCAATGTACTTTTATAATTAGAAGAATCGTTTAATGACAGAAAATCAATTGAATGATAAATAAGATAAAAATATACCCCCCCCCATTACTTCAATTAATTAAACCAATGCAGAAATATACTTCTTTGCTTTTTTGAAAGTCAATTATCTTATAATTTTCAGTGTCTAATAGTCTTTACCAGTAGTATGAAATACAATATTAAAATTAAATACATAAAATACGATTATATATATATTATTCTCTGATATATATATGCAAATTTAATCCAACAGACTTTTCATGTCTGTGTTATATAGGTAGATATATAACTTCTTTCAAAAATTAAAATAGTTTAAGTAAAATTATTTAATATGTATATGTACATAATATATACATGTATCCAAATATGCAGTAATATGTTTATGATTTTATTATAAATTTATGAATTAATTATAATTTTGTTACTCCCATTTAAATATTAACATACTTATTATTAATATACATATTATTATCATGACAATGATGATTATTTTCTCTGGTCAATTCTATAATAAAGAAAGCTGCGATTTCTTTTCGTTAATAAGATGTAATGCGTTAAGGATAATATAATTTACTTCTTAAACAATGTCAACTATTTCCTCTGGAAATTTTGTCAGCGAAATTAAGTTTACCTTCAATAAAATACGCCCACCTACACTACAATCTCATCTATTTCTTTCCGCGTATTACTCCATTATTTTTCTAATCATAATTTTATATTTCTTGGTTCTATCCCATTTCGGGTAAAACCTCCACTATGGTATTAATTTAAGCTAATATCCCAAAATTCATTAAAAAACCTTTAAAAAATCCTATTTTTTTTAGCTTTTTTATATTATCTTTAATTTTTTTCCAACTTTAGAGACAAAGCAGTCTATTATTATCCTAAACTCTATAAATAAATGGTTAAAATTCTGTCATTTCTCTATAAATATGATTCATAATCCAAATCCTTCTTCCATTTTGCCTTTAATTTGTTACTCAAACCATTTCTTTGCAAGTACGATTAATTAATTATCCCTAACGTTCCACTGCATATTCATATAATTTATATTACTTTTTATTCTTATATAACTCAAAATATTTTTTCATGTTAATTTTCAGTATTCCAACTCTTTTTTTCTCTCTTAAAATTATCAATATTTTATCCACCCATTGTAAATATGTATCTGTAATCCATACTTTACATATTTATACCACTGTTATTTATACTCATAGTAAATCATAATTCTATTCGTTTTCTATGTTATAGAATGGTTATTGCACTCATGGTGTTTAATTCACTGAGTTTGGAAGTAGTCAGAATTATAAAATAATTTAACTGAGTAAAGTTTTAAAAAGATTACAAGGGAGTAGGATATTAAGAACATTTCATTAATCATTAAAATGATTGTTCTATTAGTGTATGTATATATATTTGATTGAAATGAATGTTTTCACGAGAATGTAAGAGTTAAATGTATAAATATAAATGCAAATAGATATACATCTATTCTATTATTGTGAAATAATCAAACTTTGCCTGACATTTCTAAAAGTAAAATTCGTGTTTTTCACCCTCTGCTGAAAATGTTGCCATTTTAAAATTCATGTATATTTATTTTCTAATATTTTAATAAAAAAAAAAAGATATGAAAATTGAAAAATCAGTTTAACAAAATATTTGAAACCATGGAATGATGAGTAAGCTATTGTATATTTAGTGATCTCGAACTTTGAAAGCCTACTTTGAGGAAATATTATGATGGCCTAAAACTGGATTTTTCGGAAGGTTTTTGATTATGTTTGTATCATAATTGTATAATAATTATGAAAAATCAAAAATAAATATTATTACATATTTAGTTTTTATGGAAATGCTTTATTTTTGAATATTAAAGAATATACTCTTTTGAATATTGTTACATAGAGATTACTGTTATAGGAAACACAGCTTGTCTAGAATTGAGGTCACTCAGTAGATTATTATATTATTTGCATTGAAAAATTTTAAAAAAATGTAAACTTTTGAAGCATAAATACATAGATTTAATAGTTATTAGAAATAATTCATTCAGATTTTTAAAACAAGCATTAAACAAAGAAGAATGTGTTCATTTTTCAAATTTAATCCGCTCCATCTAAAATTTGATGACATGACAGCATTTTGTTTTGATTAAAATCCATTTATTAAACTAATTCAAGAATAAATGTGATTGTTTAAAAATGTACTTACTTTGTAAACAAAAATGTCGGTACTAATTACATAGCTGGGCTTGATGGCATTGTTGCCAGTTAAAGATAATACAATGCAATGCTGCTACTGGCTGCAATTTTTAAAGTGCAGTAACTTTTTTTGGCTATACAGTGATTTTTTTGGCTTTATTCGTATTACACAATTTCTATTTTGTAATTTTTAAAAACTTTTACTAATAAATAATTTTTGTTTCTACTGACTCTTTAATTTTTTTTATAGTTTTTATTTTCCTTCCTACTAACAAATTACAATAATAAAAATAGTATGCAAATACAACTTTACCATTGATATAGTAAAACTTTTATTTTTAAATCAAATTTTATTACCTTTTTTTGTAAAATAAAAAGAAACCAAAAATAACTTTTGTCTCAGTGACAATAACCAATTTCTGAATCCACCCCTCCACCCACCCAAAGAATAAAAATAAAATCAAAGCTTTTGACTTTTCAAGTTGTGTTTTTGTTTTTTTTACTGATTTGTTTCATAGAATCACAACTTTTTGTTTTGGAAATGTGTGTGAATTGAATATCCTCATTTGCAGGAGCATGACTGACATCAGCAGCAGGCATAATTTGAAAATCTGCTTGCCACACAGTGCCATTTTATTTGTCTCATATATTACCTTGTGAAAGTGTGAGTTCAGTCGAATCATATTTGGCCCTTTTTTTTGCTAGTGTTTTGCACATTACAAGTTATGTAGTGAAGGGTGGGGATGGCATGACAATTTTTTGTGATTCAGACTGCATGATTTAAGTAGAAATAAAATTACTGTACGAAGGAGATTTCAAAAGTTGTGGCCACTTGAAATCCAGACACCATTAGATGATACAGTAGCCAACTTGAATTATGTGAATTCGCATAAAGTGTCATGAAGCACAAAACAGGCCATAATATTTTTGTGCAATGTCATCAAGTGTCCTGCAATGGCTAACATAAACAGAACTGTTTTCTTAGACATAAGTCAGGCCATGTAAATGGTATTCATATGTGTTCTTGGATAGCCAGAATGCTATCAAGTGGCTAAGCCTGGCTATGTAATTAGTACCAAAATATCTATCAAATGAGGTTAAATTTACTATATTCTGATAAATAATAATGGATTAACATCAAAATGAATGTTGAAGATTAATCTAGTGATAACCAAAAAATCTGTCAAAAATAGGAGAGTTAAAGTGTATCCTATGTTTATTTCAATATAACTAAGTATAATTTAAGTTTATAGGTCTGAAGAAGAATTCTAGGCAGTCAAAATATCAAAAACAATTCAATTAACTCAAGCATAATTAAGAATTCTAGGCGAAGCAAAACAGGGAATTATTCAGTAATCTCACATTACTTTAATGTTCGTATATTAAAAATAAGTCATTATTATACAAACAAATATGATAATTAGGCATCTTATATAAGCTCACATAGTTATTTTGATGTGGGCCAGATTGTAATTTGTTTCATTTATTGAATAATCATATAACAATAGAAATGATGACTTTTAATATCATATTAACCATTTCTAGGAATTTACATTTGCATAAAAATGTTTACAGTGGCCAATATTAATGCACAATAATTATTGAGCAAAGTCATTGTTATGGGTGATAGCAAATATATATCAATGCATCTCTTCCATGACAATTAGCAAAGCTATTAGATTCTCTGATGACTATTCGGTTAAATGACTGAAAAAAATGAAATGTTAATCTCAATACGTTACAAATTGGAAAAATAATTGATCATAAATAGGACTACCAATTAACATTTGGAAATTTTGTTGAAAATTGTTCAGAATTAGAAATGATAACAAGCAAACAAATGAACAGGATGATCAAATGTGGTTTATCAAAACAATACCAATTTGAAACATAAGGAAGTTAAATTTCGGAATCAACTAATACAAATTGTGAGAATTCAGACACTTATATAAACTTAAATACAATCAGATGTTTGTGGAATTCACCTTGTTAAAAGAATAAATTAATCTATGAAATAAAATACCCAAGAATTTAGCAACCAGTTACAACAGACAACTGAAGTTTTATTTTTAATCAGTGTTCCCTCAAAATATGTGATATTAATATATTTTCTTTAATTTGTTTTGGTAATTAACAATTTATATCAAGAACAGCTACTTGAACTAAAGTTTTGATATTATTGATTTTCTGTTCATTAAGTGTATTGCCATTAAAGAGTATAACTTTATCGTTTTATTCTTCATTTACTATTTTTTCTATGTCTATGATTGGAAAAACTACCATTACATAATAAATCCCTATCAAGTTTTCATAATCTGAGATCTTGATTTTTACCACTCTCTGTATCTGCTATTAAAATTAATATCAGTGTAAGGCAAGTTTATTGATTAGTTAGGTGGCATCCATAGAAAGTAAAATTATATATATAATTCCAATTCCAAAATTGTTCTATAAAAGGTTTAAGGTTATTATTATATGCCAAAACAATCTTAAAACTTGTTCAATTAAATTTTGATAGTTTTAGTTAGAATTACGATAAACCTACGTTTTCTAGTGAAAAATTATGTCAGGTGGAAGTAAGATCTTTATTCCAATATATGTATATTATAAAAGAATAAATAGGTGGTGTTGGTGGAGGGTTAAATTATTTTATCGACTGCCTCAAATTTGGAAAAGCCATAGTGTGAAAAAATTATTACCTATCAATCTTACAAAATACGCTAATGATTAAACACTTTTTCTACTGATCATAAATTAATGCCATTTACTTTTGTTATCTTTAAAATGTAAAAAAATTTCTTTATATTATCAATAACACATAAACTTTTCAGTTTGTTTTATATAAAAAATATAAAAAGTGATAGCTATATATTTGTTCTTAGTAGTTGCATAAATGTGTTTTTCACATTAAGAAGAAATGATTATATTATGTTTAGAAAATGGTACGAAAAATAATAATGATATAAATAAATATAATAGTGAATTAAGAAAGATAGCTATAGAAAAGAATATCGCAAGTAGAATGTATTTCGCAATCAGAACTAACCAGATTTATTACTAAAAAGAAAAATGACATCATTATGAAATGTGAGAAAAAGCTGTATAAAAATATATATATAGTAACAAAAACAGGATGACAGAGTATCTCCTACCGTTAGTACATCTTCTGCGTTATTCAGCATTTTAATTATAGTGAATGAGACATATAATTTAATTTATGAAGATATAAAACGCTCCAGGAAATGTTGATGGAATTATCATCCAATATTCTTAAAAGAAGCAGGTGAAAAAATAGACAAAACAATTGGAAAGTTATATGTCAATTGTCTAAATGATAAAGATATACCAGATGATTAGAAGAATGCAGTAGTAATTTTGATATGTCAAATAAGGGGTTAATAAAGAAGATATTCATCAATCTTTTGGGTTTTGATCAAGCAAAGGGATAAACTCTTTTTAAAGTTTTAGCACATTACATCATATTCAAGTGTGAGAGAAATTATATAAAGGTTCATTGCATATCAGTTCCCATTTGCTTTGGATTTATAGATTAAATAAATTGATTTGATTTTATAAATAATTTAACATTGAATACAGCCACTTGATCATCATGACAAAAGATTTAGGATTTTGTCATTTTCAGAAGAATACTTATCAATATATAAGAACAATAATTCTATTAAGTAGTGACACTACGTCAACTAACAATAAGAAAGATGTAGAAAATGGAGATTCCATATCTCCAAACTTTTTACAGCTTTTTACAACAAATATTTTGTGGTTTAAATTAGAAACCTAAGGGAATCCAAGTAAATGGAAACTACTTATGATATCCAGATTTTGCAGTTGATGTGTTTCTTTCACAAATAATGTATAAGTGTAGCCATAAACAGTTGCAAAAGTTAATAAATGAAAAGGAAAAAGTAAAACTAATGACAAATGTTAATAAGACTAAAGTTCAATTGGTTTTCTTAGAAGAAGAAAATAAAGATTAATAATAGAAATGGAAACTATATGAATAAAATTAATTATCCAATAAAACTGAAATGATTTTGGTGGAAGTAACATAATATTAAAAGAAAATATCCTTATGAGTTTTAAAAAGGCTTTTAATAAATATATTTACCAGGTCCTGCGTATACCACAGCGTTCTTGAACAGTTAATATAAGAGAAATACAGATACTTCTGAAGATTCAATGAAATATGACGTGATGAGTAACTAGTAGAAGTCAAAAACAGTTGTGAGAGAGAAAAGCAGGTGTTACTGACATAACTGAAATAATTAAGATTGATGTGAGGTATATGATAAACAGATAGAATCATATTTTGGACCGTGGCATGACCTATTTCCAAGTTATAATAATTACCAGCTACGCTTATTTATGGCTTATATTTCAAATTATTGAAAGTATGTCATATGTCTCAAAAAATTCAAAGTGAATTTATCGATGGAAAACTTTCTCAAAGAAACAGGAGAACAGTTTAAATACATTTTTAGAACTGTAAATAAATACTTTTTATGATCAAATTTCAATGGTAAATTGTAAAGTTAATGTTATATTTTATATCTATAATTTACAATAATCAGATTAAAACAACATTGAAAAAAACAAATAACTTTAAACAAAAACGTTTATTTCATATATGAACACAACTTTTCTTCCTTGCTGGAAGCTTGTAAAAATGTTACTTTTTAAAGAGTCACATGATCAACTATTCTATCGCAGCTCCACCCAATGGATATTATTTACTTATATTACAATGCTGGTTTAGCATGAAATACGTATATTGGTGATTATTTATCTTTTCAGCATATATGCGTTAAGTGTATCAGTGTTATTAGATAGAGTGGAGAGAGGTGGGTGGTGTGAAAGTCTGTGCTCATATACCCTATATTAAATAATTATAATTATTATTATAAATGCATGTACAGAAAAATGATTTAATGTATTACAAACATTTTTAGTATATATATATTTCATTACAAAAAATCTAAATTTTTATATAACTCTAAAGTTTCCAATAATCTAACAATGTTCATCTCCGCCTTAGGGAGAATACAGTATGAAAAAATATTGATAAAGTATAAAAGAATAATATAATTGCAAAAGAGTGGCTCTATATTTTTAAAGATGCATTATTATTGGATAATTAATGCTTTCGATTTTAAATATAGGGAAGAATTTTGGAATTTAGCAAAAGAATGTTATGGGTTATACTATTGATGGAATTATAGCATTGTTTATGATTGACTGTGTAGAAAAAAATATAAGTGATAAGTATATAAAAATAAAGAAATTAGAGAATATCACAGATATGTTGAAGATATTACTGTAGTATGTAATAGTAGATGTATTAGTAATGCATTTAAAAACATGAATAATAATAAACACAATATTAAATGTAAAATGAAAAAAGAGGAACAATTAACGTATTTAGACGTTTATTTAAGAAAAGGTAGTAATGATAAAATACATATGAAGCAATACATCAAGGATAAATAAGAAAGATGTATCATTGATCTATATTCATATCATCCACGGTCATTGAAAACATCAGCCTTGAAAGAGTTTATCTCTAAAAATGATAGACTTACATCGAATGTAGGAGAAGCATTTGAAGAGTAATTGGAAGTTGAGATTGATTATAGTAGTATTGTCTACAAGCAATATTAAAATGTTTTTCAAAAACAAAAACAATAATACAAAAGATAGTGTAAAGAATGTGCATACATTTGGTAAATGGTTCCACATTTAGGGCATTTACTTAAGACAATGATAAAAAAAAGCTACCTGATGATCTTAAAATAGAAAAAATAAATAGTAAATCTTTAGTAAAAAAGAACTTTAATTCAAAAAAGGTGGATAATATTAAAAATAATGTATAGTTACTTTATAAAATTAGTTGTGATCTTTACGATATAAAATATATGTATATATAGATCATCTAGGAATGACTGCCTTTGAAAGAGATACAGAGCATGATAGGGCAATCCACCAAAAGAATATAAAAACAAGACCTTATACACATTTTTAAAATACAGGATACAGAATGAATTGTGAAAAAAATATTCAGGTAATAAAGTATTCTAATAAATTCAAGGAATGAAAATGATATGAAATGATGTATATTAATTAAAATTTAAACAAATATGTAAACCTGGTTAATGATTCAACTCAATTAGTGTACAAGTGGGTATTGTTAGATTATTGGAAACTCAAATACTTATTTTTAAATTGGTTTATATATAATAAATTAAGTTTGATATCTGTATTCGTTCCTCAATATATGTAATATACAAATCATGATATATATCAAAATACAGTAAAATTTAAATAAATTATATTATTTTTAGAAGAACTTTTGTCTAAACATTTTGTAGTCTTTATCAACTATATAACATTGAATAATCAAAACAAGCCAACCTTCAATAATGCCCATAGTTCAATTCAGATTTCCCATAATTCTGTTATCTTAACATTTGATGACTGGCGATTCATTAACATTTGACGAATTCTTGAAATCAATATAGCCTCTTTTATCTTACATTCATTATGAAACCTTTCAATTTGAATAATTTTCATATTTTTAGAATAAAATTTAAATCCATATTGACAAGATTTATTATGATCAAATATAACAGATGATGAAGGTTTATTTACATCTATTCCAGATTGTTTCTCTTTTTGAATTCGATTATATAAAAGCATATGCTCTTTTATTCTCTTCTCAAATGTACACTCAGATGCACCGATGTATTGTAAGCCACATCCATATATCAATTTATATATAATAGAATTATATTTGATCATAATAGATCTTGTCAATATGGATTTAAATTTGATTATAAAAATATGAAAATTATTCAAATTGAACATTATCATAATAAACGTAAAATAAAAGAGACTATGCTGATTTAAAGAAATCATCAAATGTTAATTAATCACCAGTCATCAAATGTTAAGATAACAGAAATATGGAGGAAATGAATTGAACTATGGGTATTGTTGAAGGTTGTCTCATTTTGATTATTTAATGTTATAAAGTTGATAAAGACTACAAAATGTTTAGTCGAAAGTACTTCTAAAAATATTATAATTTATTTAAATTTTACTGTATATATATATATTGTGGATTCATCCTTCTTAAAAATTTTTAAATATTAATGTACCGCCGACGTTTTACCTGATCACACAAGCCATCTACTGGGTGACAAATGGTAGAAAGACAGGTGTAGAGGTGCTGCAAAGAAAAAAAATGTTAAAACTCCACCAATAGCAAAAATGTTAAATTAAAATACGTTTTATTAAAAAAAAAAATTCCAAATAGGAAGGAGTTTGAATGTATTATCCAGCTTATTGATACAATCTGGTCATTTAAGTATATCAATGGCTTCTCTAACTTTACACTGGTAGAGATTATCACATCTGGATATGATCCTGGTACTAAAAAAGAATTCTATGATCTGAACTATTGTATGGAGTGAGAGTGCTTATGATAATGAGTGTCATTTAACCACATTAGCATGTTCATCTCTCCAAATATTGATGCAATGGTTGCTCATCCCTATGTAAGAAGATTTGCAATTATCACGAGATTTTATAAACTGCATGAAACTCAAGAGGGATTGAATCCTTAGGTTTGGTTAACCAATTATGTTGCTGATTTTTTGATGAGTAGAAAATGCTCTATTTATATTATAGAATATTAATATACATCCAATATTGTCTGTGATTTCTTTTACATATGGAATACAAATCCTAATAAGTGACCTATCTTCTTTTTGTTTCCTATTTTGTGCTGGAATTAAGACTTTTTAATAAATTTATCATTATAAGTATTTGTTAATAAAACACTATTATTATGATTTATTTCTTCTTTCAGATGTGACTTATCTCAAAGGGTAATTGTTCTTTTTAAAAGTGTTTTTTTCTACAGAAGCAATTTGAGTTGAGTGATGATGAGAATGTAAATGTAAATATCTCTCCATGTGTTTATTCTTAATGGAAATGGAAAAAGATAGACTATTTGGCATCCTCTTAGCTAGTACATCATGAAAAGGAAGTTTGTCATCAGACTCTATCTCCATTGTAAACTTGATATCAGAACACATATTATTAAAATATAAAAAAAAATCATCTAATTTATTTTTTCCATGTGGCCATATGACAAAAATGTCATCTATGTAACAAAGCCAAATAAGAGGTTTAAAGATGATGATTCTAAAGCACGAGCTTCTATATTTTTCATGAATAAATCAGCTATTACTCCTGAGATAGGTGAGCACACAGGACTATAGAAAATTTGTATGTAATGCTGCCCATTTTAAACAAAATATGTGTTTAAGAAACAATATCTAATTAAAGCAATAATGCAGTTTGGCAAATTGCAGTGTTGCGAAATTACATTTAAAGATTCATCAATTGGAATTTCACAACGCTGCAATTTGCCAAACCATATTATTGCTTTAATTAGACATTGTCTCTTAAACACATACTTATTTTACAATGGCCAGAATTATAGACAAATTTTTGCTACTCATATGGGCTCATCTATTTCAGGAGTAATAGCTGATTTATTCGTGGAAAATATAGAAGTGTGTGACTTAGAATCATCATAATTAATACCTCTCATTTGGTTCAGATACATAGATGATACTCTTGTCATATGGCAACATGGAAAAAATAAATTAGATGATTTTTTCTTTCATTTAAATAATATGAATCCTCATATTATATTTACAATGGAGACAGAGTCTGATGGAAAAACTCCTTTTCCTTGATATTCTCATCACCAGCACACCAAATAGTTTATATTTTTCCATTTACAGTGTAATGGGCACAGACGACGTTACATTGTTTTTTTATTATTAAACATGAAAAAAATAAAAGTTTGCAAATAAAAACTTCTTTTTTAAGAATTAAAAATTGAAAATTAAAAAATCATCTTAAACTCACATATATATAAAATCGCACAGATAAATAATTATTAAAATAAAACTTTATTAAAAAAAGAGTAGTTTAAAACTAAATTTTCAGAAAAGATTTAGAGATAAAAATATATGTTTAAGTTTGAAAACAAATTAATTAATTTTTTGTAAAATGGAAATGATTATTTTAATTAGTAAGCTAGCCCTTGGGCATTTCAAATGTATAAGCAATGGTCAGATAGGAGAGAAAAAACAATAGGAACAGAATGGCCAATGACAGAAATCCATCGGGGACATCGAACCTCAACGGAAAGATCATCATCATCGATGACATAATGTCAATTGAATCCTTAAAATTAATATAAAAGGAAAAGTTTGGAAATTATTAGTTAGCTATTAAAAGAGGACAATGGTCTTATGTGTTAGTGCAGAATTGAAGGAGAAGGGAGTGAAAAGATGCACTCTTCAATCCCTTCAGTTTTGCTAAAAAAGAAAGAGAAATGACATCGTTTTCTACATTAAGGACGAGCTAAAGTAAAGACCTCTGGATGAATAAATAACAACGGCTAACTGGATAGAAATATCTTCAGTATGGCGTGGGAATTCCCATTCAGAATTACAAACAACTACAAATTATGGATCTTTTAAAATCGTAAGAACTTTATATTCATTTGAAAACATAGAACTCTAAATTCTAATCCTTTTAGTAAATAATACAAATAGAATCCTATCTGACCAACGTAAATTAATATTAATAATGTCATTTGATGTAATTTTTTTTATTTAAAATCATTTCCATTTATTTTTTTGTTCTTTTAAGTTTTTATTATGATTTTTGTCTTTCGTTAGACTAAATTATATAAATGTTAAACTTAAGTCGGGCGTGAATGGCTGTGTAGATTTGTAAAGTTAAATTAGAGGAGGGTAATCTTAGGTTATTTGTGTTGTTGTTGAGTTGGATCAATGGATTGGATATATTTGTGTAATTAGTAGATGTAGTATGAGTTTCACTACGTGCAGAATCACTGTATACACCACACCAATCCTTTGCCTATGGATGGGATTGTAAGTTGGCAAAAATGATCGTGGTCCCTTTTTATGGAGTTTTTATTTTATTGTTCTTCTTGCCATACAGATGTCATATTCCTGTATTGGACAAGAGTCAATGTCTTCTCTAACTATACTGTTCAGGTGTCCATTCCTGACAGTATAGTATATTTGTGCTGTTGTATTTTCATGCTACATTGAATACATAAATTATCAGATGGATTGACACCAGTTTGACTGTGAACTTTTAGCCTAAGGTTAAATAGGGATAGAATATTTTCTTTTCAAATGCGAATCTATGTAGTCTATTCATACTTGACACTCTAAATAAAATTGCATTAAATTTAAGTTGTGTATATATGTTTGCATGGATTTATTATCGGTTAATTATGTTTTGGTTATCATATTTGATCAAAATATATAGACATTCGGTAAATAATGATACCTTACAGTGAGTATCTAAAATGTATTTATTCGGATGTCTTTTAAATTATTGGTGTCAATGCGGGCATCTTACGATGAATGCTATTAAGTTTCTTGTGAATTCCCTCATGCAATTCCACCAATGATTTTATATTTTGATCATTTATGTTTATTTTGAAATGTTTTTAACTGTGTAATCTATGTAACCGATCTATACTCAACATTATAAAACAAGCCTTTATAATCCCATCTGTGTGAACTTATAAAAAATTAAAATGGAAATTTATAAAAATTAAATGTAAATTAAAATCAAAAATCAAAGTTAAAAATGTAAGTTAAATTTTAAAATGTAAAACTAATACTAAAATAATTTTAAATCTGATATATATGTGCATAAATAAATGTTTGTGTGTTAATTACTGGCAGTGGCTTATTTTATTCTTTTTTTATATATTCTTAGTTAAGAATTTATTATATTAATTAATGTCTGCTTCTCCTTGAGCTAGTGACATGGGCTAATGACCAGATATCAAAATATATAAAATTAAAAAAAAAAATTTTTTTTGACTTATGTATCTGCCTACTTTATAAATTTTTCCAGGTTCAAATGCCTAGATGGCGCTCGTGTAGTGCAGATGACATTAAGTCTAAACTCTCCAGATTGTTATAATTGGTCTCCCAACTGGGGCCGATGTTTAATAACCACGTATACCCTGAGTAAATTTCTTTTGTCAAAGTGAGATATTTTTATCTGTTTACATAAAGTCGCATACTTTAAATCCTATAAAAGCGCTTCCAGAAAGAAATTGCACATATATTAAACACGAGAAAGTATTAATAATTTTAAATTGTACTTTGTTAAAAAGAAAGTCAAAAGGTTGCAATTAATATGTTTTTTTTTGTTAATATATATTATGCTTTAACATGTATAGGCGCGCACAGCCACATAAGTTTATGATCGAAATGTGGTGCCTTACGATGAGTACCTTTGGGAATTACTTCAGTGTAACTCTATGTATGCATTTCAATCAGTCATAAATAAATTGGTGGTATTTATAATTGTGCTGCAAATATGCACGTTTAAATCCATTATTTCTTAAAACATATTTACCTCAGTGCAACCTTCTTAAACAAATAATTTATATAATTTGCTTGTCATGCCGTGTGTAAAAATAAAATGTATAAAAAAATATAACTCTTGTGGGGAGGAGGTGTAGACGTAAATGGTCCTTAGGAAAATGATAGTCAACATTTTTTTTTGTATATAATCTTTGTAAAAATTACTAACTGAATGTTTTGTAAATTTTGTTAATCGTGTACCATAATTACTAACCCTAAGTAAAATATTTTTTTTGTTCATTTTTTTAAGCAAGTTTAGTGATATGTAATGGGCACAGACGACGTTACATTGTTTTTTTATTATTAAACATGAAAAAAATAAAAGTTTGCAAATAAAAACTTCTTTTTTAAGAATTAAAAATTGAAAATTAAAAAATCATCTTAAACTCACATATATATAAAATCGCACAGATAAATAATTATTAAAATAAAACTTTATTAAAAAAAGAGTAGTTTAAAACTAAATTTTCAGAAAAGATTTAGAGATAAAAATATATGTTTAAGTTTGAAAACAAATTAATTAATCTTTTGTAAAATGGAAATGATTATTTTAATTAGTAAGCTAGCCCTTGGGCATTTCAAATGTATAAGCAATGGTCAGATAGGAGAGAAAAAACAATAGGAACAGAATGGCCAATGAAAGAAATCCATTGGGGAAATCGGATCTCAATGGAAGGATCATCATCATCGATGACGTAATGTCAATTGAATCCTTAAAATTAATATAAAAGGAAAAGTTTGAAAATTATTAGTTAGCTATTAAAAGAGGACAGTGGTGTTATGTGTTAGTGCGGAGTTGAAGGAGAAGGGAGTGAAAAGATGCACTCTTCAATCCATTCAGTTTTGCTAAAAAAGAAAGAGAAATGACATCGTTTTCTACATTAAGGACCACCTAAAATAAAGACCTCCAGATGAATAAAAAACAATGGCTAACTGGATACAAATATCTTCAGTATGGCATGGGAATTCCCATTCAGAATTACAAACAACTACAAATTATGGATCTTTTAAAATCGTAAGAAATTTATATTCATTTGAAAACCTAGAACTCTAAATTCTAAACCTTTTAGTAAATAATACAAATAGAATCCTATCTGACCAACGTAAATTAGTATTAATAATGTCATTTGATGTATTTTTTTTATTTAAAATCATTTCCATTTATTTTTTTGTTCTTTTAAGTTTTTATTATGATTTTTGTCTTTCGTTAGACTAAATTATATAAATGTTAAACTTAAGTCGGGCGTGAATGGCTGTGTAGATTTGTAAAGTTATATTAGGGGAGGGTAATCTTAGGTTATTTGTGTCATTGTTGAATTGGATCAATGGATTGGATATATTTGTGTAATTAGTAGATGTAGTATGAGTTTTGCTACGTGCAGAATCGCTGTATACACTGCACCAACCCTTTGCCTATGGATGGGATTGTAAGTCAGCAAAAATGATCGCGGTCCCTTCCTATGGAGTTTTTATTTTATTGTTCTTCTTGCCATACAGATGTCATATTCCTGTATTGGACAAGGGTCAATGTCTTCTCTAACTATACTGTTCAGATGTCCATTCCTGACAGTATAGTATATTTGTGCTGTTATATTTTCATGCTACATTGAATGCATAAATGTATCAGGTGGATTGATGCCAGTTTGACTGCAAACTTTTAGCCTAAGGTTAAATAGGGATAGAATATTTTCTTTTCAAATGCGAATCTATGTAGTCTATTCATACTCGACTCTCTAAATAAAATTGCATTAAGTTTAAGTTGGGTATATACGTTTGCATGGATTCGTTAGTGGTTAATTATGTTTTGGTTTTCATATTTGATCAAAATATATAGACATTCGGTAAATAATGATACCTTATGGTGAGTATCTAAAATGTATTTATTCGGATGTCTTTTAAGTTATTGTTGTCAATGCGGGCATCTTACGATGAATGCTATTGGGTTTCTTGTGAATTCCCTCATTCAATTCCACCAATGATTTTATATTTTGATCGTTTATGTTTATTTTGAAATGTTTTTAACCATGTAATCTATGTAACTGATCTATACTCAACATTATAAAAGAAGCTTTTATAATCCCATCTGTGCGAACTTATAAAAAAATTAAAATGTAAATTTATAAAAATTAAATGTAAATTAAAATCAAAAATAAAAGTTAAAAATGTAAGTTAAATTTTAAAATGTAAAACTAATACTAAAATAATTTTAAATGTGATATATATGTGCATAAATAAATGTTTGTGTGTTAATTACTTTTATTTTTTTATTTTTTTTATATTCTTAGATAAGAATTTATTATAATATTTAATCTCTGCTACTCCTTGAGCTAGTGACATGGGCTAAAATCTGGATATCAAAATATATAAAATAAAAAAGAAATTTTATTTTACTTACGTATCTGCCTACTTTATAAATTTTTCTAGATTCAAATGCCTAGATGGCGCCCGTGTAGTGCAGATGACGTTAAGTCTAAACTCTCTGGATTGTTTTAACAGAAAGAATACACACACACAAACAGACATTTGCATTTACATTCTCATCATCACCCAAATCAGATAGTTCATGTAGCCAAAACTCTTTTAAATAGAACAATTAACCTTTCAGATAAGTGACATCTGAAAGAAGAAATTGTATACACAAACTTTACACTATTTTTGTATTATTATTTTTATTTCTGGAAATCCTTTAATATACTACTATTATCCTTCTTAACTTTCAATTACTGTTCAAATGTTTTTCTTACATTGAATCTTCTCCTACTCTCTGCGACCTTTGCCGATATGTATTTGGATCAATAATATCTCTCTTGGTTTTATCCTTAATATAAAGGTTCATAATTATTTCACCATTAACAACTTTTTGTAAACGTCTAAATACTTTAATCTTTTCCCTTTTTTCATTGTATTTATTAGGGTTCAATTCTTTAAAAGCATGAACACCACATGTACTATTACAATTATATCATCAATTGGTCTGGGATGTGCTATAATTTCTATATTTTTGTATATTTATCAGTTAGAGTTTCCTCTACATGGTCAATCATAATCGATGATAAAGTTTTTTTTAATATTGTAATCTATAACTCATTCATTTGTTATATTCCAAAATTATTCTCTATATATAAAATGTAAACATCATTTATCAATAATAATGATTCTTTAATAATATTTTTACAATTATATTATTCATTTTTATTACAGCAATAATTGTTTTCATCCTATATTCCCCAGGGGTGAATTGCGCATTAAGAAAATCAATTTAATATCGTTTGTAGACCATTCAAATGCTTCTACATTGGATTTTAGCATACCATTTTAAAAGTTAAACCTATTCAAAATTGTTTTTTCTGCGACCTTGGCTGATATGTATTTGGATCAATAATATCTTTTTTCTCTTATCCTTAATGTAATGAACTCTTCATAAATATTTCATCGCTAACAACTTTTTTAAATGCCTACTTACTTTCCCATTGCATAATTAATATTGCATAATAATTATCTCATCAATATATCTGGGATATTTTATAATTTCCATATTTTTATAAGTTACATTTTCTTCTACAATGTCAATCATAATCGATGATAAAATTCTACTAAAACTGTAAACCATAAATCATTCGTTATATTTCAAAATTATTCCTTATGAATAAAATATAAAGCACCATTTATCAAAAATGATGCTTCATTAATAACGTATAGCCACACTTTTATAAGTATATTTTTAATTTTTATTATATCAATAACTGTTTTCATATCATATTCCCCAGGGTCGAAATAAGCATTGAGATTATTGGGAATATTATAGTAATATTTTTGTTTGTTTTTTAAATTGTTTTGTGACCATAAATATACACTAAAAAGGATTATACTATATTTAAACCTTTCTATGTACATATATTAATTTTACTAATTATAATTATTGTAATATAATGTCAATAACGTCCATTGGGTGGAGTTGCAGTAGAGTAGTTCGTCATGTGATTGGCTGAAAAGAAACGTCTTGATAAGCTTCTAGTAAGGTATAAAAGTTGGGTAGATACATTACATAGATTACTTTTATTTATAGGGATTTGTCAGGAGCAATATCGTTTTAAAGTGATTATTGTAAATTATAGATATAAAATACAATATGATTGTCAAATTTTAATACGAAAATTTGATCATTTAAAGTATTTATTTACAGTTATAAAAACATATTTAAACACGTTTCCATAGAGAAGGGCTAAAGAACTTATAAATGCCGCTGTAAAACGTTGTTTATTGGACATCATTGGATGATCAAATGCAGCCATTTTCAAATGATCAACGACTGTATCTAAACATACCAACAATTCATAACCCAGTTTTCGCATCATTTTAAAATATGGGTCCAAGAGATTGATCTTGGATTTATATTTTTCTAACATCATCACCGCATGTTCGGCACCTCTTCCAGTAAGTGTTTTTTTTAATCAGGATCAATAAGTTTATCTTGAATGTCTTCAGACACATGGCACATTTCCAATAGATCTAAAAATAAATCTCAAAAATTAACAACAGAAATACTCCCCTCTTTCAAAAAGGCATAGATGGCCACTGATAACACTTGGAAATGAACCATATCACTTCCAAATTCATCATTGACCAGTCAATGCTTAACAAACTCTTTCCATATACTAACCGTATTCCATAAAATATGCCCTCCTAGATATTTATCAAATCCAAAATGCAGTGAATATAAAATAGGCTTCTTTAATGTCCTCTATAGATCTAGCCTGTATCTTTAAAATAAATTGTCTACATATATAACAAAACTTAACCGCTGGCTTTTTGCAATTTTACGACTAGATATTGCCATTTTATATAAAATAAGAGAAAACCCGTAACTGTAAATAAGACAAAAAGCGCATTAAAAGTTTCTAGAATGCATTGAAAATACCCACGCTATCTTTCGTGGCTATTCTTCCTACATTGAGTAAATTCCGGTGCAAATTCTTTTATTAAGCCCATCATATAAGGAACATACTCGAAAATAGGAAGTGGTAGGTCATTTCTGTGAAAAGAGGTTTCAACAACTACCTAAATGAAACCAAAAAGGAGTATTTTTATTAATGTTATAAAAATCATGTCAACCAGTGTAATAAGCCAAATGTTTATACAAACAGTAACTACATAGATGAACAAATAAATAATATTGTTGTGATGAATACACTAAACATTCATTTTATCTTTACCAAAATGTTTATTTTTTTTATCTAGAAATTTATTATTATATGGTTTTTCAAATAAAGTAAATATATTGCAACATATAAGAGAGATCAACAAATTGATACACTACCTAATTAAATCGATACCCACTTTCAAATAACTATTCAATCTACTGTAAATAAATGACAACATTCTTACAAAATGCACGAGATAAATATAACTTCAAAATATTTTATACAACAAATTCCTACCCAAGTTATTGCATTTTATTTTCTTTACATTGGAAAACACCTTTATATTACCAAGAACACATACGTTTCCAACTTTTTCTTATATATAAATCAAATTGAGGAATATAAAAAATGAGTCGTTGCCAATTGCTCAACAAGGTTTGTGATAAATGCTTAGCCAGAAAAAGCATTTAAAATATCTCTGTCAGGAAATATAGAAAAGGTTATTAGTCTTCAATTTTATATAGGCATTTTTTAAAAATTTTGTAGTTTTATTCCAGTCGATTGTTTTATTATACTTATATTATTTGATATTATATATATATATATTGTAACGGAATATAATATGCCCTCACATTATTTGAAAATTAAAATAAAAAGGATCATGAATAAAAAGTGATTTATTAAAAAGAAAAAAACTTAACTTAAAAACTGAAATTTAAAAACTGTTTAACGTATATATAGATCGCATGATGGACAATTTTAAAAACTATTTTGAAAAATAAAAATATTTTAAAGTAATTTTTTTGTAAAAAAGTAAATATATAAAGATTTGATATTTTTGAAAATAGAAATAATGTTGATTTCTATAATCTGAGAAAATGGAAATCATTGTCTTATTAATTAAATGATTGTTTGAAACCCTTGAGGCACTTAAAATAAATTAAATGGTAAGAGAATACAAAGTAATTAAATGACCAATGCAAACACGAAAATGACAGCACGGATCATGTTGAATCCAAAGATTGGATGATAAGAGACTAATAAAAATATAAAAGCCCAAAGGATTATTATAATTGGGATCTGAGAGCTGACTATGAATATGTCGTTATAACTAGCTATATTGCAGATTTTCACGATGTGGAAGTCTGCAATAGATTTAATTTTCCGGACTACCAGCTGAGACCTATTGATGACAGTTCCTGACCAAATGCATGGCAAGTCAGAGTTTCATTTCAAAGAAGGACAAAATCTATGAAAGTGATCACGAAGATGGACTTCTAAATCTGCTAAATCCGTAAAGTATGAACTATTGTGTCTACCTAATAAGAACTTTCCTAAAATTGCAAGTAATTAATAGCTGAAAATAAGAACTCTTATCTGATTTAAAGAATGCAAATTCAATTATTGATATTTTTTATGTAGATGTTTAAGCAATCATTTCCATTTCATTGTTTTTTGGTGTGTGTGTTATGTTTTAATTAAAATGTATTTTGGTTTAAGTTGGGTGTAGATAGCTGCATGGATAAAGATTAATAACTATGTTTAAATTCGTTTATGTTTAGTTTAAGGAATTTTAATTTCAGGCTATTTGTTTCATAGTTAGGGCAATGCTTGTGGAGGGATATATGGATGTTTATATTAATGTAATGTGAAGCATGTTTAGCATACAGGGCAATGTGTCCAACTGAATGCATGACCCCAAAGAGCCAGTCGTATTGTTGCAATGGTCACAGATGTATTTCCTGCACCATTGACCCCTTCTAGCTCTGGAGGAATTATAAGACCGCTCTCCCCCAGGCATAGTACTCTTTAAAAAAATTATATACATGATTCCTTAGTCAGATAGATGCACTTTCCTGATCTAGACACGGATCATTTCCTTCAAATAATATCACGCTGTCAGATGCACATTCCTGTCGGCATGGTTTTATGCTAGCATCTTCATATTGCATTGATTGCACTATATATCTGGAAGCAGGCATTGGGTTGGCTATGAACTTTTAGTCTGAGATTGAATGAATGTTTTGATAAGTTTTTAAATGGAAAAAAATCTATTATGTAGACTATCTATGCTTGACATGCTAAAGTAAAATATAATTTAAATATCCATCTGTGCAGTCTATTTAAATAGTAATTTGAATTTAAATTTAAAAAAAAATTATTAATGTTAAAATCTAAAAATAAATTTATTCCTCAATTTTAAATGTGTGTTAATAAAAATCTATATGTGTGTTAATTACTGGCCGTGGCTTCTTTTATTTTATTGTTTTAAATATTAATATATTTTGAGAATCTAAATTTATTAAAACTTATAAAAATGTTTAAAATCTCTGCTACTCTATGAGTTAGTGACATTGGACAAATGGTCAGAATAATATATATAATTTTTTTTTTGAATGTCAACTTACGTATCTGCCTACTATATAAATTTTTCTAGATTCAAATGCCTAGATGGCGCCCTCGTACAGCAGATACGTTAAAGACACCTGCAGTGCCTGGTAAAATTTATTGTGACCTTTTATTTAGGTCCCTGGATTAAATAATCCAAAATTTTAAATGATAATATATTTGGTATTAAAATCTTACTAAAGTGGCTTTCAATAAAGATTGTTTTGAATGCACTGGGAAATTTGCATAGAGTGGAGATGAGATTTCAAACCCAGTCTAGGCTTTGAAACTAGAGATAAAATAACAATTTGAAACTATTGTTATCCATTGGGAGATAAATATATTACTATTTTATTATTGTTAAATAGCAATTGAAATAAATAAATAATGAAATCAAAATTGTAAGTCTGGTAAAATAAATCATTACAGTAAATTACTTAAGCATATTTTTTATGTAGAATATCTAAAGCTGTCTTAAATAATAATGGATAGTTATTAAAAATGAAGCCAGAGGGGGTAATACTAATTATGCATTACAAGATTATTGGCTTGAATTGCTCCCAGAATGCATTATAATAAAAGCTATATATGTTCTAATCCAGCTGTAGGGGGGACTAATTAAGAAAACAAGAACTAAGTAACCACATAATTCCAATCTGATTTTTAAAAAAAAACTAAATATCAGAAAATTCTGAAATCTAATTCAATGAAAGGATAATATCTGGCTATCTACAAATGTTGGAATAGAAAATCTCAAAACATTGCAGTCATTTAAACACCATTCTTCTATTTGATAATTCTAAGAAGTTATACAGAAGAAGAAATGGTAACCTTATGCATCCTAACTGTCTCTCCTAAATCTTATTTTAAACCCAGGAAAATTCAAGAGAAATTAAGCATTTGTTTTTACTCTATTTATCTAAGTAAACCTTTATCTTTAAAAATAATGCACAAATTATTTAGTCATAAACTAAGAAGTTGATAATGTTTGAATTTTGCGCCCTTCTTATTACCTAGCAGAACGTTATGTGCTTGTAACTTAAAATAAATAATAATAATAATAATAATTTGAAATAATTTTGAATACAAGTGTTATGATATATATAGCACATAAATTACAAAGTCATTTTTTTTTGTTTGAATCATCTAACTTTTAATAAAGTAAAAATGAAATTAATTGCGTGATTTTATTCTCTGTATTGTCTGCTGATTTTTATAGCGGGAACCTATGTAATGATAAAAATAATCAATTATCAATTAATTAAAATGCTAAAGATGTCATAGTGATAATTGGATAAATTCTTTCTAATATTGAAAATCACATCATACTTTGCCAATAAGAATGGAATGAAATAAATATTTATTTTAAAGTTATATTGAGAAATATACGTTGTTATAATAATGTTTTACAATATTAGAATATATTCCAACTGTTTAAACATTGCTACACATATATGGATTACCGTGCAGGGAAGAATAAAATTAACAAAGAGTTTTAAAAAAAAAGGAAAGATAGATATGCTAAGTGTAATAAATTCCACTAATTTTTCAAGGAAATATTATCTTGATTTTAAATGTAATAAATGATTCTTGTTATACTTCATTTGAAACACTTACAGGATAAATCAATAAAGATCTTTAAAAGTTTGTTTGAAGATTACCATAGCTTAAAGAATTATTCAGGAAATTTTCTATAGAAAAGTAGATAAACTTATCTTTTAAATCTGCTACAATTGGAAATATGAATTTTCATCGCTCTGTTAATTATTGATACTAAAACTATCAAATAATTTTTGCTTTTGGATAAGTGTTAAATATTGCTCATTTCACACTAACAGGAGAATATATATATATCTGGAATGTTTGCTAATCACAATATTAATTCTTATTTTAACTTACCACAATGGAATAACTTGGATGAAGAGGATAAAATTTAATGGATAAAAGTGTACTCTTATTTTTTTTTATTACTGCTTTGTTATATATATTACTTACATAATGTGTTGTTTGGAAATTTTGTTTATAAAACATATATGTTTTGGTTTTGGCATGAAAAATATATATATATTGGGTTAAAGAGAAAAAGAAATGTGTAAAATATACACATCTATTTTATGTATATATATATTTCTTAGTTAAGGGAAAACTGGAAAATAGATATATATCGTTTATCTAAAGAGTGATAAAATATTTACTTCTCTCATATTTTGAAACCAATTATAATGTATACTAGAATGACCAAATTATTTTCTTATATAAAAAAAAATTTGATATAAACCTTTTTTTTATTTCGTAATTTTCTATAGAAATGAACTTGTCCACTTTGAATACAAATACAGGTTTGATCTTTATGCTTACATACATTGTGCTCTCTCTAACAAAAGGATAATTGTCATTTTAAATGATTAATGATCATTTGACATATATATTTTGGTTTGGCTGTTGATACATTAATGGTTTTACATTATAAAATGGAATATGTAGATTTTTACTGTTATTTTTTTGGTATTGTTTTATCTTGCTATGATATTGAAAATGACTAGTGACAGTTTTTAGTTAATAGGATGTTCCAATTGAATGGCATCCAATATATTAATATTTATATGGAGGATAGGCTGATGGAGTCACCTATTGCTGATTTCATGAGAGAAAAATTAGGAGAGGCTAAGTACTAATTAATGCTTATAAGCATAAGTAGTCCTAAAGAAAGGATATCCATGGTTTGAATTCTATTTTTTTCATGATAAGGCAAAGCCCACACACGTACGTATACCCATAGAGAGGTATAGAGTCAGCCAAATGTTATTATACAACTGTCATGTTGTTTTTATAAAGACTCCCTTTTTAGTGCTAAATTCCTCATGATGATATAGAGTTAGTTTTTCCACCATATATGGTGAAGTATAATAGGTCCAAATCATATAGCAAGTATAAAAATAATGTTAAAGTTAAGAACACTGATCTAGCATAGTGTTATCTTAATTGAAATAGTGTTTATAATGTTGTGGGATCATCATCATTTATAGACAGACCAAACCAAATCTAGTAATGATTGTAGAAAATATTACACGTAAAGGTAAAAGATGCACATTGGCAGCATGAATTCACCTTCATAAATAATGATGTGACAATAGAATGATAAGATCAGTTACATATTCAATAATTGAGTTGTGGACATAGGTAATGTTTTAGTGAGATCTGGGTGTATTTGACTTTTGAATGTCTAATCTTATTTTAATGCACTAAACTTATTCATTTCAAATTTAAATAAGTTAGTAATTGCACAGAATATGATAATTGCCCTTATCATATTCTGATAAAAGATAGGGCTTTGGGATAATGCAATACTTTATAATGTTGGAATTCTAAATTTAAACTTTATGCATATCCTAAAGTTCTAAATATACTGCTATTATGTAATTTAAATGCTAGTTTAGTTTCAATAAAGTTTCATTATCTTATTCTTTAAAATAGGATAAAGAGTGATAAATATTTTGAATATCATTTTTATAAGCAAATTGTATAAGTTAGTCTTGTTGACTAAAAGTATGGTTAATGAGATACTGAGTATTTTCCCATCCATAAGTTCTTTTCATATATTAGTTTTATTTCATGCCATGTCTATGAATTAAATTTTTGTAAATAGTGTAAATAAAATTTGTTGTATTTAAAATTTTAGTTAGTTGCCTGTAATCTTATTGCTAATTACCACATCTTTACACTATTATTGTTATTGCTATCAACCTATCAGAAGATTATGAATTGAAATCATCATCAACTAATAAAGCACTATTAATTATATCATGCTATATCATAATAATGTTGGTAAGTCTTATAATGTATTGGTACATCTAATGCATCATCACTCAATAATCAAAATGTTAATAACTTAGAGCACAGATTAATGCAAGTAATAGATTAAATATAAAGATAATATTGATTTAATTGATTTAGTTAAATCCGCAGAGCTATCATTCACTGATCTTGATCACATGGTTTATAATTATTTAAGAAAAGGAATTTTGTAAGTTATAGATTTTAATTATTAAAAAGTCATTCCCAGTCATAAATTTTAAAGTTTATGTTAGTTATAAAGTTTATGTGTAACTGCTAAATATAGTTCTTAATTTGAGTTTATGATGAGAGCTGTTTTGTGCATTATGTTTGGGTAGTGGTAAAATCCCTCTTACTGACCCAAATATATGTTGTATAACAATTTTGAGTGTTAGAACCCTGAGAAGAATTAGTTGTTAAATTTCAAGATAGAATTTAAATTTGTAATGAAATTTATATTTAATCAATTGTTATAGTTAGACTTGAAATAGATTACTTTTACTGTTTTATGAAAGTCAACTAAGCTGTAAAATGCAATTTTTTTTTGTGGTATAAAATGTATAGTTCATGATAAATATTCTGGTTGTGTCAAGCTTGAAATCCCTATTTGTATTTAGCTTATCTTTTTACCATTTAATCTCATATTAGTTTATAGTTTCAGATTTCAGTCTCCATCATAAACATTGTTCTTCAATTTCATCTTGATCGTTCTTTTAGTTATTCATTCTCATTTGACATTAATTCATTATCATAATTGATTAATCATACATTAACTTTTATTCGTTATCATTTCAACTGTTCATTAACTCTTATTCTATCATCATCTCAATCATTCATTATTCTCTTACATCTTTCTCTTCATTCTTAGACTCATTTCATTCCCCTATTTAATTATTACTTCTTTACATCATCCATTTAGTCGTTTACCTCATAATTTACTCATTATTTCATTTATAGGTTTAATTTTGTAATCATTCCAAAGATATAATTATTAGTTATTTATTAGTTTACTGAATATCAAATTTAACTCATCTCATTTTGTTTGTGTGGATTTCAAAGCTGGTTTGACCAGAAGTTTTTATCTTTATTAGTCGCCTTGTGATCTTCTTTAGATAGACAGATTCATGCTAGGTTTATTTAATCCAGGAATCATTTCGTTAGTATTACATTTTCATGTCTTTTGGCTCATATTCTTGATAATAAGAGTACAATAGGTTGCATAAGAGAATTTAATCACTAACATGTGTGGTATGAGTCGTTGGTGACCAGTTAGATCTGGAAGCTAGGTTACAGTTGCGATTATGATGCTTAAAATGTATGGTATGATTCATTTATATCACAGCGATCTGGGAGAAGGTTACAATATATATATATATCATGGCAACTTTATATTTTTCTAAAGACACCTGGGTCTCTTTTTACGCGGACTTATTTAACACGATTTTGAAGTTATGCGATTCATGTTTGACCGGAAGACGAACTTTCGCGCACTTACGTTATATTGAAAGTAATAGCACATTATTGGAATTTGACTTTCATCTTAGTAATTTCAATATTTATAGTGCTTTACAATAGTAAGATTTTATGCAATAATTAAATTAAAATCATGATTTCTACATTTTATGTATGCACACATTAAATTTTACAAGATTATAATGTAAATTTGTTCAAACATTGTGCATGTTAATTTTGCATTTTAAATCACATTCTGTTTTTGCTTTTTAAAAAAGAACATTTAATCAATTATTAATCATTTAGTGTCCGCAAGTTAATTTTTAAAAGGTGAGTAATAGCAGCGAAACGAAATTTGATTTTTAAACGGAATTGAAAATTAAAAAATTAAAGACAAAAATAAAAGTTTAAATACAGAAGAAAATGTAGAAAAAGATAATGAAACAGAAGTGGAACCTGTTCCTTTTACTGCAAAAATGATTCGAGAAGGTCTTCAACTTTCTAATCAGTTGGCAAATTATTTTTTTACTAATAACACTAATCATGAACGTGCTCTGAAATTCCAATGAGAGCTAAATGGTTGTATGTCTGGATATCATGAGCATCATAAACAATTAATAAAATCATCATCTCAAAGATTAACTAATTACGTTGTCACTAGAAAACCTTTAAAACAACATGAGAGCGAAGTTGGCGCTAGTTATAGTTCCTCTTGTGAAGAAACTTTACCAGTTTGCAAATGAACCTGTTTATCGGCAAATAGCATTAATAATTAAAACATGTATAAAAAAATGTAAATTACTGTACTGTAAATTATGCATAAAAATATATTATTTTGAATAAAATTAAATATTATAGTTAAAAAAAAGTTTGTCTTGTATCAAGTTTTTTCAAATTTGAAATTTTTTATTAGTCATATTTTATTTCCTTATTTTTTTTTTTTTGCGCAAATTTTAAAGTAATTTTACATTGGTGCTTTGCTTTTACGTGAATTTTGAAAAATCACAGACCGCATCCCCCTTTTTTCAATTTAAGTTACGTCTATTTTTGTGCGATTTCGTTTGCGCGTGTTTTCTGAGGAACCGATTTATCGTGTAAAATGAGACCCAGGTGTAATATAAAATATAAAATTACAATTTAAGACTTTTCTTACTGATCTTTATTGAAATGCAGATATATATTTTAAGACATTTATTTAATATAGGCAAAAACTCTCAATACAGTAGTGTCACTCACAGCTTGAGCAAACTTAAGAATTGATGGTCATGTGATGTTTAGTGGTTCATTTTATATATATATAAAGATGAATTGTAATATAACTTAATGTATAATTTAGTTGAAAAGATCTTAGGATGTTGGTTGGAGTGTACCAATTATTAAATGTTTTTTTTAATGTATATCTAAGAGGGGGAGACGGGAATGAATTGTATCAGGAGTTGTTGGTATGAAAGCTAAACTAGGGAATGTGTATTGTTTGTCTGTAAGGCCCTGATGAGTGTTTATTCATTAATTTTCTAATTTATTGTTTATTGCCATTCTAAGATCTAACTTGTATATGTGGGAGCATGTCCATTCACATCATTCCACACTTTGCACCTCATTCACATTCCTAATTATCACTCAGAATATCCATCGTGCAATAATATTATTTATTTTGCCATAAATATTGCTAATACCTCAGTCATTAATAGACCTCTGGATTAATGGACAGACAGACACACACCAGCAGTTAGAATGATTTTTTTTAGTTATTTATTGCATAAAATCTTTCATCTGAAAATGTAAAAGTTATTTATTTCATTTATTATTAGGAAGTATTTGTAATTTCATTTTTTTTTCAATACTCTATTCCTAACATTTTTTTACAAGTAATAAATTTTTGCATATTGTTACTAAATATAAAGAAAATGAGGTGTGGCAAAGTAGACAGAGGACTTCAGAAAAAGTTTTAGAGAAGGTGAAATACTTTTCTAAAAAAAACAAAAGGCAGTAAAAATAAAGTAGAGATAATTTATGTAATAAAACAAGTGAACCTAATATTTTCATTAAATTCTCTACTATTCCCTTTAGTAAGTAAATTTCTCTCATACTACTCAAGTGTAAATGCCAACATGTTATTGTGAAGGACACAGGATAGGATTGTTCAATATGGAAGGCTAAACTTTTAAAGGTACACCGGCTCAAACTTTTATTGATAAACAATTTGAATTTACTTTTATTCGAAATGCATGGATATTATATAAAAAAAATCGCTAATACAATTTTGCTATAACTTACTTATAATAAATAATGTGATACTGGAAATACACAAATTAACAATAATGATAATAATTGGAAATGTTATGCTGAACTGTTTAATGAAATGTTTTATTGACTTTCCTTAAAAAAGTTTTCTATTGTTATTTTGTAAAATAAGGCTGAAAAAGAAAAATTATTCATTCTAATACTTTATATTATTAGAATAGCTATGTATACCAAATTACATTACTATTCACACCTATAAATGAGTGATAGAATACATGACTTAATATTTGATAATTATTTTTCAGAAAAGTGTATAAACATGGATGACCAAATTACCTTGAACTTAACTGTTATTAAATTTTATTAAATGCTGGAAATTTTAGATGGAGCAAAGTTGAAAATAGTGTGAATCTTAAACATTTATTTGGATGATCTTGTCGAGCTTTGGAGATTTTATGACAAATAAATTGATTCAAATATGTGCAAAAGCTGCTTGTAATGTCCATTAGGAAGCCCTAAGAACATTGGAGATTATTGCTGTTTTGCCCAACTCATGTTCATCCCGCTGGAGTAATGTTTATATGTTTTAATGTTTGCTTATTCATCATTGTCACCATGATCTATGTGTATGTTTCTACTCTTAAAATTTCAAGTGTGAACTAAAAAAAGAAAAAGAGAAACTTTTATTTTAATGATAGAAGGTTTAACATGTATTTCTTCCATTGCATATGATAGATAGATAGATTTTCTTTTATGTCTAGTTTGATATTAATTTAGTTATTATTATTATGTATGTATATGCCTAATCTCCTCTAGAATATCTAGGAAATCTTGTTATAAATTATACCAAACTGGTAATATCTTCTTTTGTTGTATTATGTAAAAATGTTATATTCCCGTGCTCATATTATTGGTGCAGATGAGTGCTTTATCATTATTCATTAGTTCGTAATGATAAATAGATACATGGAAAATATTTATGCCAATATTGCCGAATGGTCAGGCTTACTTGATTGTATTTACATTGATTTGAAATTCGATGTTCATAATTTTCATAGGTATTAGATTTATAAATAAATTAATTAATGCTAATATAACATTTTAGTGTCTGATGTGATTTTGAAAATATTCCATACATGGTCATATGTTTGCATGTGTGTTCACTGTCATAAGCTGTTTTATAAGAGTTAGATTTATGCTTATTTGTTTTTCTATCGGTTTTGGTTGCTCTATGCATTAAAGAGTGTGAAAATTTAAGAGTTTATCTGTTTATTGATTTGGCTTATATGAAATGTGTTAAATACCTTGTGAGTGAAGAGGCGATTGAAGGGATAATTATGCTATTCAGATTGAGTAATACTCCCTTTAGTTACTTACCTATTGAACCTTGGGTGTTGGTAAATTTCCTTATTTGATAGTATATGATGCGATAAATATATTCGTTAAAGTGAAATGATAGATGTCCCATTTATACATGATAAGTGGGCTGGGTTCTGCACGATTTGTGTCCGAACAGTTGGTAGCTACTATGTTGTTAGTTTAAGTTGACGTTTGGAGTCTTGTTACCCTTCTTGCGCACATATGTTGAATATTTATTTATTATTTTGCTCTCACTCTTCATTCCACGTAATTATCGTCATGAAATATATGTTAGCTATTTCAGATAAATATTTTAGTGATTTCTGTAATATACTTGAAGTTGGATTAATAATTTAAAGATTAACTCATTGTACCATCCATATTGTGAAGTTTATTCATTCTGCAAGTAAACCGATAAAAAATATAATCAATAAATGCGTTATGATTGTGAATTTATAAACGCGCACACATTCGGAGGTATGATAAACTTAAAGATATGGAGGGAGACCATCGCTGGAATTGTAAGTTCTAAGTAGCTTGTCAAATCATATTACCCACATTATCATTATTTTATTTATTATTATTACTGGCAATTCACCCTCCCGGTATGAATGTAATATAGGATTACTAAATTTTACTTTATTTAATGCTAATTTTAATAAAATTATTATTCATTTTATATAGTAAGTATAAATTTATGGACATACGGAAATAATTTCAATGGCATTAGTGATTATTTGATACCATTTTTCTTAGTTCATTGAGAGCACAGAATGAGATTAGATGACATAAACATTGGTATGTAAATATACAATTATTTTGTATTGTTAATAATTTAATAAATAGAGTTGTAAATAATATAGAAATAACAGATAAGAGGAAGAGCCTCCAAATATTAAGTTTATAGGATTTATGTAATTTAAATGTTATTTAGTCAAGCTTGTAGTTAATGAGAAACTAATGTTAAATCATCATCGATGTGTTTATAAAAGAATGTGTCTTGTAATAAATGTTTGTTGAAGTAAGATTCCCTATGAATTATTTTGTCATGTACGCTCGATTGACCATTTCCACACACACATGTCTTCAACATAATATTATTATTATACTTGTCAGTTTAATATTATTTGCATTCTATTTAGATAACACTGAATTAATTGATTCAAACATTGTATAATGCCAATATATAGATTTTACCTTATTTAAAATAGATAAAGATGTGTGAGAAAAATGCACCCAATCTCTATCATTGCCTATCCTTTATTTCATTGTAAGAATAGTTAGTTTCACAATAGTTCCTCATTACTTAATTATCATCTTATAATAGGATTGACTTATTGTTCACATAATAGAACCCTGAGAATATTTCATCATTTAAATATTCATTGGTATAGCTGTACTATCTAAATCAAATGTATGTATATTATTGTTACAATGATCCCTAAACACATTGGATGAGTGGCGTGATTGGTCTGGCATGTACTTGGATGGCTGGAGAATTGATTTAATTGACGAATTGCTTTCTTTTGATAACATAAGTAGGTACTTATAATATAACTAAATAAACATTATATAATTACTGTTTATAAATGCTTCTCTCACCCCATTTCCATTCTAGATGACCACGAGTCCCTATAACCCCCAACTGAGCTAAGCTGTAGATTAATACTATAATAAGACTCTTATCCATGATTAGAGACCCAATCTAAATTACAAAATTTTATTCTATCTTGTATAGAATTGGTGCCTGTGCATTATATGTATATAAGGTGATATAGGTGTAGATTGAAGTGGTTAATTATATATATATATATATATATATATATATATATATATATATATATATATATATATATATATATATATATATATATATATACCCCCCTTCTATTTAATAAAAAAAAAAAAAAAAAAAAAAAACCAAAACCAATATAAACATTTATAACTATCATTGAATACTTTTGTATATACCTATTACCAATAAATCTAATTTTTTTAAATAAAAAGATCGTATCATGTCAAGTTGAGGACTCAATAATTTTTTCAATTGAAATATGAATTCCATAATTGAATTTGAATTTACATGAACACATTATTAATTAAGCAATATATTGAGCCATGGTTGATTGTTTCCTTTCCATGCAAGCAGATGTCAAGTAGTTAGCCACTTCATATCTTTGAAAGGCCATGATTAATTCACCTCTTTCTGTGCCACTCCCATAAAGAGAACCTCAAAGAAGATACAAGTACAAACCCATTATACAACATATCAATTATATTAAAATATTAATGTATTAAATACATATGCCTGATAAAACAATATCCTATTAGGCTAAGATCAGTTTCTCTATATCTCAGGTTATTATGAAGTTAAGCCACTTTTTGGAAATTTAAACTAATTATACTATTAGAAAAATATGAACAAAACACTCATGCAATAAAATAATGCTAAAATAAGTGAGTAAATATTTATTAATACAAATATACACTGATATTTAAAAAATCCCATTAACCCAACACCAACTGTACAAATAAAAAAAAAGTAATACATTATTTAATCTGTTCCCAATATCATTATATAAATAGAGTTGTTTAATTCGAGAATTTCCCTACCCTAATTCATCAAAATATATTTGGATGAAGTGATCTGAGTTCTATACTCTCTCTCTCACACAAACACATACACACACACACACATATATATATATATATATATATATATATATTGTAACAGACGGGGTTCGAATACAAGAGATAATGCAATATAGAGTGAATTGCAAGTGTTGATATGGAATGACTGTGTATATGCGAAAAGATATATATAAATAGTCAGTCGAACCCTGTTACAAAGGGTGTGAAAGTAATACGTAATCTGTTAAAGGATGACGGTATGCTTATATAAATATAGTTGTATGTGTGTTATTATAAAGTGTGTATATGTATTAACGGTTATATGTGGGATTGACGAGAGGCAATTATATACAGAGTTGTATAAATTTGTTATTGATTATACATATATATTTTGTTGTTCGTTAATTTTTTTAAGTTCTACTTTTTAATAATATTGGCAGTAACACATGTTTCTTGATGAATCTATTGAACATATAGAGCTACAGAAATAGAAATGAATCAGTTGCTGCAGGCAGTTTGAGTTAATGACTGTCGTCAAGAAGTCTGAGAACTGGTCACATTGGTATTCTGAAACAATAGAAGATCTGGTCAGAGGTGTACGAATATACAAAGGAAAATGCGAAGTTAAAGGGTGTAAAACAAAAGAACTATTTGGGCCTTCTTGGAAATATAGTAGTGATTAGACGGACAGAAAAGGACGTGGCTCGGATTTTATGAACATGCAATTAATTAAGAAGTTTTATTAATATTCCCATCAAAATGTTGGGGTAATTAAATAGTGTAAGTTTCGTTAAGCTGGCCCAGTGGATTGTTATTGTAGAACTCACCTGAATCGGATTTATTAAATTCGCTGTTTAAAATCTATCAAGGGTAATGGTGGCAAAGTACCTTCGACAACTTGGACCTCTTAAGCGAGTGAAATCATCTACTCCACCTCTATGATAAACTATTCGGCGTATCACATTGGAACTGTTTACCATCCTTAGGATCAACAAACATCGATAAAGCCAGTATTTCTTTTGAATTATAAACGTGTGGTCTATTAGCTTTGACCACATGGATAATCAATTGTAATTGAGGTAAATTGACCTTTTCTCTATATATGTGTTCAATAAATGCGTAGTAATGAAGGGACTCGTGTTACTTCTATATTAAACACTGTAATAAATCTTGTTTAAATTAAATAAAATAAAAACATTAAATAAACAACTCTGATGTACAATCACACTATTTCATTGATATATATATATATGAATCATATATGTGTGTATCGGAATAAATGGGTTGTGCGCATGAATATTAATATATGTATATGTGTGTATAAAACTTAGAATTTAATGGCAACTAGTGTAGTAGCATATAGCTCAATTTTGTTATAACTTCTGGGCTAGAGTAATAGATTTATAAACAGGTAAATTATAGTGTAGTATATGTAGATATAGGTGATGTAATCGGGAATTGTCTTTGCTTTGTTCTCTAGTTAGACCATGTTCCCCAGACCTTGAGATATTGAGCTAGTCTGGATGCGCTACCCTAGAAATATATATTCAGAACCCTTATTTATGTTTTCAATGAGTATAATTCTTATCAAAGTGTAAGATTGGTGTTTGAGATGGAATTAAACCCATGCTCATAAATATACCTACTCGAAGCAGTGGGAGAGATCGTATACGTGTATAAATTATGCAACAATAATATGGGTAGATGCTTGCAATATATATATATATAAATACACCTGGGTCTCATTTTGCGTGATAGATAGGTTCCTCAGAAAACACACGCAAACAAAATTGTGCAAAAATAGACGTAACTTATCTTGAAAAAGGTAGGATACGGACTGTGATTTTTCAAAAATCGCATAAAAGCAAAGGACCAACATAAAATTACTTTAAAATTCACGCAAAAAAAATAAGGAAATAAAATATGACTAATAAAAAATTTCAAATTTGAAAAAAATTGATACAAGACAAACTTTTTTTAACTGTAATATTTAATTTTATTCAAAACGATATATTTTTATGCATAAAATACAATAATTTATATTTTTTATACACGTTTTAATTATTATCGCTATTTGCCGTTAAACAGGTTCGTTTGCAAACTGGTAAAAAATCATATTCTTCACAAGAGGAAATACAACTAGCGCCAACACCACTCTCATGTTGTGTTAATGGTTTTCTGGTGACAAGATAATTAGTAATTAATCTAACAACTAAAAATTAAATTCTTATTTTTGTCTTTAATTTTCAATTTTAATTGTGCCCACTGCTATTACTCACCTTTTAAAAGTAAACTTGTGGACAATAAATGATTAATAATTGATTACATTCTTTTTTAAAAAGCAAAAACAAAGGTGATTTATAATGCAAAATTAACACAAAAACAAAGGTGATTTATAATGCAAAATTAACATAAAATGTGGAAATTATGATTTTAATTTCATTATTGCATAAAATCTTACTATTATAAAGCACTGAAAATATTGAAATTACTAAAATGACAGTTGAATTCCAATAATGTGCTATTACTTTCTATATGACATAAGTGTGCAAAATTTATTATTTAAAGTAATAGCGCATTATCGGAGTTCGACTTCCGGAGAAACATGAATCGCGTAACTTCAAAATTGCATTAAATAAATCCACGTAAAAAGAGACCCAGGTGTGTATATATATATTAGGCATTATAAAATGTCATAGTATATTATTAAATATTCAATCGTACATGTATGCTCACTCCTACATCCATTCCACAATTTAAAAACATTTTAGTATCGTGCATTGATATACACCTCAAGCAAAAAAGAAATAAAGGAAAACCATCATTTTATGCATATAAATGCACTCGATTGAAATATAAATTCCCTAGCATAAAAAGATCTATTTTAAACAAGTTATAGATGTATAACGTAGTCACAAATAATATTGAAGTAGATAATATTAAATGATTAAGATAAATTTTACCCTCCAGTTTCTTGAGACTTCATCTGGACTTGTGGTCTGTAAATGTGCTATATATCTAGTCAACAGTGTGGTAAAACATCCTTCATAACACTACATTAGTCTGGTGATCATCATCATTATCATTGGTTGGACCTGGATGGGTACAATGCAATGGCTTGGACGAAGCTGGACAGGTGCACTGAAGTGGGCTTCTACCCCATAATTATCTTGCTGGATGATGTAAAAACTTTTTTCTTCTTGACTTTATTTTTACTGCAATGGCAATCACATGAAAACTGATATTTTACCATTACTATAAGGAATTTTATGTAGAGACTCAGCTATCTGCACTTTTTTTTGCTTTAATATAATATTAACACTCCACATCTTATTCTTTAGTGTGACCTGAATATGAGGTCAACACAGCATATAACTGGAAATACTCAGGCACAGAAAGAATCTCATTATCGCTACAAGATTTTGGCAACTTCGATCTCTTCTGCAATCTCTGCAGCAATAATCATCAACTGCTCAGCAATGGTAGTCTTTATAAGTAACCTCTGCAATCAATTTGGAGTGATAAATGATTGCAATGACAAAAATATAACATTAGTTGGTATGCAATGATCATGCAGTAATATGATCTAATGAGCTTAGATCACTCTGTCACTCTTTGGATGGAGAATTATCTATATGCATCTCTGGAATATCTGTCTGTCTATATCTCTGAATATCTCTTTGGGATTCTGTCTTTGGAATCTGTCTGGGGAATATGTCCGGCACCTGGAGAACAGTATATATATATATATATATATATATATATATATATATATATATATATATATATATATATATATATATATAGCACCTTGATTATATAGTGAAGTTGGGTACCCTCTTTGAATAATTTCCTCAAGCTTTTATCTTAATGGCTAACTGATTAAAACAATACACATAACTTTTAAATAATTTTATCTTTAATTAATTTTATTTTTTTTTAATTTATTTTATCTGGTTGACTCAGACCACTATACTGATAAACATCAGTTTCAAATTTGAATACAAATCAAAATTCTTTTGCAATGGATTGAAACAAATTATCTATATAACTAATAAACAACATTTTACGATTTAAGCTTAGGCATCTGAATTCTTTGAACTCTTTTGTCCATAAAAATAAGAATACAAAGCAGGATGTCCACTAATACGTTAAAGTTTCTTAATATTTGGTAAAACAATGGCCAACTGACTTTTTGTGATGCATTAGCATAGAAAACATGATAATTTAAAAATAAAATATAGACACATTGGAACATTTACATTTACGTTTTAATTATTTCATGTTTTTTTATATAAATTGTTCCAACACTTAAACAACTTTTTACAAAAAAAAATAAAGTGAAATAAACTTATAAATGTAGGACATTTGCATTTATTAAAAAAAAAAAAGTGTACCCATCAATTTACAATTTGTAGCTAATATTGCTTTATTCTTGAGTGTGTGTGGGTAAGAAATATATACATGGACTAACGTCATCCATTTTATATTATGTCTATGCTCCATAGCCAGTTAATTGTGGTGATTATATAATAAATAGATAGATTAATAATTTTATAAAATATAACTGAGATGTACCTTCAAGTACAGCCACCTTGTGTGTGGTCACTCATAGAGTGCCTGGAATAATACCCCGTCCCCCTCCAATGAGATGTTCAAATGGGATAACCATTTAATGTCTTTATTAACTATTTACATTTTTATGGAACCAAAATATATACAAATTTAATTTTTTTCTTTATACTATCTATTATAAAGTCCAATCGCCAGTAACACAAACCCTCATACCCCCAAGCATTAATATGACAGGCCAAGAGCACCCACCCTCCTGACCCCCAAGATTGAGACAACAAGAAACCAAGAACATCAGCCTAAAGATCCAAACTTTATCCAGAATTCTATGAGAGTACAAAGTAATTAAAGTACTCATATCAAATGAATGCTTCCATGTTCATTCACTTAGAGGCTCACAGGACCTTTTGAATCAGCAGATAAAAAGGTCTCTCCATTTTCAAAGAGCCTTATTAATATATGATCTTCATAAATGCACCGATTCTCATTCCTTTTTGAGGCTTACAGGCTCTATTGCATTACAACAAAATGGTCCCAAAATATTTTTTTATCTCTGAGAATACAGTATCTTCCAATTTGTTCATGGCAGAGTATACAGCCAAAGAAATTCCAAACTACATAATGACCTACAAACAACACTCTGACTCTGAGACTTTATCATGTCCAACACTAGAATACAGGAAATATTGACACAGATGAATCCACATATACAACACCTGGAAAACTACTGATACAAACCTCCGACTCTCAACTAATATGAATAACTTACTACAAGTTCTACTTTTAATAATTGCTTTTACTACCCCCTGGTTTAATTGAAAATGGCCCAAATTCCTGATCCTTTCCATATTTCTTTTCATGGTCACTGAACCTGCTTTCTGTGAGCTGGATGTTTATTTCTAAACTTTAACATCTACGTCTCACCTTCCTATGATCCTGAATTTGTTCATGTCTATCTCAATCCAACTCAGAGGGTTGATGCCTATGTTTTCCTGAGCTTTGTCCACTGGTGTATCTTGCTGACTCATGTCAGTACCATTTAATAATTCAGATATATGTTCCATTGGAATCACAATTGCCGTGAACATCATTTGCTCAATCCAAAATCATATATTATTATGAATGATTCTAATAATCTGGTCTTCTGATATGTGATAGGCATTTAATGTCTTCAGCTTGGCCACCTGCCTTCTAAAAAATTATGAATAGCTCTCACCACCACTCACTTTATATTTTTCTTGCATGATCTGGTACAAAATTGTTTCTTAGCACTCCTTCCAAATGTTTCATGACAGTGTATCCTTATATTCATCAAAAATTTTGGGATGATGGAATAATGACTCCCACTATGTGTGCACATCGCCCTGAAGAAGACTGCATGTGATGGTCAACTGACTTCTTCAACCATCTGATTGAAAAAAAAATATTTCCAAGCTTTCTATACTTGTATACTGATGTAAATGTAGAAGTATAAATTGCTATACTAATTTTTATTTGTAAATTAAAATTAATGTTATAATTAATAATTTTGTTGGTCATTTATTTCTCATCTGAATTCCAAGGAAAATATTTTATTTTGCCTTATCATATAATCATGAATGTTTAGACGATAAGGTGCAGGAAAAATGGCTAGATCTATATAATGGCTTGTGCCTATGTGGTCCTTTGTAATCATCATCCATCATTTTATAACTTAATAAAAAATAAAAATTGTATTGGCATTCCACCCTGTTTGTGCCAGCCATTTGGTATTGACATTCCCCTAAACTAAATTCTTGAATATTTTACATTTTATTATAGTCACCTTAATTGTCGTTTAGTTAATAACCCAGATAATAGTTAGAACTTATAGCTTTATTGATTGATGAGGAGAATGTGATAAACAGATTCAAAGGTAAAATTATCTGAGTGACATCATCATGAGCATATAAATAGATGCAACGTTAGAGATTGTGCAAATTGTACGTGAAAAACTGTTAGATGTTTTCATAGACTGGTAAATACTTGCTGAATAGATGATTAAGTGATGGAGAAATTTTCAAATCAATTCACAAATAAATGGGAACTGTTAAGATAAAAATAACTACGTACAATGGCAGACTGCTAAAAGTATATAGCTACATATAGATAGGTAGATCTGTGAATATAAAAATATTGATACAGCATATTAATCATAGCTTTTATTTATTAAAAATAATTTAGAAACATATATTAGTATCAGTATGTATGTACATGTAAGTATATGTTTGTTTATTGGTGCTTTATAAAATGTTGATTTAAAAAATAGTAAATATGCATTTTTTGACTCAATTTTAAGAATATATAAAAAAGATTTTAAATGTTCGCAATAAAAAATCATTATTCTGTTGTGATAATGCTTTGATATTATTGAATCTACACAGGTTTGATAAGAATTGAAAGTTATAGTGAAAAGCTATGTAAGGACGAAAGCGCATCGATCCTTACAATAGGAAAGATTAACTCAAAAAAATGCTGAAGATGTTTTTAATAACTATAAATAAATACTTTAAATGATCAAATTTTATTGTTGAAATTTGATCTTAACATTGTATTTTATGTCTATAATTTATAACAATCAATTTAAAACGAAACTGATAACGACAACTCCCTATAAATAAAAATATTTTTATGTATGTATCTATCCAACTTTTATTCCCTACTATAAGCTTATCGAAATGATTCTTTACAGCCAATCACATGACCAATAACTCTACTGCACCTCCACCTAATGGAAGTTATTTACATTATATTACAATGATTATAATTAATAAAATTAATATATATATAAAAATGATTAAATACAGTGCAATCCTTTTTGAAGTATATTTATAATTACAAAACAATCTAAAAAACAAATAAAAAATATTCTAATACTGCCAATAATCTCAATGCTCATTTCGTCCCTGGGGAATATAACCTGAAAACAGTTATTGATATAATAAAAATGAATAACATACTTGTAAAAGTGTGGCTATACGTTACCAAAAAATCATTATTTTGGATTTATATTATATACACAGGAAAAATTTTGATTGACCATGTGAAAGAAAATCTAACTTATAAGAATATAAAAATATGGAAATTATAGAATATCGCAGCTATGTTGATGATATAATTGTAATAGGTAATAGTCCCGGTATTGTTAATGCATTTAAAGAATTGAACCCTAATAAATACAATGGAAAAACGGAAGAGATTAAAGTATTTAGACAATTATAAAAAAAAAAGGTGGTTAATGTTGAAATAATTATGAAGCTTATATTATGGATAAAAATATAAGATACAATTTTTCCAAAAAGTTTCAGAGTGCAAGGAGTAGCAGCTTTTTAAGGATTTAAATTTTAAAAGGTAGGCTATCACTCAATGTAAACGAAACATTTGAACAGTAATTGGAAATTAAGAATGATGATGCTTGTATATTAAAGGATTTCCAGAAATACAAATAATAATACAAAAATAGTGTAAGGTTTGTGTAATCAACTAGTGGAAAGTGGTTTTCTATTTAGAGCACTTTTGAAAGACAACAACAAACGAAAAATTATCTGATGATATTTAAAAAAAATAAAAAATGTTTGGGAAAATGGAAGTGTAATGCAAAAAAGATGGATAATATAAAAAATAAGGTATGATTTGTTTATAAAATTAGTTGTGACCTTTACAATATTATATCTATCTATCTATCTATCTATCTATCTATCTATCTATCTATCTATCTATCTATCTATCTATCTATCTATCTATCTATCTATCTATCTATCTATCTATCTATCTATCTATCTATCTATCTATCTATCTATCTATCTATCTATCTATCAGGCAACAGTCTGCCTTTGAAATTGAGAAAGATTATTATAGGTTATTTTACTGATTATATTTATTGTATCATAATGTAATTAAGTGTCTTTGGATGAAGTTTTTAGAAATGTGGTGGTTATGTGATTATGTAAAGAGAAATATCTATTAATAAGCTCCCAATAAGGAACGAATATTGAGTTGATATATTAAATACTTTTTGCGTTAATATATTAATATACAAAATTAACAAAGCGTATGCCACACTTGAATGAGAAGCTATAAAGATACACAGAAATTATTATACGCTAAGCGCTTTCGAGGTCTTTTGCCTCATATTCATAGCGGTACTGTGAGCTGCAGAATGAAAAAACAGGGCAAGGGAAACAAAACAGTATGCAAAGCATATGCAAATGAACTAGATAGTCCAACGTTTGGAGATGTCAAAGCAGGTATCTCGTCTATTGATGGAGTTATTATTGCCATTAATAAAATAAGCTTCTCTGATTTTCCGCTTGATGTCATTTTTCTCAATACAGACTATTTTAGGGCTGGAAGGTTCAAACAAATGTCCTGTCTTCTTGGAATGCTCTAAAAATGTTGATGAATTATCATTGTTTTTCATGGCTCTATTATATGTATATCTGTGTTGTGCTGTCCTGTTGATTATGCCTGCCTTGGTTTCTCCAAAATAAATGGCCCGGCAACCAGGTTGTGGGCAAGCTATGCTGTAAACGACATGGGGAGTCTGAGAAGGTTCAATTTTGTCCTTAGAGTTATTGATTAGACGATTAGTGCATGGGGGTGTATGAAAGCTAATTTTAAATTTATTGGCCAAAACCTTGATTAATTGATAGGAGATTTTAGGTATGTGGGGAAGAGTAATATATGGAAGTTTAATATTGTTTTTATTGTCAGTGATTTTCCTATAAAATTGTTTGATTTTATTGTTAATAGTGTTGAGTTTATAGCCTGCTTGTAGTAGATCTTTGGTGTAAAGATGTATATTATTCTTTCTATCTGCTTCAAACTTGCACAGCTGCATATTTCTATATAAAAATGCTTGCAGACCTGCCAATTTGTGAGAGCTTGGAGAGTTGGAGTGTGGGTGTAAAAAGCCTCTGATTTCAAAGGGCTTTATTATCATTGAATAATTTATACCTCTTTCATCGCGTGTTAACCTAAGGTCAAGGTAATCTAGACTTTGGAATGTGTCTTCTCTTGTGGAATTGATAGTTAAATTAGTATTATGTGTTAACTCTTGTGTAATACTATTTATAGTGTGCTGGTTGGCTAAAATAAATATATCATCTACGTACCGCATGTATATAGTCTGAGGGCTGTCAGCTTGATATTTGGACACGATTAGTCTTTCGTAGTGATTAAGGAAAATGCTGGTTACGATTCCACTGAGGGGAAGGCCCATAGGCCAACCACTTTTCATATTGTACCAAACGTGCTCAAATGTTGTATATATATGTTTATCCATCCATGTTAAAAATGTAACGATAAAATCAATGCGTTCAGCTGACATCGTGTTGGTAAGTTCTTGTTGGATGATTTGACTAGATTGTTTTCTGTCCACCGATCCGTGTAATTCTTTGACGTCAAGGGTAGTCATATAGAAGTTGTTTTCGATCGTGGCTTTTTTGATTTTTTCCACAACTTGAAAGGACGAATTAACAGAATAATTTCCAAAGCCCAAGCTGTCTATTAATAGTTGATTAACCATTTTCGCGGTTTGAAAATAATGGACTCCCCCAAAATCCATCATTAAACGCAACGGTTCACCAGGCTTATGGAGTTTAATGTTGGCAAATATTCTTGGAGCTTTAGTGGAGGAAGGATAAACTCGGTAGTATTCCGCAATTGAAATGCCTTTGTTTTTATGAGGACGCAGAATGGATGAAACAAATTTATCGCGGTTAAGCTTATTGTTGAATTGTGCAACAGGAGTGAGTTGTAGATTTGTAATTTGTTCATTTATTTTCTTCTTATAATCCTGAGAATTTAAAAGCACAAATCTATTGCCCTTATCTTCTTTAAGGCAAATTAAATTATTGCGATCAAGAAACTGTTTCGTAATTTTGATGTCGCTATTCCAGCTATTATCTTTTATATGTAACTGTTTTTGTTTAATAGATTTAGCTATATTTGTTATAATGCTATCTCTATGCAGGTTATTAATTAAATTTGCTTCGACATCAGTGATTAGCTCTAATTTGGGTTGTTTCCATTGTCCTCCTACAAATCTAGGTCCAAGGGATAGAACCCTTGCTATCCTATCAGGTGGGGTAAGGCCAGTTCTATTAACATACGATGTTTGCTGTAAGTCAATATTTATATTTTGTTTATAAGCTAAAAATTTGATTTTCAAAATGAAGCGTTTGCGGTGGTTTATTTCTGTAATGTTGAGTTTATCGATAATCCATTGAGGGAGGGTGCTATTTGCTGTTATTGTGAGCCATCTTTTTCTTTCTTTACGTAATGCGTTCTTACATCCTTGGATGATAAAAGTCAAGAGGCATAACTGTAGTTTATCAATGATTTTGTCATGGTTATATATAGAGTTATTTATTTTTATTCTGCAGCAGTTTGGAACGATATTAAATCTCTTGCATTCAGACAAGAATGTTAGACGCTGTTCCAATGTTTTGACTGAAATGCCAAATCGTAATGTGAGTCTTTGTTGATAAAAATTCATATTTGTAAAGTATTAAAGATTTTAAGACTTCTCATTCGATAATTTAATATACAAAATTAACAAAGCGTATGCCACACTTGAATGAGAAGCTATAAAGATACACAGAAATTATTACACGCTAAGCGCTTTCGAGGTCTTTTGCCTCATATTCATAGCGGTACTGTGAGCTGCAGAATGAAAAAACAGGGCAAGGGAAACAAAACAGTATGCAAAGCATATGCAAATGAACTAGATAGTCCAACGTTTGGAGATGTCAAAGCAGGTATCTCGTCTATTGATGGAGTTATTATTGCCATTAATAAAATAAGCTTCTCTGATTTTCCGCTTGATGTCATTTTTCTCAATACAGACTATTTTAGGGCTGGAAGGTTCAAACAAATGTCCTGTCTTCTTGGAATGCTCTAAAAATGTTGATGAATTATCATTGTTTTTCATGGCTCTATTATATGTATATCTGTGTTGTGCTGTCCTGTTGATTATGCCTGCCTTGGTCTCTCCAAAATAAATGGCCCGGCAACCAGGTTGTGGGCAAGCTATGCTGTAAACGACATGGGGAGTCTGAGAAGGTTCAATTTTGTCCTTAAATAATCTTGTTTTAAATTCATTATTTTTATACGGATAATAAGGGTAAAAAGTTAAGAAAGTAAAAAGTGGTTTCATCAACTACATCCTCATTGAACTCTACTTCATAATAATTATTTTTAAAGGTGAATTTTACTTTGTGAAGATGTTAGTATATATTATCATATAAAAACTCAGCTTAAATCAACATTATTGAAAGACGTAATATTAGTTTACAAACATACTATTGATTTTTGATAACCACTTTGATTTTATAATTATAAATTCCATATCGGTTTTGGATTAGTTTTCTTTAAACATTCTAATATTAACCACTTTGCCAAAACATAAAATCAGCATTCCTATTAAACTGTTGAAAAATACACGGACTGTACTATTGTACACACTTAACCTGCAGATTGATATAAAGAAAACGTGTTTATTGAATTTTTTACCATTAAATTCATATCAAGAATTAGCTATGAATAACATGATATTGTAAACGCAAAGGCATTTTATAATTGGAAGAATTATTTAATAACAGATATTCAGTTCAATGACAAGTAGAGTGAAAGTATATCTCTTCACACGCCCAAGTCCACCAGAACTTAATTAAAAATATTTAATACATATACCTACATATACATAAATATATCTAAATATAAAATAATTTATTAAATGTACATTTAAGTTTTCATTACAATTTTGTTATTGGCATTTACAAATTATAAACTCTTTTTCTTCTTCCTCTTCTTGTTGTTGTTGTTGTTGTTGTTGTTCTTCTTCTTCTTCTTCTTCTTCTTCTTCTTCTTCTTCTTCTTCTTCTTCTTCTTCTTCTTCTTCTTCTTCTTCTTCTTCTTCTTCTTCTTCTTCTTCTTCTTCTTCTTCTTCTTCTTCTTCTTCTTCTTCTTCTTCTTCTTCTTCTTCTTCTTCTTCTTCTTCTTCTTCTTCTTCTTCTTCTTCTTCTTCTTCTTCTTCTTCTTCTTCTTCTTCTTCTTCTTCTTCTTCTTCTTCTTCTTCTTCTTCTTCTTCTTCTTCTTCTTCTTCTTCTTCTTCTTCTTCTTCTTCTTCTTCTTCTTCTTCTTCTTCTTCTTCTTCTTCTTCTTCTTCTTCTTCTTCTTCTTCTTCTTCTTCTTCTTCTTCTTATTATTATTATTATTATTATTATTATTATTATTATTATTATTATTATTACATTTTGCTGATGTATATTCATCACATGATGCAATATCTTCAAATATTGCATTATTTTGTAATTCTTCAACTGTTCATTGTATGATTGACCATATTTCTAAGGATGATGTTGTTATGGCTATTAAGCGATTTAAAATTCATTCTAGTTTGGGAAATGATAATATTCCTTCATTTATTTACAAAGGGCTAGCTGAATTTATTGCAGTTCCTCTTGCATTTATTTTTAATTTATCACTAAATTCTTGTGTTTTTCCTAATGTGCTTAAGTGTGCCAAAATGGTCCCAATTTTTAAGAATGGTTCACGTGATTGTCTTAATAACTATAGACCTATTTCTGTTTTACATACTATTGCTAGAATTTTTGAGAGGTGTGTTTATAATAAAATTATTTTAGATGTTAGTAAACTCATTTCTTCTTCACAGCATGGTTTTATACCTAATAGATCCGTAGAAACTAATTTGTTAACAATTTATGATCATATAGCTCATGCAATTGAGGACCAGCAGAGACTTGATGTTGTTTATTTTGATTTATCAAAAGCTTTTGATAAAGTAGACCACAGTATTCTTCTTTGCAAATTATATCAAATGGGTTTTTCTACTAAGCTTGTTTATTGGTTTCAATCCTTTCTTCATGGTCGTACTGCATATATTAAATTTAATAATACTATTTCATCTAAGTTCAAATGTAATTTTGGAGTTCCTCAGGGTAGTATTTTAGCACCTATGCTTTTTAACATTTATATGAATGACCTTAAGGATTGCTTAAAATCTTCTTATCTTTTGTGCTATGCAGATGACTGTAAAATCTTTAGAAGAATCACATCTGTGTTTGATTGCACTCTTCTTCAAAAGGATATAGATAATTTTAGTGCTTGGTGTGATTTAAATAATATGACTGTTAATTTCAGTAAATGTTTCTTAGTCTCGTATTCTAAAAAATCTGAAGTTTTGCATTTTTCTTATTTTATTAATTGTCACAAAATTATTTCTGTTGAATCTCAAAAGGATTTGGGAGTTATATTTTCTAGTAATGGATCCTTTCTTCCTCATTTGGAAATGATTATTGGTAAAGCTTTAAAAATTATAGGTACTATTCTAAGGTTTGGTCATCATTTCAGTGGTGATACAAAATTTAAATTATTTTTATCATTGGTTCTTCCCATCATTGAATATTGTTCAGTCATTTGGAATCCTAGCTCTAAACAGGGATGTAACTTATTACAATCAGTGAGTAATAAGTTTTTTAAATATGTTTCTTTGGGAAATAAAACTGTTGTTCATCTTTCTTCTAGAAGACAATATAGAGATCTTAAATATCTTTATAAACTTGTTAATAAAATAGTTCTTTTATCTGACACAATTTCTACTGTTGTAATTAGATCTCATGTGCATGATACTCGGTCTGCTTCTGTTTGTTACATTAAAACTTGTCATTCCAATGTTCTTAGATTTTCTCCTTTATTTAGACTACCATATTTATATAATCAGATTTGTAGTAATAATAATTACTTCAATTTAGATTATAATCAATTTTGTAATGTTATTAAATTTAAATGTCATATTTGATTGGTTTAACTTGATTTTGTTTATATATATATGTTAAATTGTTTTATTATTATTATTATTTTGTTACGTGCTTTATATTTATCCCTTTTATTTATTTGTTATTATTAATGTTTTAATAATAATTGTTTATATGCTGATATTTAATTTTACTTTAGATTTTTAAATGTGTTAATTATCTTTTATTGAAATGTGGCACATAATTATATTAATAATTTGTCATTTAAACTCATTTATGTATTTATATATTTGTTATGGTGCAATACTGTAATTGGCTTTATGCTGTAGTTTTGTACGGTAAATAAATGAATTGAATTGAATTGAATTATTATTATTATTATTATTATTATTATTATTATTATTATTATTATTATTATTATTATTATTATTATTATTACGACGGTAATGATGATGATTATTCTATAATATCAATACGATCTAATATTATGCAATAAATATATCAAATAACTACAATTTTTGGCCAATTAATATAATAAGAACGACTGCAATTTTTTTTAGATAAAATGTTGCAATGAGTTAAAGATAATAGGAATTATTTCTTAAACAAAGTCAAATATTTCATCCAAAAATTTTGTCTCCTAATTAAAATTTACCTTCCATCAAATAATCTTACCTAACATAACAATCTCTTTATTTAATTCTACTTATTACTCCATTGTTTTTCTAACCATATATTTCATTTTCTTCTTTCTGTGCGATATCAGTAAAAGCTAATATTCTAAAATTCATTATAAAACCTAAACAAAATCACAATGTTTAATTTTTTATAACTCTTGGCTACAATGCAATCTGTCCTTCTTCTAATACCCTAAACTCAAAAAATAAATGTTAAAAACCCTATAACTTAACATTAAATATGATCCATAATCCAAATCCTTCTTTTATTTTGCCTTTAGTTTCTGTTACTTTAAAGCGCACTTCTTTCTACCTACTAATAATAAATTATTTATCTTTCCTTGCTTATTCATGTAATTTATATTATTTTTATTCTTATGAACCTCGATATATCTTTTAAGGTTTAGTTTTATAATTCAATCACATTTTCTCTCTCAAAATTATCAATGTTTTAAACACCCATTGTAAATATGTATCTGTAATCCATACTTTACAGATTTATACCATTTTATATAAAAAAATGGCCAATCGTAGTTATCCTTTCTTTGTGTGTTAAAGAATAGTTTTGGGCCACTTAGTGTTTAACCCACAGTTAAAGCACAGATCGTGGTATCAATCATAACTATAAAATAGTTTAATTGATAGAACTTTGTGATGATTAAATGAGAATAAAATATTTTTAAAGATTTATTAACATTTAAAATCATTTCTCCGAAAGTATGTCTATATATATTGTACCGGTCGAAAACCACCACCCCGCATGTCAAATCGGATTCCAACTCAGCTTAACCAAAACTGAATTCAAACCCAACCTAACAGCTCAGATAGCAGAAATCGACGGCACAGTGCTATGCGCCAAGAACTAGTTCAACGGTTGGTGAGGACTAGAGACCCTTGCACTGACACGAATATTTAATAATTAATTACTTTGAATACCTTTTAAATCAAATCATATGTATGTTCGGGTTGCCAACACAGACAGCGGGTATTAACATTTAAATAATTATAAAAGAATGATGAACTAAGAAACCAAGTATGTTATAAAATATTTAATAATAATAATAATTTGTTTAGTTCAAGAAAATATAGATTGCATTAGTTATCTCTAGTCTTTAAAAGAATTTATAAATATAATAAGACTGGCGATCCTTATCATATGCCAACAAGTATTACACATTGAATTCTATGCCTATGCCCCCAACGAGAAATATAAGGGCAGATAAAGGTATTCATTAAGAACGGAAATAAGTGTTCTACTTTTATTACGGTGGAATGTGAGATTCATTTCCACATTCGGAAATCTATTCCTGAAGAGCAAAACGTATTTTAAGGCATAACTTTAGTCTTGATTTGAAAACTGATTTAAACGAAATATATTTGAGGATTGGTTCGACTTTAATTTAAATCACTCCATCACGAATTACGAGCACGGAGCGGGTTTTTACCGAAACAAAGACGCAATGGTACTGACGAATTACAAGGCAGTGAGTAAAATTGAAAGATGATCGCTAGTCGATGATCGAAGTCATATGGCGGCTTGCATTTGGCAAGTCTTACGCCCTTTGACTAATGAAACGGAAAGGAAGTATTTTCTTCCTCGAGAAATTTAAATACGAAAATATGATCACCGACCAGCCTAACGGAGCGGAAGATGGCCCTACGTCAGCAACATTTGATGATGATGACTTGATAGTCATCGTTGAGAAATAAAACCCATGTAGAATGCTCTACGTGATGACTTGATCAATTAATCAAAGTCAAACGAGCTTTATCGAACTATTTTCAAAACATTTATAAACTCTATTAATTATGCCCTAATATCGTGCCCTTCCTGAATCTTAATTTAAAATAACCAAGGTGGAATTAAAATACATTTAACCCTTTATCGACCCTTTTTGGCAATAAAACATTTAAGGTTATATTCGAATAAATATATATTAGTAAAACAAGAAATCAATATTTAACATTTTGTGAGTATCTAAACACTTGTAACTTAGTAGCTGGGAACATAGTGGAAAATGGAGCTAATAGTTTATTATTAACCAATTATAAAAATAATAAACATGTAATATTTTCTTTCGACTCGATGATTAATAGAACTTTCAAATTTAGTTCTAATGGGCGAAAATTACTATTTGAAATTAATATTATATTATTTGCGTGAGGCAAATGGAATCAAAAGGGCTCATCGAGTCGAAAGATTATTGGCATATAATTTTTAAATACGACATTAATAAAGCAAACTAACATATATATATTAAACGAACCGCCAGGTAAGAAAAGAAAAAGTTTAAAGACTAGAGATTGAAAGAATTACAATATAAATTTATAGTAGCATTTTATAAAGATTTACATTAAATAATAAAGAGCTCTTAAATAGGAAGAGTATTAAATAAAGTTCGAACTGGCCAGAAAGTTTAACGTTCATATTACCATTCCGTGCTTGTCCTTAAGTTACTCCTCCAAATTGTTGAAACGTAGGCATCATTGGTTAACTACTGGAGTAGTATTTTAGTAGCTTTCATTATTTTAGCAGAATGATCGATCCGGAAAACGGTTCAGCAGCTCCATTGAAGATTTCTCAGGACTTTAGGAACCGTAGCCAGATTCCTGATGTTCTAGCCCTCTATCATGATGAAATACAAATTAATATGCACAGAGTTCACTGCACTACTCTACAATCAAAAACTCACTAGCCCCTTCTTTACTTTTCAGGGCTATATATCTACTGTTTCCTGATGCCTCCGGCTAGCGCTCATTTTATTATCAATCTGTTTTTTTTTTATAATTAGTTGTTTTCCAAAACATTCCTTCGATAAGCTTTCAAACTAATTTGTGAATTCCTTTCCTAATTAGAAAATGAATTCTTAAAGTCTGAAATGATTTTAATTAAAAATGGAACTCTTATCTTTTTTTAATTAATAAAACTTTACTGTTGTGTTTTTTTTGAGAATTTGAAAGCCCATGGAAGGAATGTAGCTTTTAATCGCAAACTTTACAAATTATTTAAAAGTAAAAAAAAACAAGTATTCCCGACGCAATGAAACTTTCGAACAATTATATACATTTAATATTTACAAATATATATACGCACAATCCACGCAATTGTAATATATATAAATTCATGAATATTTTATCATGAATTTATTAAGAGAATTGCTCAATTTTAAACTGAAACTAATTGATTTTAATACACCTTTGAAATAAATTATTCATTATGGAAATTAGCGTGGATTGAACGTATAAAGCCCCATTGCATCGGAAATTTAAGGTTAGTATTAGGGTAACTAACATGAAGCTAGGATCGAACTCAGATCCGACTGCTTCAATATACGAATCCATGTTAAAATTTTTTAAATATTTATATACCAGACGATGTTTTGACTTGATCACACAAGTCATCTACTGGGTGATAAAATATAGAAAGACAGTTGTAGAGGTGCTACAATCACTAATTTGAAAAAAAAAAACCTTAAAGCTCCACTAATAGCAAAAATCACTAAACATCACGTGATCACTATTTTATACTAGCACATAATTGTTATTAAACAATTCAAAACAAAGCAAAACTCTCCACATATAGTTGTGCCATCTTGTGCTAACAAGAGCAATCTATGGATGCCTTCTGGCATCCATTGATTGCTCTTGTTAGCACAAGATGGCACTACTATATATGGAGAGTTTTGCTTTGTTTAATAGAAAAAATGTTAAATTAAGAATCTTTCAAAGTAGGAGGAAGTTTGGATGTATCATCTCGCTCATTCATAGAATCTGGCCATTTAAGTATCTCAATGGCATCTCTAATATTGCACTGATAGAGATTATGACATCTGGATAAGATCCTGGTAGTAGAAAAATCAATTTATGACCTGGATCAATAGAATGGAGTGAGAGTGCTGATGATGATGGCTGTTGTTTAACTGCATTAGCATATTCATCTCTCCTAACACTGATGTGGCAATTACTCATACCTATATAAGAAGCTATAAAATTTTCACATGAAATTTCATAAACACCACAAGATTCAAGAAGAACTGTATCCTTAGGTTTGGTTATTATATTGGTGATCTTTTGATGAGTAGAAAAGGTATTTTAATATACATCCAATACTGTCTGTAGCTCCTTTTATATATGGAACACAAATCCTTATAGCTGATATATTATCTTTCTTTCCTATAATAAGACACTATTAATATGATTTATTTCTTCTTACAGATGAGACTTATCTGAATGGTTAATTGCTCTATTTAAAATAGTTTTGGCTATAGAAACTATCTGACCTGGGTGATGATAAGACTGTAAATGTAAATATCTGTTTAGGTGTGTATTCTCTCTGCAAATCGAAAATGATAAAATATTTGGTGTCCTGGTGACTAGAACATCAAGAAGAGGGAGTTTTCCATTAAAAATTGTCTCCATTGTAAATTTAATATGACGATGCATATCATTTTAATGTGAGAAAAAATCGTCTAATTTATTTTTTCCAAGTTGACATATGGAAAAAGTTTCATCAATGTATCTGAGCCAAATAAGAAGTTTTAAAGATGATGATTCTAAAGCATAAATTTATATATTTTCCAGGAATAAAGCAGTTATTTCTCCTTAGATAGGTTAGTCCATATGAGTTCCAAAAACATGTCTGTAATGTTGTCCACTGTATACAAAAAATGTCTTCAAATGACAAGATGTAATCAAAGCAATAATATGGTTTGGAAAATTGCAGCGTTGTGAATTTACATTTAAAGCTTCATCAGTTAGAATGTTTGTAAACAAAGACACAACATTAAAACTCACCAGAATGTCATTAGCATTAATATATATTAGCATAAAGTAGAAATAAAAATAAATCAAATCATATAAAAAGCTCCAGCTAAAACTTTCAATCTCATAATAGTAAAACTAGAATTCCAAATATCTTATGATAATTTTTATCACTAGAATAGCTCAAATTATTAATAATAAAAATATGGTTCGTTTTAAATAAATAAATAAGATAATATAACAAGAATCATGAGACATATGGTGAAAAGTAAAGTAGTAGTAGGACTACATTGAGCATATATCCCGAAACATACAATCTCAATGGCAAAAGAATATTATCCCCCTTTATTATTTCAAATAGAAATAAAATTCATAGCATTCTCAAAACTTTAAAAAAATTATAAATAATCAAATATAATAGGAATCAATAAATAATAGTCCTATTATTAAAAAAAGTATAATTATCTCAGGTTCTTTAAATAAAATCTCTAACTAATTTAAAATCTCATATATCAAAGTATGATAAGGGATTTTGTAACCTTCCTAACTACACCTAATTATTATTATTATTATTATTATTATTACTACTTCCGGTTTTCTAGTGTAAAGACGTGTTTACTTGTTCTCTTGATTTTTTAAATTTTTAATGATGGATTCATGTTCTATTTGTAAAGAACTTTTACCAAAAAATGGTAATTTCGTATCCTGCTTTGGTTGTACGTCCGGTATGCACTTTGCATGTGCATCGTTGAGTGATACTACTTACCGAAGAATGTCTATAAAAAAGAAGCAAGAATGGAGGTGTGCTGCTTGTAGAGTTAGTTTTTCTAAGGCTAGTGATGTTTTGGATTCATCTATGACTGCTAAAAATTCACCTGATTTAATTTTGGAGGAAATTTTGGATAAATTAAAATTATTGCCGGTGATTCACAACACAATTTCAGAGTTATCTCAAGCAGTTGCTAATTTGCGGACAGAAGTTATTTCTTTGCGTGAAAATGTGGATCGGAATAATCAAGAAATAATTCGTCTTTCTAATTCTTGTACTTCAAATGAGAATGAGATTTTGTTATTGAAAGATAAATTACATTCTATGGAACGATTTAATCTGGATCATGAAATTGAAATACAGGGTTTGCCTTGTCAAGAAAATGAAAATTTGCCGTTAATTTTAACTAACGTGGCGGACAAGCTCGGTGTTACAGATGTCGCTGTAGATTTGGAAAACGTTTTTCGTACAAAAAATAAATCAGGAGCTCCAGGTTTTGTTGTAGCTCGTTTTAAATCACGAAATTCTGCCATACAGTTTTTAATAAATAAAAAATCTGTTTTAACAGTTTCTCAAATTTTGCCTGGGGTTAATAATAACAAACGTATTTATATTAATCAGCGTTTGACTCCATTCAATAGAAGGCTTTTATGGTTGGCGAAACAGAAGTTACGTTCTGGTCAAGGTTTTGCTTTCATTCATAATGGATCAGTGTATGTGAGAAAAGATTATAATTCTCCTCGTGTTTTAATTAGAAATGAAAGTGATTTGGAGTCATTCTGAAATTTATTTATTATGATAAATTCTGATTTGATTTCTCAGGAAAAAGATTTTGCTTCACTTAAATTATTTCATTTAAACATACGTAGCATTAGATGTCATTTTGATGAACTTGTAGTTTATTTAAATAATTTTCCTTTATTTCATTTTGATATAATTATTTTAACGGAAACTTGGATTTCTTTACAAGAACAAAATTTATATAGTTTGAATGGCTATACGAGTATACTTTCTCCTCGTATGCATTTACGATCTGGTGGTGTTATGGTTTTTATAAAAACCGGTTTAGACTTTTCTTTCAATATTCCAACATTTAATACTGCAGAATGTATTTTATTAACTTTGAGACTCCCTAAATGTGTGCTTTCTATTTTGGCTATATATAGATCATGTACAAGTAAAGTTTTGGATTTTGTTACTGAACTTGATTCTTTGTTATTAGATTTGGGTTCAGAATCTGCTGTTTTAATGGGTGATCTAAATATTGATTTGTTAAATAATGCTTGTAAGTCTACTATAGATTATTTAAATTTACTTTATAGCTATGGATTTAGTCAAACGCTTTTTTCACCTACGCGTATTACTCCTATATCTCAATCTCTTTTAGATCATATTTTTGTTAGATTAAGCCGCAGTTTATTTTCTGATTCGTCTCTTTCTAAATTATTTCTTACAGATCATTTTGCTACTGAATTAAAAATATTGAATTGTATGGATAATATTAATGTTTGTGCATATGTTGAGAAATTATCTTTTTCTAAATTGAATTATTTATTATCTGTTCAGAATTGGGATGAGATTTTTATGATAGATAATGTAAATGATGCATTTTTGGGGTTCCAAGCTATTTGTTTAGATTTAATTGCTAAAGCAAAGTTTCATTTAAAATTGACAAGTAAGAATAGAAGAAGATCTCTTTGGGTGACAGATGCGCTGGTATGTAAAATTAATCAGAGAAATGTATTAAAATCTTTGGATGGCTCATCAGATGTTTTAAAAAAACTTAATGTTGAAATTAAGTCTGATATTAGAAAGTTGAAGTTTAGATATTATCAAGAATTTCTTAGTGATAAAAATGTTTCTTTGAAATGGAGAACAATAAATTCTTTGATTAAAAAATCTTCTCCTGATCGTATTAAATGTATTAAATATAATGAAAGTTTAATTGAGTTACAGAATAATGAAAAATATTTAGCTGATCGGTTTAATGAGTATTTTGTAAATTTATCGATGCGTGATGTGCCTGAGCAGATTTTGTCTTCTTATTCAAGTTTGAATTCTTTTTTATATTCTGATGTTTCTGAATCTCAGTTGTCTGTAGCAATTGATAGTTTAAAAAATGTCACTTCTTTTGGACTAGATGGTATAACACCTAAGATGCTTAAAGAAAATAAGGTTGCATTTTTGCCTATTTTAGTTCATTTATTTAATTTATCTTTGCAGTCTGGATCATTTCCAGAATGTCTGAAAGTTAATGTTATTACTCCTGTTTATAAAAAGGGTGATTCTACTCTTATGGTCAATTATAGGCCAATTGCTATTATTTCTGTTTTTTCTAAATTATTGGAAATGATTGTTAGGGATCAAATGTTGTCATTTCTGTTTAAAAATAAAATTTTATCTGACTATCAATATGGTTTTCTTCCTGGCAGAAGTACATTAGATGCTTTAAAACATCATGTTCAGTATTTAACATCTTCATTGGATCAGGAACTTAAAACATTGGCTATTTATCTTGATTTATCTAAAGCATTTGATTCTGTTAATCATAATATTTTGATTAAGCGTTGCTACTTGTATGGTTTTCGTGGATCTATTGGTAGTTGGTTGGAGAGTTATTTAAATGATAGGAAACAGTTTACTAATATTTATGGTACTATCAGTGATGTTGTCTTGATTAATTCTGGAGTTCCGCAAGGTTCAGTACTTGGTCCTCTATTGTTTTTAATTTATATTAATGATTTATTTTCATTGAAGTTACATTCTAAGATTTTTGGTTTTGCTGATGATATTGCTTTATCTTGCAATGCTGTTTCTTATAATCTTCTTGAAAAATTAGTGAATGAGGATTTGGACTCAATTGGTAAATGGTTGGCATATAATTCATTGTTGGTCAATTTAGATAAAACAAAAGCTATTCTTTTTTCTTACAAGCGTACTTTTTTTCTCTTAAGATTAAAATTTGCTGTAAGTATATTTTGCATTATAATAGTATATGTACTTGTGAGAATATTCCTTTGGTAGATAATTATTGTTATTTGGGAATATATATTGACTCCAGATTGTCCTGGACAAATCACATTACCTATCTTTGTCAACGGTTACGTAATTTAAACTATATGTTTTATTATTTAGTTAAATTTCTTCCTAGGTCTGCTCTCATTTTTATTTACATTGCCTGTTATCAGAGTATTTTATCTTACAATATCATTATTTGGGGTAATGCTTCTCCACATATTTTATCTTCTTTGCGTGTTTTGCAAAATTATACTTTGCGCATTATTTTTGGTAGATCTCGTTCCTCTTCTGTTCGAGATATTTATATTGCATTTGGTTTATTTGATGTAAATCACTTATATCAATATAGAGTTATTTTTGATATTTTTTGTGCTAAACCTTTTCTGAATTCTAGAGTTTATGTTCTAAATACTCGTCTTTCTAATAAATTTCAATTACCTTTACCAAAATTTTTTAAGGAATCTAGTAGAAGACAATATGTTTATTCTGGGTCAAAGTTGTTTAATAAATTTGTATATGAATGTTCAATTGATCTGAATAATATTTCTTATATATCATTCAAAAAATATTTGTGTCAATGGTTGTGTAGTATGTATTAATTTTGGCATTTATTTTATTTATTTAATTAATTTTATTTATTTCCTAAACTGTTCTTTTGAGTTTTTGATTGTATTTTTATTTAATTTATTTTTACATGTAAATTCCACACACAAGATTTTTCTTGTTTGGAGTTTTTAAATATTTGTGATGTACTTTGTTTTATTTCATAGAATAAATTGAATTGAATTGAATTGAAATTATTATTATTATTATTATTATTATTATTATTATTATTATTATTATTATTATTATTATTATTATTATTATTATTATTATTATTATTATTATTATTATTATTATTATTATTATTATTATTATTATTATTATTATTATTATTATTATTATTATTATTATTATTATTATTATTATTATTATTATTATTATTATTATTATTATTATTATTATTATTATTATTATTATTATTATTATTATTATTATTATTATTATTATTATTATTATTATTATTATTATTATTATTATTATTATTATTATTATTATTATTATTATTATTATTATTATTATTATTATTATTATTATTATTATTATTATTATTATTATTATTATTATTATTATTATTATTATTATTATTATTATTATTATTATTATTATTATTATTATTATTATTATTATTATTATTATTATTATTATTATTATTATTATTATTATTATTATTATTATTATTATTATTATTATTATTATTATTATTATTATTATTATTATTATTATTATTATTATTATTATTATTATTATTATTATTATTATTATTATTATTATTATTATTATTATTATTATTATTATTATTATTATTATTATTATTATTATTATTATTATTATTATTATTATTATTATTATTATTATTATTATTATTATTATTATTATTATTATTATTATTATTATTATTATTATTATTATTATTATTATTATTATTATTATTATTATTATTATTATTATTATTATTATTATTATTATTATTATTATTATTATTATTATTATTATTATTATTATTATTATTACGTTTGTCACTCAAAGATTAATTTTTCTAATATTTTAAGAAAGGATTATGGGAAGGGTAATTATTTTGATTTTTGTAGAAACTTTTCTAAAGTTAATTGGAATTTTTTGTATTCTTTTAATGATGTAAATCATTGCTTGGATGAGTTTTTAAAGATTCTTAATGGTTTTATTGATTTGTATATTCCCAATAAGGGACCTTTTTATAAGGGTTTTCCTAGTTGGTTTTCATGCGATCTTATTAAAATTATTAAAAGGAAGTCTTATCATCGTAGACTTTATTTTAAAACACAGAATATCTTTTTTTATAATAATTTTATTAATTTCAGAAGATTGGTGAAGCATGTTTATAAAAGAGATTTGAAGAATTATATTAGAAAAATTGAGGTTAATATTTCATCTAACCCTAAAGAATTTTGGGATTTCATTAAAAAGTCTGGTTTGGGTAGAAAAAAGGTTCAAGCTACTCATGGTTTCACTTTAAGTGCAAATGACTTTTCAAAACATTTTGTTGATGTATATTCATCACATGATGCAATATCTTCAAATATTGCATTATTTTGTAATTCTTCAACTGTTCATTGTATGATTGACCATATTTCTAAGGATGATGTTGTTATGGCTATTAAGCGACTTAAAATTCATTCTAGTTTGGGAAATGATAATATTCCTTCATTTATTTACAAAGGGCTAGCTGAATTTATTGCAGTTCCTCTTGCATTTATTTTTAATTTATCACTAAATTCTTGTGTTTTTCCTAATGTGCTTAAGTGTGCCAAAATGGTCCCAATTTTTAAGAATGGTTCACGTGATTGTCTTAATAACTATAGACCTATTTCTGTTTTACATACTATTGCTAGAATTTTTGAGAGGTGTGTTTATAATAAAATTATTTTAGATGTTAGTAAACTCATTTCTTCTTCACAGCATGGTTTTATACCTAATAGATCCGTAGAAACTAATTTGTTAACAATTTATGATCATATAGCTCATGCAATTGAGGACCAGCAGAGAGTTGATGTTGTTTATTTTGATTTATCAAAAGCTTTTGATAAAGTAGACCACAATATTCTTCTTTGCAAATTATATCAAATGGGTTTTTCTACTAAGCTTGTTTATTGGTTTCAATCCTTTCTTCATGGTCGTACTGCATATATTAAATTTAATAATACTATTTCATCTAAGTTCAAATGTAATTTTGGAGTTCCTCAGGGTAGTATTTTAGCACCTATGCTGTTTAACATTTATATGAATGACCTTAAGGATTGCTTAAAATCTTCTTATCTTTTGTGCTATGCAGATGACTGTAAAATCTTTAGAAGAATCACATCTGTGTTTGATTGCACTCTTCTTCAAAAGGATATAGATAATTTTAGTGCTTGGTGTGACTTAAATAATATGACTGTTAATTTCAGTAAATGTTCCTTAGTCTCGTATTCTAAAAAATCTGAAGTTTTGCATTTTTCTTATTTTATTAATTGTCACAAAATTATTTCTGTTGAATCCCAAAAAGATTTGGGAGTTATATTTTCTAGTAATGGATCCTTTCTTCCTCATTTGGAAATGATTATTGGTAAAGCTTTAAAAATTATAGGTACTATTCTAAGGTTTGGTCATCATTTCAGTGGTGATACAAAATTTAAATTATTTTTATCATTGGTTCTTCCCATCATTGAATATTGTTCAGTCATTTGGAATCCTAGCTCTAAACAGGGATGTAACTTATTACAATCAGTGAGTAATAAGTTTTTTAAATATGTTTCTTTGGGAAATAAAACTGTTGTTCATCTTTCTTCTAGAAGACAATATAGAGATCTTAAATATCTTTATAAACTTGTTAATAAAATAGTTCTTTTATCTGACACAATTTCTACTGTTGTAATTAGATCTCATGTGCATGATACTCGGTCTGCTTCTGTTTGTTACATTAAAACTTGTCATTCCAATGTTCTTAGATTTTCTCCTTTATTTAGACTGCCATATTTATATAATCAAATTTGTAGTAATAATAATTACTTCAATTTAGATTATAATCAATTTTGTAATGTTATTAAATTTAAATGTCATATTTGATTGGTTTAACTTGATTTTGTTTATATATATATATGTTAAATTGTTTTATTATTATTATTATTTTGTTACGTGCTTTATATTTATCCCTTTTATTTATTTGTTATTATTAATGTTTTAATAATAATTGTTTATATGCTGATATTTAATTTTACTTTAGATTTTTAAATGTGTTAATTATCTTTTATTGAAATGTGGCACATAATTATATTAATAATTTGTCATTTAAACTCATTTATGTATTTATATATTTGTTATGGTGCAATACTGTAATTGGCTTTATGCTGTAGTTTTGTACGGTAAATAAATGAATTGAATTGAATTGAATAATTATTATTATTATTATTATTATTATTATTATTATTATTATTATTATTATTATTATTATTATTATTATTATTATTATTATTATTATTATTATTATTATTATTATTATTATTATTATTATTATTATTATTATTATTATTATTATTATTATTATTATTATTATTATTATTATTATTATTATTATTATTATTATTATTATTATTATTATTATTATTATTATTATTATTATTATTATTATTATTATTATTATTAATATTATTATTATTATTATTATTATTATTATTATTATTATTATTAATAATAATAATAATAATAATAATAATAATAATAATAATAATAATAATAATAATAATAATTCAATTTCAATTCAATTTATTCTATGAAATAAAACAAAGTACATCACAAATATTTAAAAACTCCAAACAAGAAAAATCTTGTGTGTGGAATTTACATGTAAAAACAAAAAATTAAATAAAAATACAATCAAAAAAAAAAAAAAAAACTCAAAATAGAACAGTTTAGAAAATAAATAAAATTAATTAAATAAATAAAATAAATGCAAAAATTAATACATACTACACAACCATTGACACAAATATTTTTTGAAAGATACATAAGAAATATTATTAAGATCAATTGAACATTCATATACAAATTTATTAAACAACTTTGACCCAGAATAAACATATTGTCTTCTACTAGATTCCTTAAAAACTTTTGGTAAAGGTAATTGAAATTTATTAGAAAGACAAGTATTTAGAACACAAACTCTAGAATTCAGAAAAGGTTTAGCACAAAAAATATCAAAAATAACTCTATATTGATATAAGTGATTTACATCAAATAAACCAATTGCAATATAAACATCTCGAACAGAAGAGGAACGAGATCTACCAAAGATAATATGCATCGTATGATTTTGCAAAACATGCAAAGTAAATAAAATAAGTGGAGAGGCATTACCCCAAATAATGATATTGTAAGATAAAATACTCTGATAACAGGCAATGTAAATAAAAATGAGAGCAGACCTAGGAAGAAATTTAACTAAATAATAAAACATATAGTTTAAATTACGTAACCGTTGACAAAGATACATAATATGATTTATCCAGGACAATCTGGAGTCAATATATATTCCCAAATAACAATAATTATCTACCAAAGAAATATTCTCACAAGTACATATACTATTAAAATGCAAATTATACTTGCAGCAAACTTTAATCTTAAGAGAGAAAAAAGAACGCTTGTAAGAAAAAAGAATACCTTTTGTTTTATCTAAATTGACCAATAATGAATTATATGCCAACCATTTACCAACTGAGTCCAAATCCTCATTCACTAATTTTTCAAGAAGATTATAAGAACCAGCATTACAAGATAAAGCAATATCATCAGCAAAACCAAAAATCTTAGAATGTAATTTCAATGAAAATAAATCATTAATATAAATTAAAAACAATAGAGGACCAAGTGCTGAACCTTGCGGAACTCCATAATTAATCAAGACCACATCACTGATAGTACCATAAATATTAGTAAACTGTTTCCTATCATTTAAATAACTCTCCAACCAACTACCAATAGATCCACGAAAACCATACAAGTAACAACGTTTAATCAAAATATTATGATTAACAGAATCAAATGCTTTAGATAAATCAAGATAAATAGCCAATGTTTTAAGTTCCTGATCCAATGAAGATGTTAAATAATGAACATGATGTTTTAAAGCATCTAATGTACTTCTGCCAGGAAGAAAACCATATTGACAGTCAAATAAAATTTTATTTTTAAACAGAAATGACAGCATTTGATCTTTAACAATCATTTCCAATAATTTAGAAAAAACAGAAATAATAGCAATTGGCCTATAATTGACCATAAGAGTAGAATCACCCTTTTTATAAACAGGAGTAATAACATTAACTTTCAGACATTCTGGAAATGATCCAGACTGCAAAGATAAATTAAATAAATGAACTAAAACAGGCAAAAATGCAACCTTATTTTCTTTAAGCATCTTAGGTGTTATACCATCTAGTCCAAAAGAAGAGACATTTTTTAAACTATCAATTGCTACAGACAACTGAGATTCAGAAACATCAGAATATAAAAAAGAATTCAAACTTGAATAAGAGGACAAAATTTGCTCAGGCACATCATGTCTTGATAAATTTGCAAAATACTCATTAAACCGATCAGCTAAGTATTTTTCATTATTCTGTAATTCAATTAAACTTTCATTATATTTAATACATTTAATACGATTGGGAGAAGATTTTTTAATCAAAGAATTCATTGTTCTCCATTTCAAAGAAACATTTTTATCACTAAGAAATTCTTGATAATATCTAAACCTCAACTTTCTAATATCAGACTTAATTTCAACATTAAGTTTTTTTAAAACGTCTGATGAGCCATCCAAAGCTTTTAACACATTTCTCTGATTAATTTTAAATACCAGCGCATCTGTCACCCAAAGAGATCTTCTTCTATTCTTACTTGTCAATTTTAAATGAAACTTTGCTTGAGCAATTAAATCTAAACAAATAGCTTGGAACCCCAAAAATGCATCATTTACATTATCTATCATAAAAATCTCATCCCAATTCTGAACAGATAATAAATAATTCAATTTAGAAAAAGATAATTTCTCAACATATGCACAAACATTAATATTATCCATACAATTTAATAATTTTAATTCAGTAGCAAAATGATCTGTAAGAAATAATTTAGAAAGAGACGAATCAGAAAATAAACCGCGGCTTAATCTAACAAAAATATGATCTAAAAGAGATTGAGATATAGGAGTTATACGCGTAGGTGAAAAAAGCGTTTGACTAAATCCATGGCTATAAAGCAAATTTAAATAATCTATAGTAGACTTACAAGCATTATTTAACAAATCAATATTTAGATCACCCATTAAAACAGCAGATTCTGAACCCAAATCTAATAACAAAGAATCAAGTTGTGTAACAAAATCCAAAACGTTACTTGTACATGATCTATATATAGCCAAAATAGAAAGCACACATTTAGGAAGTCTCAAAGTTAATAAAATACATTCTGCAGTATTAAATGTTGGAATAATGAAAGAAAAGTCTAAACCGGATTTTATAAAAACCATAACACCATCCGATCGTAAATGCATATAAGGAGAAAGTATACTTGTATAGCCATTCAAACTATTTAATTTTGTTCTTGTAAAGAAATCCAAGTTTCCGTTAAAATAATTATATCAAAATGAAATAAAGGAAAATTATTTAAATAAACAATAAGTTAATCAAAATGACATCTAACGCTACGTATATTTAAATGAAATAATTTAAGTGAAGTAAAATCTTTTTTCTGAGAAGTCATATCAGAATTCATCATAATAAATAAATTTCAGAATGACTCCAAATCACTTTTATTTCTAATTAAAACACGAGGAGAATTATAATCTTTTCTCACATAAACCAATCCATTATGAATGAAAGCAAAACCTTGAGTAGAATGTAACTTCTGTTTCGCCAACCACAAAAGCCTTCTATTGAAAGGAGTCAAACGCTGATTAATATAAATACGTTTATTATTATTAACCTCAGGCAAAATTTGAGAAACTGTTAAAACATACTTTTTTTTTCATTAAAAACTGTATGGCTGAATTCCTTGTTTTAAATCGAGCTACAACAAAACCTGGAGCCCCTGATTTCTTTTTTGTACGAAAAGCATTTTCCAGATCTACAGCGACATCTGTAATATTGAGCTTGTCCGCCACGTTAGTTATAATTAACGGAAAATTTTCATTTTCTTGAAAAGGCAAACCCTGTATTTCAATTTCATGATCCAGATTAAATCGTTCCATAGAATGCAATTTATCTTTCAGTAACAAAATCTCATTCTCATTAGAAATACAAGAATTTGAAAGACGAATTATTTCCTGATTATTTCGATCCACATTTTCTCGTAAAGAAACAACTTCTGTTCGCAAATTAGCAACTGCTTGAGATAACTCTGAAATTGTATTATTAATTACTGGCAATAATTTTAATTTATCCAAAATCTCCTCTAAAATTATATCAGGCGAATTTTTAGCAGTCATAGATGAATCCAAAACATCGCTAGCGTTAGAAAAACTAATTCTACAAGCAGCACACCTCCATTCCTGCTTCTTTTTTATAGACATTCTTCGGTGAGTAGTATCACTCAAAGATGCACATACAAAGTGCATACCGGACGTACAACCAAAGCACGATATGAAATTACCATTTTTTGGTAAAAGTTCTTTACAAATAGAACATGAATCCATCATTAAAAATTTTAAAAGTTAAAAAATCAAGAGAACAAGAAAAACACTCTTTACACTAGAAAACCGGAAGTAGTAATCCTAATAATAATAATACTAATAATAATAATGATGATGATGATGATAATAATAATAATAATAATAATAATAATAATAATATGGTTCCCTCATTTCTCCTTTCTTATTTCTCATTTCTTATCTTGTATTTCTTATCTTTCATGTGGCATATTATAAGTAACATATAATCTCAATAAAAAGTTGCAACAAAAATATACTCAATTATATGACAGTATTTCTTCATCTTGACTTTGTTTAATTCTGTGGAAAACACATGAATACTACTATTTTATATTTATTAAAAGGGATTTTTTGTAGAGAATCAGTTTTTTCCCCTTTCTTTTTCTTTTAATGTAATATTAACAGTCCATGTCTTTTTCTTACGTATGAACTGAATATGAGGTCATCACAACATATAACTTGAAATACTCAGGTAAACAACAGAAGCTCGTTTGCACTGTAAGATTTTGGCAACCTCCAACTCTTCTGCAATGACAGCAGCAATAATCATCAAATTACTGGTCTAGTAGTTAGCAATGGTAGTCTTCATAAGTAAACTCTGCATTAAAATGGGAGTGATGAATGATTGCAATGACAAAAATATGAGTTGGTCTGCAATGATCATGTAATAATAATATCTAATAAGCTTAGATATCTGTGACTGTCCTTCTCTGGATGGTGAAGTATCTATATGTATCTCTGGAATATCTCTCTGTGCATATCTCTGAATATCTCTTTGGGATTCTGTCTCTGGAATCTGTCTGGGGAATATGTCCAGGATCTGGTGAACAGTGTATATATATATATATATATATATAGTGAATTTGGGTACCCCTCTTTAAATAATTGTCTCAAGCTTTTATTTTAGTGTGTGACTGATGAATCAATACACATAACTTTTAAAGAATATTTTCTTTAATTAATTTTTTTTTTTTTCTAATTTATTTTATCTGGTTGACTCATACCACTATACTGATAAACATCAGTTTCAAATTTGAATACAAATCAAAATTATTTTGCAACAGATTAAAACTAAAAATATCTATATAACAAATAAACAAGATTTTACGATATAAGCATTAGTGTCTGAATTCTTCTAACTCTTCTGTTCATAAAAATAAGAATACAAAGCAAGATGTCCACTAATACATTAATGTTTTTTAATATTTGGTAAAACAATGGTCAGCTGACTGTTCTTAAGGCATTAGAATAGTAAATGTGTAATTTAAAAATAAAATATACACGCATTGGAACATTTACATTTACATTTTAATTATTTCATATTTTTTTATATAACATGTTCCAACATATAAACAACTTTTTACAAAAAAATAAAGTGAAATAAAATTATAAAAGTAGGACATTTGCATTTATTAAAATAAAAAATAAAAATTAAAAAAAATATTGTATGCATATATAATACAATCAAATGCGTCAATTTACAATTTGTAGCTAATATTACAATACTCCTGAATGTGTGTGGGTAAGAAATATATACACAGACTAACCTCATCCATTTTATACTATGGTTATGCTCCATAGACAATTAATTATTGTCATTATATAATAACTACATAGATTAAAAATTTTATAATATATAACTGAGTTGTATTTACTCTCTATTTACATTTTGATACAACCAAAAATATATACATATTTAGTTTTTTTCTTTGTCCTATCAATTATAGTGTGGTAGACATAACGTACAATTTCCAGGAATGCAATCCCTCACACCCCAACCATCGATATGACAGGCCAAGACCACATCGTTCTCCTAACCCCTAAGTTCGAAACAGCAAGAAACCCAGAACATCGCCCAAAAGATTCTTACTTTATGTAGAATTATATAAGAGTACAAATTAATAAAGTACATTTATCAAATGAATGCATCAAGGCTCATTCATTAACAGGCTTACAGGATAAAAAATTCTCTCATTTTTCAATGAGCCTTACTAATATATGAACTTAGTAAATGCACCCATGCTCATTACTTTTTAAGGTTTACAGGATCTATTGCATTGCAAGGCAATGGGCCCAGATAATTTTTTTTATTTCTGCAAATACAGTACATTTCCATCTTTTCATGACAGAGTACATACAATATTATATAGCCAAAGAAATTCCAAACTACATAAAAGTCTCCAGCCAACCCTCTGAAACCTCATCATATCCAACCATAGACTACAGGAAATACTGACACAGACAAATACACAAATACAACACCTGGACAACTACTGACCCAAACATCTGACTCTCAAACAATATGAGTAACTGACTACAATTCCTATCTACTCTTAATATTTGCTTTTACTATCCACTGACTTCGGTGAAAATGGCCCTTATCCCCTACTTTTTCCATATTTCTTACCTTGGTCATTGAACATGCTTTCTGTGTGCTGGATGTCCATTACTGGACTTTGACTTCTAGGCCTCACCTTCCTATGGCCTTGAGTTTGTTTTCATCTATGTCACTCAAAATCAGAGAGTTGATGCCTATGTTTTCCTGAGCCTTGTCCACTGGTTTATCTTGCTGAATCATGTCATTAGCATTTAATTATCCAGATATATGTTCCAGAGAATTCACATTTGCTGTGAGCAGACTTTTCTCAATCCAAAATCATAAATTTTGATGGATCATTCTAATAATCTGGTTCTCTGACATGTGACAGAAATTTAATGTCTTCAGCATGGCACCCTGCCTTGTAAAAAACATTGAGTAGCTCTCATCTCCACAAAATTTATACTTTTCTTGCATGATCTGGTACAAAATTGTTTCTTGGCATTCCTTGCCCCAAAAGGTTCATAACAGTGCATCCTTATATTCATCACAAATTCTGGGATGATGGAATAATGACTCCCACTGTGTGTTCACATTGCCCTGGAGGTGATTGCATGCGATGGTCAACTGACTTGCATAATCCATCTGATTGATTTTGAAATATTTTTCCAAGCTCTTTATACTTGTATATACGGAAATATTTTTCCAAGCTTTCTATACTTGTATATTGATGTAAATGTAGAAGTATAAATTGTTATACTAATTTATATTTGTTAATAAATAATAATGTTATAATTAATCATTTTGTTGGTCATTTATTTATCATCAGAATTCCAAATAAATTATTGTATTTTGCCTTATCATAAAATCATGAATATTTAGAGGATAAAGAGCAGAAAAAATGTCTAGATCGGTATAAAGGCTTGTTCATATGTGGCCCTTTGTTACCATCGTCCATTATTTTATAAGTTAATTAATAAAAATTGTATTGGCATTCTAACATGTATGTGGTCAGCCATTTGGTATTGACATTCCCTTAGACTAAATTCTTGAATATATTCCATTTTACTATAGTTACCTCAATTGTCTTTTAGATAATAAGATAGATAATAGTAAGAACTTATAGCCTTATTGATTGATGAGGAGAATGTGATAAACATATTGAAAGGCAAAATTATCTGAGCGATAGCATAACGTGAAAAACTGTTAGAGGCTTTCATAGACTGATAAACAATTGCTGATGAGATGATTAAGTGATGGAGAAATTTTCAAATCAAATCACGACTAAATGAAAACTGAGTAGCATCCTTTGATTAAGATAAAAATGACTACTTAAAAAGACAGAATGCTAAATGTATATAGCTACAAATAGATAGGTAGATCTGTGGATATAAAAATCTTAATTGAGATAGCAAATTAATTATAGCTTTTATTTCTTAAACATAATTTAGAAACATATATTTGTATCAGTATGTATGTACATGTATGTATATATTTGTTTATTGGTGCTTTACAAAATGCTGATTTAAAAAAAATAGTAAATATACCTTTTGTTGATACAATTTTAGGTATATATAAAAAGATTGTAAATGTTGCCAATCGAAAATCATTATTATGATGGCTTTGAGATTATTGAATCTACAGACATTTCATGAGAATTCATCGATGTTACTAATAGGAAATATTTAGTCAAACAGATGCTGAAAATGTTTAAATATGTTTGTATAACTATAAATAAATACTTTCAATGATCAAATTTTTGTATTGAAATTTAATCATTATAATATATTTTATGTCTATAATTGACAATAATCAATTTAAAACGAAACTAACAATAACAACTCTCTACAAATAAAAATATTTTATGTATTTATCTAACCAACTTTTTTTCTTTACTATAAGCTTATCAAGATGTTTCTTTTTTGATCAATCACATGACACTCTATTCTACTGCAACTCTACCTAATGCACGTTATTTACATTATATTAGAATGATTATAATTAGTAAAATTAATATATGTACATAGAAATGTTTAAATATAGTACAATCCTTTTTAGAGTATATTTATAATTACAAATCAATCTAAAAAAAACAAAAAAACAAAAAATATTCTAATACTTCCAATAATCGCACTGCTCATTTCGACCCTGGCGAAGATAATATGAAAACAGTTATTGATATAATAAAAATGAATAACATAATTGTAAAAGTGTGGCTACACATTATTAAAGAAGCATTGTTTTTGATGAATGATGCTTTATATTTTATATATAGGGAATAATTTTGGAATGTAACAAACGATTGAGTTATGGTTTACAGTATTAGTAGAATTTTATCATCGATTATTATTGACTATGTACAAGAAAATCTAACTTATAAGATTATAAAAATATGGAAATTATAGAATATCTCAGATATGTTGATGATATAATTGTAATAGTATATGTATTGTTAATGTATTTAAAGAATTGAACCCTAATAAATATAATGGAAAGTAGGAAGAGATTAATGTATTTATACATTTACAAAAAAAGGGGTTAATGTTGAAATAATTATGAATCGTTATATTATGGATAAAAAATAAGATATTATTGATCCGAATATATATCAACCAGGGTGCAGAGACTGACAGCTTTTTAAGAGTTTAAATTTTAAAATGTAGGCTAACAATCAATGTAAAACAGTAATTGGAAGTTAGGAATGATGATGCTAGTATATTAAAGGATCTCCATAAATACAAATAATAATACAAAAATAGTGTAAGGATTGTGTAATCAATTAGTGGAAAGTGGTTACCTATTTAGAGCATTTTTGATAGACAATAATAAAAGAAAAGTTATCTGATGACATTAAAAAAAAGGAAAAATAATAAATGTTTAGGAAAATGGAAGTATAATGCAAAAAAGATGGATAATATAAAAATGATGTATGATTTCTTTATAAAATTAGTTGTGACCTTTACAATATTGTATCTATCTATCTATCTATCTATCTATCTATCTATCTATCTATCTATCTATCTATCTATCTATCTATCTATCTATCTATCTATCTATCTATCTACCTACCTACCTACCTACCTACCTACCTACCTACCTACCTACCTACCTACCTACCTACCTACCTACCTACCTACCTACCTATCTATCTATCTATCTATCTATCTATCTATCTATCTATCTATCTATCTATCTATCTATCTATCTATTTATCTATCTGACTATCTATCTATCTATCTATCTATCTATATGTCAGCCAACAAAGACTGCCTTTGAAATTGAAAAAGAGCATTATAGGGTATATTATTGATTATATTTATTGTAATGTAATGTAAATAAGGTCTTTTGGATGAAGTATTTAAAGATGTGCTGGTCATGTGATTATGTAAAAAGAAATATATATATTGAAAAGCTCCCAATAAGAAATGCACATTGCATTGATATATTAAATAAGTTTTGTGTAATATATAATGAATTGTGTAATATATAATGAATAGCATCATCCCGGAAGTGAACCCGCTAGCTACTTGTAAAGCGGCCATCGCTGATCTCTCGACCACTAATGCTTGACTTTACTGATTATATTTATTGTAGCATAATGTAAATAAAGTACTTTGGATGAAGTTTTTAAAAATGTGCTCATCATGTGTTTATGTAAAAAGAAAATATATATCGATAAGCTCCCAATACTGAACGAATATTGGTTTGATATATTAAACAATTTTTGTGTACTTTATAATGAATTGTCCGGTTTAATTTTGTTTTAAATTCATTAGTTTGTACTGATAATAAGTGTAAAAAGTTAAGAAAGTAAATTAGTGGTTTCATCAACCACATCCACATTGAACTGTACTTCATAATAATTATTTTAAAAGATGAATTTTACTTTGTGAAGATATTAGTACATGTTATAATATAAAGACTCAGCTTAATTCAACATTATTTGATGTGATAATATTAGTTTACAAACCTACTATTGATTTTTAAAAACCACTTAGATTTGTTGATTATAAATTCCATATGGGTTTTGGCTTTGTTTTCTATAAACGTTCTAATATTAACCATTTTACCAAAACGTGAAATGGGCATTTCTATTAAACTGTGGAAAATACTTGGATAGTACTATTATAAACATTTAACCTACAGATTGCTATAAAGAAAACGTGTTTACTGAACTGTTTACCCCTAAATTTTAACTAAGAATTAGCTATGAATAACATGATATTGTAAACGCAAAAACATTTTATAATTAGAAGAATTATTTAATAATAGATATTCAGTTGAATGACAAGTAAGGTCAAAGTATATCTCTGCCAACGCCCACCTTCACCATAACTTAATTAAAAATATTTAATACATATACCTATATATGTCAAAATATAAAATAATTTACTAAATATACATTTAAGTTTTCATTACAATTTTGTTATTGGCATTTACAAATTATAAACTATTGTTGTTGTTGTTGTTATTATTATTATTATTATTATCATTATCATTATTATTATTATAATGAATATTATTGTTACATGGTGATCATGATGATTATTCTATAATATCAATACGATCTAATGTTTTGCAATAATTATATCAAATAACTACATTTTTTTGGCCAATTTATATAAAAAATGCAATTGCAATTTCTTTTAGATGACATGTTGTAATATGTTAGGGATAATAAGATTTATTTCTTAAACAAAGTCAAATATTTCATCCTAAAATTTTGTCTGCTAATTTAAATTTACCGTCCATCAAATAATCTTACCTACAACGACAATCTCATTTATTTATTTCTACTTTTACTCCATTGTTTTTTTAACAATATTTTTCATTTTCTTCTTTCTGTGCAATATCAGTAAATCCTTATACAATGGGGCTAATTTAAGCTAATATTCTAAATTTCATTATAAAACCTAAAAAAAATCACAAAATTCCTACCACTTTCATCTTATCTTTAATTTTTATAACTCTTGGCTACAATGCAATTTGTCCTTTTAATATCTTAAACTCCAAAAATAATAGTTAAAAACTCTATCATTTGAAATTATATTACAAGAATTATAATTAGGAAAACCATCAAATTTATATATATATTGTAACCTTATCACTGGTCTAACTGGTCATTAAACGAATCATGCCACACGTTTTAGTAACTAAATTCTCCTATGAACCTATCATAGTTTCTTGATCAAGACTATAAGCATAAAGAAACAAAAAGGTTAAACTAATGAAATGATTCCTGTATTGAATAAAACTAGCATGAAACTATAGATCTAAAGAAGATCACAAGGTGACTAATAAAAATAATAACTTCCGGTCAAACCAGCTTTAAAATCCACTCAAACAAAAGGTGATGAGTTAAAATTGATATTCAGCAAACTAATAATTAACTAATAATTATATATCTGGAATTATTATGAAATTAAACTTATAAAAGAAATGATAAGTAAATTATGATGTAGATGACTAAATTGATGATGGAAAGAAGTAATAATTAAATAGTGGAATATTATTGTGAAGTTAAAACAAACTATCCATTTTATACCAAAAGAAGTAATTTACATCTTAAAGTTTAGTTGACTTTCATAAAACAGTGAAAGTAATATAATTTAAGTACAACTATAATAATTAACTAGATATAAAATTTATTACAATTTTTTTTCTTCTCAGGGTTCAAACACTCAAAATCATTATACAAAATATATTTGGGTCAGTGAGAGGGATTTTGCCACTACCCAAACTTAATGCACATGACAGCTCTCAATATAAACTCAAATTAAGAACTATATTTAGCAGTTACACATAAATTTTATGAACTCAATAACTCTTATAACTTTAATATTTAAGAACTAGAAATAAATTTTTAATAAATAAACACAATAACTTACCAAATTCCTTTTCTCAAATAATTATAAATCATGTGATCAAGTTCGGTGAATGATAGCTCTGTGGATTTAACTAAATCAATTAAATCAATATTAAGTTTATCTTTTAATATCTTACTTAAAATAATCTGTACTTGAGGTTAATAATATTTAATTATTATGTGATGATGCATTAGATGTACTCTTAAGTTATAAGACTTAATAAAATTATTATGATATAGCATAATATAGTTAATAGTACTATATTGGTCGATGATGATTTCAATCTATAATCTTCTGATAGGTCGATAGCAATAACAATAATAGTGTATATATGGTGATTAGCAATAATACTACAGGCAACTAAATACATTTTTAAACACAACAAACTTTATTTACAATATTTACAAATTTTAATTCAAAGACATGCCATGAAATAAAACCAATACATCGAATTAAATTATACTCAGAGATGGAAAAAATACCTGATATACCATTGACCATACTCTTAGTCAATGCGACTAACTTATACCATGATATTAAGAGTATCACTTAATACTTTTTAGCCTATCTGGGGAAAAAAATGAAGTAAGGAAAATTATTTAAGCTGAACTAGCACTTAAATTACAAAAAAAAAAAACAAAAAACAGTGTAATTAGGACCTTATGGTATGCACAAATTTTAAATTTGGAATTCAAAAGTTATAAAGTAGTGCATTATACTAAAGCCCCTTTCTTTTATCAGAATATGATAAGGGCAATTATCACATTCTGTGCAATTAATAACTGATTAAAATTTGAAAGGAATAGGTTTGGTGTATTAAAGAACAGATATCAAAAGTCAAATATGCATGTCACTAAAACATTATCTATGTCCACATTCTAATTTTTGAATACTTAACTGATCTTACCAATCCATTGTTAAATCATTATTCAATGGAGATAAATCCACACTGCCCATGTGCATCTCTTGCTCTTACATCTTTAAATTCCACAATCATTAATAGATTTTGGTTTGGTCTGTCTATAACTGATAATGATCCTACAACATCATAAAGCACTATTATAATTAGGCAAACACTATAGCTAGATCAGTGTTCCTAAATTTAACATTATTTTATCCTTGCCATATGATTTGATTTTAAAATATGAAACTTTACCCTACACGGTGGAAAAACTAACTCTAAATCATCATGAGGAATCAAATAATAAAAAGGGAGGCTCTATAAAACAACATGACAGTTGTATAATAATATGGCTAATTCTACTATATCTCTATGGGTATACACATGTGGGCTTTGCCTCATCATGAAAAAATAGAATTCAGACCATGGATATCCTTTCTTTTAGGATTATTTATGCTAACAAGCATTAATTATTACTCAGCCACTACTAAACCATCAAACAGCAATGGGTGGTTCTCCCTCGGCCCATGCTCACTATTAATATAAATCTATTTGATGCTATTATAGGTAGCATATACTTAACAGTTAAAAACTGTCACAAATCATTCTCAATATTATAGCAAGATAAAACACTAACAACAACAGTGGAAATATACATATTCCATTTCACTATGCAGAACCATTAATGTATCAATAGACAAACCAAAATATATATGTCAAATGATCATTAATTATTTTAAAATAACAACTATACTTTTGTTAGAGAGAGCACAACATATTTAAGCATTAAAGACCAACCTGCATTTGTATTCAAAGTGGACAAGTTCATAGGCCAACGCAATAAATAATAATAAAAAAAATACTTATATTAATTCTTTCATATAAGAAAACAATTAGATCACTATAGTATATCTTTGACAAAATATTTGTTCATTTTTTAAATAAATATTAATGACTATTTTAAAATATGAAAGGTAAATATATCTTCCCATGTCCCCATGTGAATGACACCTAATAATACATTTTCTCCAAATTGGGAAAAACAGCAAAAATATATGTAAAAAAAAATATGAGAAGTAAATCTCTCTTCCTCTCTGTCTAGATGAACGATAGATATAATATCATGTTTTCCCTTAACTGGAAAAATAAAAATACATGTAATATATATATTTATATATATATATATTACACATTTTTCTTCTTTAACTCAATATATATATTTCACACCACAATAAGACACGTATGTTTAAAAACAAAATTCCCAAATAACACATGATGTAAGTATTATAACTAACACAGCAATAATAACTAAAAAAATAAAAGAATATTTTCTTCCATTAAATTTTATACTATTCGTCCAAGTTATTTCATTCTTGTGAGTTAAAATGATAAGAACTGATATTATGATGAGCAAACATTCCAGATAACACATATATATTTTATTATCCTGTTTGATGCTAATATAATAAGGCAATATTCAATACATTTCCAAAGGCAAATAAAATCCTTTATTGGTTTCTGTACCGATAATTAATAAGACAATTAAAATTCACACTTCCAAGTGTAGGATACTTAAAAGGATAGGTTTATCTACTTTTCTGGAGATAATTTTCCTTAATAACTTTCTAGGTTATTGTAGTCTTCTAAACAAACTTTTTAAATACATTTATTGATTTATTCTGTATTACATAGTGAGACAAGATGTAAATGTTTCAAGTGGAGTATAACTAAAATCATTTCACTTACATTTTAATCCAGATGATTTTCCTTGAAAATTACTTTATAATTTTATTGCAATTAATATCTTTAACTTGTTTTTCTTTTTTTTAAAAAAAAATAATTTATTGATTCTGTTCTTTCATCCATGTGGTAATATTTGTAACACTAAGTAGTTGGGACATTTATCAGACATTTTTTTAAAAATCTTATTTATACGTGTTGCACTGTAAAAGTTTTAAAAGTAAAGATTTATTTTATTATATTTCCCTTGACAAAGTAATAATTGTTTAGCACTATTAAAAAGAATTTATCCAATTACAAGTACGATATCCTGAGCATTTTTACTTAATCCATAACTTTCCATTTTTATAGTTAAATAAGTTGGTGCGATAGCGATCTAGCAGACGAGTTTTACTTTTTAATAAAAATAAACAATAAATTTATACATTTTCCTTTTACTTTATTAAACTTTAGATGATTCCAAACATGACTTTTCTTTTATTTATTTACAATATATATCATAATACCTTTCTCCAACATTATCTTGAATTATTATTTTTTTCTTGCGATTTTAATTTACAAGTATAGTATTGTTCTGCCGGATAATAATAATAATAATAATAATAATAATAGTAATAATAGTAATAATAATAATAATAATAATAATAATAATAATAATAATAATAATAATAATAATAATAATAATAATAATAATAATAATAATAATAATAATAATAATAATAATAATAATAATAATAATAATAATAATAATAATAATAATAATAATAATAATAATAATAATAATAATAATAATAATAATAATAATAATAATAATAATAATAATAATAATAATAATAATAATAATAATAATAATAATAATAATAATAATAATAATAATAATAATAATAATAATAATAGCGCACAAAAATCAACATTGTCAAATTTTTGTTTTAAGTTCAAATAATTTATGCATCACTTTTAAAATCTTAAAATTACCCAATATCAATAAAATAAAAATAATTTCTTACATTTTCTTGAATTGTTCTGTATCTGAAGTAATCGTTATTTAGGTAAGGACATTTACACATGGCTTTCATTTCTATTTTCTAGTCTGAACTTCAGGAATCATCAATCGACGGAAAATGGTGTTTAAAATGATAGCAAGGTTTGAAGATTTTTACTCCATTATTTTAGATAACCATACATTATAATCCTTATTCAATTACATTCCAAATTTTTCTGATTTTTAGTTTTTTTCCTCCTTATTTTAGAAGATCAGAGTTGAAGTCCATGGTTGTTTAGTTCACTTTTTCTTACTCACCCCACCCCCCTACAACTTTGTTTTAATATATATAGTTTTTATATTACAAGGCATTCTAGTAATAAATTGACCAATAATTTTATTGTGCATATATTATTACTCCACCTGGCTTTCCTTTTAATAAATACTCATACTTATTCAAGACAGCTTTAGATTCACTACAAAAAAAATATGCCTAAGAATTAACTATAACAATTCATTTTACAAGACTTACATATTTAATTTATTTATTTCAATTGCTATTCAACAATAATAAAAATAGCAATATATATCTACCAGTTAATAATATTTTTAATTTGTTATTTTATCCCTAGTTTCAAACCTACATTGGGTTTAAAATCTCATCTCCACTCAAGCAATTTCCTAGTGCATCCAGAACAGTCTTTATTGAAAGCCACTCATTATTATTTTCATGCCAGATATATTATTATGATTTAAAATTTTGGATTATTTAATACAGGGACCTAAATAAAAGGTCACAATATATATATATATATTCATTTTACTCATTATAATTCTTGTAATATAATGTAAAAAAATGCCCATAGGGTGGAGTGATATAAAAAGAGACATCTTGATAAGCATCTAGTAAGGAATAAAATTTGGGTGGATACATTACATAAAGGGTTTTTATTTATAATGAGTTGTCTGTTTCACTTTTGTTTTACATTAATTATTGTAAATATATAGATATAAAATGAAATAATATGATCAAAGTTTAACACTTAAATTTTATCCTTTATAGGATTTATTTAAACTTCTAAAAACATATTTTTAAACTTCTCTGGCATCCTCTGGAGTAAATCTGTCCTGCTATCAGGACTGAATTTCTACAAAAACCTGGCAAGTGTTAAATAGATCTGTAAATAAATCTGAAAAATTTACAACAGCATTGCTCATGTCTTTCAGAGAAACATTGCTGGCAACTGTTACAACTTGGAAGTAAACAATGTCACTGTGTTGTATTTTGTAAAAATTGAATGCAAGTTTATCACTCCAGAAAAAACTAGTATTTATTTAAGATGATGTTTTTAGATCACGCACTAATAACTGAGGAGTTTAATTAAGGCATTAACGTTATGGCGAACAATAACTCCAAGAAATATTTGCTGATTGCAAATATTTCTAGATAAGAGACCTTACCTTATTTTACAATGTAACTAATTGCTGCAGTTATCAGAAAGCTATAAAAAGACTGGCTAACAACTACATCAGGCAGTATTTAGTGCATCTCCAGTAGATATTCCTGTTCAATTCCAGTAGGAAATATCACATGTCAGTACTTTTGATTAATGTCCAGCTCTCAGAGGAAATGTAGTCCACGGGTATAGCTGAAAGAACCCACAGGAATGGGAAGACCATAGCCTGAGGAAACCGTCCGGATAGCAGCTGAATAAAGAGTTGAATTTTCAGCGTTTTCCAAGTGTAGTATCTGAGACTGTTGCAGAGATGGAAGCTGTAAGGAGCTTAAGGTCAGTCACAGTGCTATACTATGAAGTGTTCATGTGCAGCTAAACTGGACTCGGGCCAAGGTGTGTGTAAACCTTGCCCATTGTAAACCATTTTTGTAGCAGCCAGCCTGAATGTACATCAAGGGAATTGAACATTAGCAAACTGTAGAAATAGATTTGTTGTGAATTATTTGCTATTCTAATTATTTAAAACATTGTATCTTAATGTATGTAGTCATACATATGGTCATATTAATGGCACAGTTGCATTTTGAACCTGTGAATAGCTATTAAGTTTTGCATTACAACAAGCTAAGACGTAGTTGGAGGAACCGGAAAAACATTAACAACGGAAGTGAATAGCTAAAGTATTCGATGCAAGTCTACATGATATAACAATGGTGAAAGTTTGAAAATAAATTGCTTGCACAGTCAACATTGGCAGCTGAGTTCCACCATGCTTGCACAGTCACCATTGAACATGTAACCAGCAAAGAAGTTCGGCAGTAGTTTTGAATTGAACTTTTCTGAGTGAAATAACAGGAAATATGTTTCCTCCAAGTAGGAATAAAAAAGAAACACCTAGGAATTGCAACAAGAGTTTTTCTGGAGTGGGGGAAGGTGTTGTATTTTGTAAAAATTGAATACAAGTTTGTGCACTCCAGAAAAACTAGTATTTATTCGAGAGGTTGTTTTTAGATTATGCACTGATAACTGAGGAGTTTAATTATGACATTAACATATAATTCCAAGAAATATTTGCTGATTGCAAATATTTTTAGATAAGAGACCTTACCTTATTGGACAATGTAATTATTTGCTACAGTTATCAGAAGGCTATAAAAAGACTGGGTAGAAACTATGTCAGGCAGTATTTGAGTGCATCTCCAGTAGACATTCCTGTTCAATTCCAGTAGGAGATATCTTGCATCAGTGTTTTCAGTTAATGTCCAGCACTCAATGGACATGTAGTCCATGGGTATAACTGAAAGAGCCCACAAAGATGGGGAGACCATAGCTTGAGGAAAATGGCTGGATAGCAGCTGAATAAAGAGTTGAGTTTCCAGTGGTTTTCAAGTAAAGTTACTGGTAGACTGTTGCAGAGAAGGAAGCTGTAAGGAACTTAAGGTCAGTCATAGTGCTATACTATGAAGCGTTCATGTGCAGCTAAACTGAACTAGAGTCAAGGTGTGTGTAAACCTTGCCTATTGTGAACCGTTTTTGTGGCAGCTAGACTGAATGTACATCGAGGGAATTTAAAAGTGGTTTTAGTACAGTAGATCATATCTAGGTATTGAGAGAAATTATAGAAAGGACAAATGAATATCAGTTGCCATTATGCTTAGGATTTGTAGATTATGAAAAGGCATTTGATTCTATAAACATTTCTTCAGTGATTAAAGCATTGGATCATCAAGGTGTAGATCCAGGATATTGTCATATTTTAAAGAATATTTATAAAATGCAACAGCATCAATTAGATTACATAATGATAGTAGGAAAATCAACATTGAAAAGGGTGTAAGACAGGGTGACTCCCTCCAAAACTTATTACGGCAGTGCTGCAAGAAGTATTTTGTGGATTAAAATGAAACCAAAGAAGTGAAAGTAAATGGAGATTATTTAAGTCATTTAGATTTTGCAAATGATGTAGTTGTTTTTGCAAACAATACTTTAAAGCTACAGGAAATTTTGCATGAGTTATCAGATGAAAGTAGGAAAGTAGGACTAAAGATAAATATTAAAAAGACTAAAGTAATGATTAATAGTTGTTCTCAAAATAGGAAAATAAAGATTGCTTATGATGAGTTAGAAGAAGTTAACAGTTACAATTATCTTGGTCAGATTATTAATACAGATGAAAAAAATAATGGATGAAATTAATCATAGAATTAAACTCGGTTGGAGTGCTTTTGGTAGAAATAACTTGATACTAAAAGGAAATATGCCTATGTGTTTGAAACGGAAGGATTTTAATAAATGTGTTTTGCCAGTTCTTACTTATGTATCTGAGACTTGGACAGTTAATAGAAGAGCAATACAGAGACTTTAAACTACTCAAAAAAGTATGGAGAGATGCATGTTGGGAGTAACAAGAAGAGATCAAAAACGCAATGTATGGGTAAGAGAACAAATAGGTGTTACTGACCTTATTGAAAAAATTAGAAGACTGAAGTGGACTTGGGCTGACCATATTGCTAGAAGAGGTGATAATAGATGGACAATTGACATTTTAAACTGGATTCCAAGAGATTGTAAAAGACCCAGAAAGATACCACATGTGAAATGGATGGATGAAATAAGAAAGTGTGCATGGGTGATGTGGAGAAGAGGTGCTAAAGATAGGAATAATGGATTGAACTTGGAGAGACCTCCATCCTGCAGTGGATTGATGGATTGATAATGGTTGATGTTGATATATATATATATATATATATATATATATATCAACATCAACTTAATATATATATATATATATATATATATATATAATTAAGTTATGGTGGAGGTGGGGTGGGAAGAGATATACTTTTACCTTACTTGTCATTCAACTGAATATCTGTTATTAAATAATTCTTCTAATTATAAAATGTCTTTGCGTTTACAATATCATGTTATTCATAGCTAATTCTTAGTATAAATTTAGTGGTAAACATTTCATAAACACGTTTTATTTATAGTAATCTTTAGGTTAAATATTTATCATAGTACAATCCAAGTATTTTTTAACAGTTTAATACCAATGCTAATTTTATGTTTTGGCAAAATGGTTAATATTAGAACATTTAAACAAAGCCCAAACCCATAAGGAATATATAATCATCAAATCTAAGTGGTTTTTAAAAGTCATTAGTATGTTATATTATCGAGTCCAAATGTTGATTTAAGCTGAGTCCTTATATCATAACATGTAGTAATATATTCACAAAGTGAAATTTATTATGAAGTACAGTTCAGTGAGGATGTAGTTGTTGAAGCCACTAATTTACTTTCTTAACTTTTTACACTTATTATCAGTATAAAATAATGAACTTAAAACAAAATTAAACCAGGAAATTCATTATAAATTACAGAAAAAGTATTGAACCTATCAACCCACTGTTCGTTCCTTATTGGGAGCTTATCGATATATATTTCTTTTTATATAATCATATGTCCAGCCCATCTTTAAAAACTTCTTCCAAAGGACCTGATTTATATTACGGTACAATAAATATAATCAGTAAAATACTCTATCATGTTCTTTCTCAATTTCAAACGAGGACTTTGTTGGGTGACGTACAGATAGATAGATAAATAGATAGATAGATAGATAGATAGATAGATAGATAGATAGATAGATAGATAGATAGATAGATAGATAGATAGATAGATAGATAGATAGATAGATAGATAGATAGATAGATAGATAGATAGATAGATAGATAGATAGATAGATAGATGGATGGATGGACGGACGGACGGACGGACGGACGGACGGACAGACAGACAGACAGACAGACAGACAGACAGACAGATAGATAGATAGATAGATAGATAGATAGATAGATAGATAGATAGATTGATAGATAGATAGATAGATAGATAACTAGGTGGGTAGGTTGATAGATAGATAGGCAGAAAGACAGTCAGATTGACAGATGGGCAGACCAACAGACAGATAGATAGATAGATAGATAGATAGATAGATAGATAGATAGATAGATAGATAGATAGATAGATAGATAGATAGATAGATAGATAGATAGATAGATAGATAGATAGATAGATAGATAGATAGATAGATAGATAGATAGATAGATAGATAGATAGATGAAATATTGTAAAGGTCACAACTAATTTTATAAACAAATCATACATTATTTTTTATATTATCCATCTTTTTCGCATTACACCTCCATTTTCGTAAATATTTACGATTCTTTCTTTTTTTTTAATATCATCAGATAACTTTTTTATTATTATTCTCTTTCAAAAATGCTCTAAATAGGAAACCACTTTCCAATAATTGATTACACAAATCTTACACTATTTTTGTAATATTATTTTTATTTCTGGAAATCCTTTAATATACTAGCACCATCATTCTTAACTTCCAATTACTGTTCAAATCCTTCTTTTACATTGAGTATTAGCCTATCTTTTTAAATTTAAACCTTTGTAAATGTCTAAATACTTTAACCTCTTTTCTTTTTTCCATTGTATTTATTATGGTTCCATTATTATTATTATTATTATTGTTGTTGTTGTTGTTGTTGTTATTATTATTATTATTATTATTATTATTATTATTATTATTATTATTATTATTATTATTATTATTATTATTATTATTATTATTGTTTGTCTATGAACATAAATGCTGGCTCCATTATATGTATTACTCTAAATTTACAGATTATCAAATGAGAGTAAAATGGTATTTATGTGATACATTAATATATATATATATATATATATATAACAAATTGTGTAACTTGTGTTTAAGCTTGTGCTAAAATGTTTACTAGCTTCACCTAGTGAACATAATATATATATATATAATATCCATTAATTTAAAGGAAATTGTACTTATAATAAAAATAAAATCAATTGAAAAGTAATTTTAAATTTGCAATGTGGTGTTTATCAAAGCTCATGTAAAAATTGTAATGCTTCTTACATTGGTTTGAGTAATCGTTGCATCAGTGTTAGAAAAGATGACCATGCTAATGCAGTTAAACAATACTCATTATCATCAGCACTCTCACTCCATACTATAGATTCAGGTCATAAAATTGATTTTTTCTAGTACCAGGATCATATCCTGATGTGATAATCTCTACTAGTGCAAAATTAGAGAAGCCATTGAGATACTTAAAATGCCAGATTGTATCAATAATTGAGATGATACATGCAAACTTCCTACACTTTGGAAAGAATTTTTTAAAAAACATTCTTAATTTAACATTTTTGCAATTGGTGGTACTTTAATATTTTTGAAGTCAGTGATTGTAGCACCTCTACTACCATCTTTCTATCTTTTATCACCCAGTGAATGACTTGTGTGATAAGTCAAAATGTTGGTATAACAATATTTTAAATTTTTTTAGCGTGGATGAACCCACAAAATATGTCTTTTATATATGTAACCCATGAAAATCTTCATATCAACATATATATGTATATATATATATATTATAATGATCAGGGAATTTTGCTCTTTCCTCTATCTGCCATACAGGGCACCATAAGACTATTTGAACCTAGATAATTTATATAGTAGTCAGATAATTCTTGTTAAGATCTAATTTTATTTTATTATTGACCATTAGCCCATGCCATTATCTCAAGAAGAAACTGAGATTTATAATAAAACTTACTTAAAAAATTTCAATAAAGAAAGTTTTAAAATAAAAAATAAAATAAGCCACTGCCAGTAATAGCACACAAAACATTTATTGTCGCACATATATAAATTTAAATTTGAGGAACAAATTTATCTGAATTTAATATGTTATTATTATTTTATACTTTAGTTAATGTCCACTCAGATAGTCAGTTTATATAATATATTTATTTTAGAATGTTGAGTATAGATTCGTTATATAGACTACACAATTAAAAACTATTTAAAAACATTTAACCTAAGGATAAAAGTTCATAGCTAAACCAACTTTTCTTCCTGATATACAGACCCAACCAAAGCAATAAAAAGATGTTAGCATAAAACCACACTGACATGAATGTGTGTCTGCAGTGTGATATTATTTAAATGAAATAATCCTTGTTCAGGAATGTGCATTTATCTGGTGAATGAATCATATATATTTATATATAAAAAACATTAAAATACAAATGCTATGTGTGGAGGGAGACTGTGTCCTTGCCATCTTATAGTCCATATCCATAGAGTGAGAGAGGAAATCAATGGTGTGGGAAAATACATCCACATCCATTGCAATGATATGGATATATCGCTAAGCTATGCCTTTGTTACATTAATTTAACTTTCATTTATTCGCAAATAAAAATAAATTATTAAAAATCTAAAAGCTAAAAAAAATTAAAGAGTTGTAAATGTATATATATTCGCACAGATGCAAAATTTTAAAAATATTTTTTTTAATAAATAAATAAGTATTTGAATGTACTTTTTTTTATAAAAAAAGTACAAGATTTAAAGATACAATATTTTTGTAGAAGGAAATGATTGTTTATTAATTATCCAAAATCAAACTAGCCCTTGGGCTCTTGTGTAATTAAAAAGTCAGATGAAAAATAGATAAGAGAATAAAGAGAATTTAGCTTGACCAATGGAAGCACCAAGCCTCTCGGACCATAACAAAAATTTAGATTAGTGACATCTTTGTTCATTTAATCTGAAGATTTACTATAAAAAAAAATATTGAGTTCCTGAGAGTTTCCAGCTTGATTTTGTGAGAAGGGCGATAGGACACACATATCGCTCTCTCTCTCTATTTTAAAAATGAAATGACTGTAATACCAGGATTGTTACAGCTAAGGCCACCTTCAGATAGACCGGGTTTCAAATAAAGACTCCATGGGAAGTGACACCAGGAACAGGGAGCTCTTCTACTGTAAGCTATATGAACTAAACAATTTTTAAAATCATAAAAAAAAAGAATTAAGAACTTTCACCAGGGTTTGACAAATTTAATAAACAAGCTAACTTAAATTTTAAAATGAACTCTTATCTGATTTTTGTAAGTTTCAAATCAATTAATAATGTTTAATTTTATATGTTTTGCATTTGATAAAAATCATTTCCATTTTTTTTTATTGTATAAATCCTTTAAATGCATTAAATTTAAGTTGAGTCTAGATACATTGCATAGATTAGTTAGCAGTTAATTATGTTATTGTTTTCATATTCGATTAGAATATATAGGTCATTGATGTCAATGCGGCATCTTATGATGAATGCCATTGGGTTTCTTGTATTCCCTCTGCAATTGATGTTATCAATGACTTTGTATTTTAATCGGTTATGTTTATTTTGAAATGTTTTTGACCATGGAATCTGTGCAGCTGATCTATACTCAACATTATAAAACAAATTTTTATAAAATTCATCTGTGCAAACTTATATAAATGTTAAATTTAAGTCGGGCATGAATGGCTATATAGATTTGTAAAGTTATATTAAGGGAGGGTAATCTTAGTTTATTCATTTCCTAGTTGAATTAGGTCAATGGATTGGATATATTGGTGTGCATATCATTACTTCTTCCTCCCTCTACCTTCATTTTTGATAACTACGTAGAATAATCAATACTGTTTTTATTCACTATAAAAATATGCTTAAGGAATTGACTACCATTATTCATTTACAAGGTTTATAAATTTATTTATTTTTTTCCAATTACTATTCAACAATAATAAAATAGCAAACATATTTATACCTCAAATTAATAATAATATTGTTAAATTATTATTTTATCACTATTTAAAGCCTACAATTGATTTGAAATCTCTTCTCCACTCAAGCAAATTTTCTAGTGCATCTAGAACAGTCTTTATTTAAAGTCATTTATTAAGCTATCAATGCCAGATCTGTATTTAAAATTTAAAATTCTGGATTATTTAATACAATGACCTAATTAAAAGGTCACAATATATATATATATAATAAAACAAAACACTAATTGTGCAACTTGCTTTTAAGCTTATGCTAAAATGTTCACGAGATGGAGCTTACCACTACTTCCAACCCAATCTTTAATTATAAGTGCCAACAGAGAAAGAATTCAAAATCTCTATTGGAAAATCCTCATCTCCCGTTTTCAAGCTTATGGCTCACCTCAGTGAAGGGTTAGAATTTCAGACACTAGATCTAAAACTCCAACTCAGCCATCAGCACTTATTTAATATGTTACTATCAGTTTGAAAACTTGAATTTTTCAGACATTTTAAATGTCTTCAAATCCAGCTTTGCAAACCAGATAGTCATATGGGTTTGAACTCATTTCAGTTTCATTATATATTAATAGCTAAAGCAATATAACATTACAGGTACACTTATAATAATTAATAAAACAAGATACAAAATGTGCAACTTGCGTTTAAGCTTGTGGGAAAATGTTTACTAGATGGAGCTTACCTCTAGATCAGAAACAACATTTAATTATAAATGGCAGTAGAGTAAGAATTCAAAATCTCTATCGGAAAATCCTCATCTCCAGACCAATTGATTTTGAGCTCATGGCTCACCTCAGTGAAGAGTTAGGATTTCAGAAACTAGATCTAAAACTACAACTCAGCCATCAGCACTTATTTAATACATTACTATCACTTTGAAAATTTGAATTTTTCAAAGCCAGCCTTACAAACCAGATAGCTATATGGGTCTAAACTCAGTTCAGTTTCACCAGTTCAAACCCATATAGCTATCTGGTTCTGAATTACTGTTAAAATGCTTATTTTACATTGAATGTTAGCCTACCTTTTTAAATGTAAACTCTTAAAATTCTGCTATTCTCTGTGACCTTTCTGATATGTATTTGGATCAATAATATCTCTCTTTTTCTTTGTCATTAATATAATGCTTCATAATTATTTCACCATTAACAACTTTTTGTAAATGTCTAAATACTTTAATCTTTTCCCTTTTTCCATTGCACTTATTAGGGTTCAATTCTTTAAATGTACTAAAAATGTATGTACAATTACCTATTACAATTATATAATCAACATATCTAGGATTTTCTATCACTTCCATAATTTTTTATTATCTTAAGTTATATTTTCTTCTACATAGTCAATCATAATCGATGATAAAATTCTACTAATATAATAAACCACAACTCATTCATTTGTTATATTCCTAAATTATTCCCTATATATAAAATATAAAGCATCATTTATTAAAAATAATGCTTCTTTAGTAACACATAGCCACACTATTACAAGTATATTATTTATTTTTATTATATCAATAACTGTTTTCATACTATATTCATCAGGGGCGAAAATAGCAATGTGATTATTGGAAATATTAGAATAATATTTTATGTTTTTAGAGGGTTTTATAATTATAAATATACACTAAAATGATTGTACTATACTTAATCATTTTAATGTACATATATTAATTTCATCAATTATAATTATCATAATATAATGTAAATAATAGCCACTGGGTAAAGTTCTAGTAGAATGGTCATGTGATTGGCTGAAAAAAACATCTTGATAAGTTTTTAGTAAGGAATAAAATTTGGGTAGATACATTACGTAAAATATTTTTATTTATAGGGAGTTGTCAGTTTCAATTTCGTGTTAAATTGATTTGTGGAAATTATAGAGATAATATACAATATTATGATTCAATTTTAATACTAAAATTTGATCATTTAAAGTATTTATTTACAGTTATGAAAACATATTTAGACATCTTCGGCATCTTCTTGAGTAAATCTTCATGTTATAAGAATCGATATATTTACTCAATAAATCTAAAAATAAATCAGAAAAATTTACACCAGAATTGCTCATTTTCTTTAGAAAATCTTAACTGATAACTGTTACAACTTAGAAATAAGTAATGTCATTACCAAACTTATTTTTCTCCCTGTTTATCATATAACCCTCAAACAATCTTAATACTTCCAATGATGTAAGACCTAATGCTCTCTCCACCCACTAATGTTTTTGATTCATACTATTAACTCCTCACATGCATATTTTCAAAGTTTCATGGTCTGATCAGAATTATCTTTATTTCTCTTACGTTAAATGTCCACGTCCCTGACATGTAACCAAGTCCTGATAAAATACATTTATTAAAAGCATTCTTTATACCCTATAAGCATATTTCCTTCAATATTAAGTTACTTCTATCAAAAACACTAAATTCTGTAATTAATTTTAATCATATTGTTTTTATGTTTATAATTATTCCTTATTTTCTTCTTTGAATAAAATCCATTGTTTAATATTAGACTTTATTACATTTATTTTTAGTCTTTTTTTCTTTTATTTGGTAATTTTTACATTTCTTGAAGCTCTGAAGCATTATTTTCAAAATAAACACATTTTCTGCAAAATGTATTACGGCACAAATATTTTCCATTTACTCTACTTCCTTAGCTTTCTATTTTAATCCACCAAATATTTTTTGCAAAAAGCTGCAACTCATATTAATTGAATCTTGGTACAATTTATTTCAACAATCGAATATTATTTAGTGTGATACAATTTTAAATTCAGTTTATTTCTTGCTTGATCAAAACTCAAACTTTGATGTAAAAAAGTTGAAAATATCTTGGTAATTTCTTTTATAAACCTGATAATAGACTGATAGATCTAATAAAATTGATAGCGCTGTAATCTATAATATCTTCATTATTACCTTCTTCTTTTAAATATGAAAATTATTGCTTCATTCTTCTAATCATCTGTTATATTTTTGTCATTTAGACATTTGACATATAACTTGTCAATTACTTTTTCTATTTATTCACCTGCTTTTTTTAAGATATCCAATGATATGTGCATCAACCTCTCCTTGAGCTTTTTCTTTCTTCATAAATTTAATTATATGTCTCACTTGCTATAATTTATAATTAAAATGCTGGGCAATTCTGAGATGTAAAAACTGAAGTAGATACTCTGTTATCTTGTTCTTTATCACTATATACTTCTTTATAGAGCTCTTAATCACATTTCAGAATAATGTCATTTGTCTTTTTAGTAATAAGTCTATGTTATGTTCTGATGGATAAATTTATTCTCTACTTATATCAAGATATTTTTTCTTACTTACGATTTTTTTATTCTCTTCTACAGCTTTCCTTCTTAATTCACAATTATATTTATGTATACCATTATTAATTACTTTTATTTTGGACCATTTTGTAAACTTGAAATAATCACTTCTTTTTAAAGTAGAAAACATCCTTATAGCTCTACCAAAAATAAATAAATATGTAGCTCTCACTTTATTTTTTATATAAAACTAACTACAGATTATATGTATTCTTGACAATATAAACTTATTTTCCATTTTGAAGACAACATAGTCAAAAGATTTTAATTGCTGCTCAGTTGAGAAAGTGAAACCCCATTCTTGTTTTCTTGTAAGATTATTCTTTACTATTCTTTTCTACCAATGCATTTTTAAATATGAGGCCGTCCACAATATGCATCCACAAATGCCACCCCTCTGTTTATTTCGTTACAGTATACATGTATTGGAGAATAGATCTTACTTTCAAACTGATAATAATTTTCAATGGAGAATGAGATTGCATCTTGATTTTATCTAAAGCCATCAATATTTAATTGAACATATTTTCACATTGTTCAGGCACATAATAATAGCCATATTCAAAACAATTTTCCTAACTATATAAAGAATTTTACATTATATGAAAGATAAATAACTAATGAATAAACGTTAACTTACACTGATATTATTTTTAATACAAGATAGAGTTTGGTAAAGCCAATAACTCAGATTAAGAAAACTTTTTTTTTCATGTGTCAAAGCATCGACCGGGAAGCGAACACGCACACCTGGATCAATTGCTTGTAAGACGGCTGTGCTGATCATTCGGCCACAGACGCTTGACCAGATTTTAAAAAAATAATTGATAGCACTTTATTATTCAACGGTAGTCTTTCTAATCAAATATTTAGAAAAAATAGTAAATCAAGACAAAAAAAGATATTCAAATAACTCTTTTTGATATTAAATATCTATATGTTTTAAATTACTAAAATAAATTAAAGAAAAAAGCCAATATTTTTTTTTTGCTGTTAGGAAACAATCTCTTTAAAATACACCTTCCTCTGTCTGTTGTATCTGGTTTATAAATTTTGGGGATTTTCATTTCCTAGATTAATTTATGCTTTAAACAAGATGAATTCCACAAATCTCTAATTGTATATAAGTTTATATATGTGTCTAAATTCGCTCAATTGCATTAGTTGATTCCTATTTTATTAATTAAAATTAGTGTGAAGTAATGCAAATAATATCCGTTGGGTGGAGTTGGTATAGAATAAGTGTTCACGTGATCAAGTAAATAGAAATATCTTGATAATCTTTCAATAAGTTACTCTAGTAGGATAGATAAATTAAATATCTTTTTTTTATTTTTAATTAATTTTGGATTTCAATTGTGTTTTAAATTGATTATTTTAAATTATGAGCATATAATGCAATCTTTAGTGCAAATTTTAACCTTGGACTTTGATCATTAAAATTATTTATTTTGACTTCTGTTGAAAATTGTTGTTACTAAACAAATCTATAAAAGTACACATCCATGACATTGGTCTTTGCTTTGTGCCCCACTAAAAGTCTTCAGATTTGTCAAATAAAATTACGCTACATTATATTTAAATTAACATAGGAGCTGTTTATCATAATTATCTCATACTTTATATGTGTATAAAAAATCGCCCCATACGGTTAAGAATTTAGCAGGACATACTGTGAAATAAATATTGAAATATATTAGAATCGATGTAATTGCAAAATAGTCATTTCTAATTATAATATATTTACTTGATAGGAGGAAGTGCTGAATTTCTTAACCATGTGAGAGGATTTGATATTCGGAAATTTATTTCAGTATAGCGTTATGCACAGTGATTATTTATATATACTAAAGCATGAAACATTTCAAATGTTAAGGAAATGTTTTTAATTGTCTACTCCTCTGCAATCTTTAGAAAGCTTTATTCAATTAAATTATTATACAGTTCAAACTGATTCCAACTTCAATGGATTAAACAATATATAAGCAATAAACATTCTGTACCATATAGAGCAAACACAAATATCATTTACCATATGTCTATATTAAAATATGTGTGTAATGTATGGATAACAGATACATATTGACAGGTGGATAAAAAACAGATAATTTTAAGAGAGAATAAAATGTTGACATATAAAAACAAAACATTGTCTGATTGATGTTTTTTTCTTTTAAAACGTGTCTGCTGGCAATTTCAAAAGTGGTATCTTCAATTGAAAAAAAAAATTTTCATACTCAGTGTCTTCAGATGGGATGTATTCACAACTTCCAATTCTTCTATCATAATTTCCAGCTCCTCTTACTTCCTCCTGCTTGTTACAGGCCATCTTTTCAGACAATAAAGCTAAACACATTATATATGAGGTTACAAAAGCCTTGATAAGAAAAAAAACAACATATTCACAGCTGAAAACATTCTCCTCCAATTCCAGAAACAACTTTTTATTTTTTTCTAATTAAAATTTAAAAACTATGGAATTATCTCAGAAGAATTAAATATTTAAATAAAGACAAAACATGACAAAATAATATGGAGTTACATTAAAATAATATAAATTATAAGAATATGAAAGATAGCATTAGAGATAATTTATTAATAGTAGGTGCAAGGATATGAACTTTGAGTAAAAGAAAATGAAGGCAAACTGGAAAGTTTCACATTGTAGATCATAATTATGTCAAAATGGTAAAGATATTGAACACTTGTTTTGCAAAGTCAATCTAAATTTTCTGAACAGTTAAAAACATATAAAGATAATACTATCTATGTGGTAGAAAAATATTGATTATTTTTTAGGTCTTATAATCAAATTATGGAATATTACCTTAAATTATAACTATTGTGGAAAGTATTGGGACAGACTCAAGAAAGTGAAAATAATGATTAGAAAACAATTTAGTAATAAATAGGCAAGTAAATATAAGATTGTTGTTATATGTAATGTAAGGATTTTTGATGAAGATGCAATTAACTTAGTTTAAAATTTTTTTTGGAAGAAATATTTGTTATGGTTTAAGAATAAAATCGTATTACATCTTATGCATTGCATGACATCATCAAAAAGAAATAGTAATCTTCTTTATTATGTAAACAAAAAAAATAGTTATTTGATATAATTGTTTCAATATCTAATGTTGTATTGATATTGTAGATTACTAATGATATTCAAATACAAATAACAAAAAAAGGAATTAATATAAATTTATAAAAAGTGGTAACAAATTATTCGATGATTTGATCTATCTAGGTGTGTGTGCATGCACATATACATATTTTTATTTAATTATTTTTAAAAAAATTGAAAGAACTAATATATATTGTAACAGTCAGAAAATGTGTGACTCGTAAACATAGTGCAGAATTCGACCACCACACAGAACAGCAGCACCATCGAGGTAGCGAAGCCACCCGTGTTACTGAGTTCGAACATAGTTTATCGGTTCCACAATACAATCCACGAAACAACGCATCTGATGCAACATTAGTAAATATTTCCTTAGGCACGGTGGTCAGGGATATGCAAGAGATTCATGATTTTATTCTCGAGTTAGCCAATAATCAAACTAATATTAATTAAACATTCATATTTACATAATCGAGGAAATATTATATAGAATGGGTATCGAATAAATGAAACGTAACTGCAGACGTATAGTTTAAAATTATTTATTAATACATTTTAATAAAACAATCATTTACTAATAATATTTTATGGATTCAAAGCTTCAGTAGCGGGATTTGCAACATGATTATATTTTAAAGAATACATTTATTTATTTAGACATTACTTTACATTGAGGACTTCAGTAGCGGTATTTCCGATACTGTAATGTTTACAAAAGGAATACATTTATTTGTTTAGACATTATTTTATCTTGAGGACTCAGTAGCGGTATTTCCGATACTGTAATGTTTACAAAGGGAATTCACTTATTTGAAGGCTTAATCTAGCTACCTAAAATTCTCGAGTAAGTATTTCTAATGCACGCCTTGGGGAATTTATACCTTTGCAATGCAAGAATCTAAAGTAAGATTTAAGAGTAGTGGCGGACATATATTTATTTAATTAAAATCTTTATTTTATGACTAAGGGCAAACATTTATTTGAGAGTGAATTATGAAGATAATGCAGAGGCGGAGTGATATATAGAATAATAAAATTAAGTAAAGGACACGTGGTATGCTTTAGAAAGGTGATATGGAATGGCAGTATATTGAAACTGCAATGCCGCGAATGAGTTTATAAGACTGTCAGGCTGGTCTCTGCCTCGGCCCGATGAAGTAAGGTGTCACATAAGCATAACCAGGGACAAGCGGTCCATGTCGCAGTTTGCCGGCTGGCTGCATGACATTGTCAAATCCTACAGGAGCACCCATTATGCCCACTTGCGTAGGACGACTGGGGTTAATTTCAACCCTGAAGAATCTGGAAATTTCACGGCAGAATGGGTCATCGCGTCTCTAAAACATAACACATGTATACTGTATAAATGATTATGATGAGATTTAAATAGATTTCTGACTCGGCCCTACATTATCAACATTTACTAAAGAACGTTGGTGACTCTCAAAGAAATGTAATTTGATGGAATTATTCATTAAGATTTAATATATACAAAACATATCTAAACTGGGAATGATTACAACTAATATGCCAGCCATTTGCGAAGTTGTAGACCCCTGCATTACAATAAATGAAGCATTGAATGCGTGTCAGTTTATATGAAAATTAAATTATTTATGAAAGTAATGTTAATGAAATCTGACACGCATTCACTATTTCAAGCGATCATAGATTTAAACTTTGAACATTGAGACAATTATTAGCATGCAATAATTAAATAATAAATATAGATAAAATGTAGATTTTAGAAATACGCACCCAAGAAAGATAGAATGAGGTAAGCTAGATTTTTAGAGAAATTTACACATTAGGTTAATTATTCAATTTTAGTTATACAAATGTTAGTTTTTACATTTTATAATTTAGATAAGTATTATGAAGAAGAGCTATAGCATATTATTAGAGTACTCTAGAGTTTGAACACAGACAGGTACCTGTTTTATAAGAAGTTTTCTGATTCCATTAGTTTAGCAGCAAAAAGTTCACGAGTGGCAATTCTTTCTTGTATTTAGATATTTCATTTATTTTAACAGCAGCAGCAGCTTTTTCATTTATTTCAGGCAGCAGATCTTCATGGTGAATTTATGATGGGCAATGGAAAGTTCGGCATCCGATAGGCCATCTCCCGATGGAGAATAATCTAGGTGCTTTACTCGGTCATACCTTGGCAGGAACAAATTATTTTTATATTTTGGAGACTCTCAGTGATCGAGAGCAAAGCTAAAGTTTTAGTGAATGTCTCCAGCAAGTCTAAGATGGCCTCTTTTTTTATCTTGATCTTTCACATTTTTGTTAAGGTATTTTTAGGTTCTACTTAATCTGCCCTGAGGATAATCAATGCATTTTGTTGGTTTTAATTAAAGAAAGCTGCCGTTCTATTGTTTACATTTTACATTTACTAATTACATTTTGGGGAATTTTTCTTTAATTAATCTATTATCTATCACTGACCGATGCTTTTAAATTTCAAAGACAAAAAGGAAACATAAGATTATTTTAACTTTTAATTAAATATTACATCAGATTTTTTTAGAATTATTATTAAACGAAATTTAAACAAAGCAATAAATACGAACTTTATAATCCAAAATAAATGATTAAAATTATACAAAATCATATAACTAAAAGAAATCTAAATTATATTATTTTATCCCTATTTATTGCCTTTAATTTGAGATCGAAATGTGTGCATGTTTATGCTGAATTCTACATATATTCATACATTTTTAATATTGCTACACACACAATTCGATACCAAAAAGTTTAAATTTGGGCGGGATAGACCGGTCAGTGAGAGACGACAGAAAAAGGTGAAACTTAAGATTCGAATACAAATCTTACTGTTTCAATATATATATAAAAGTATATAACGTACGTATGAACAGTTTGGTGCTCATATTAATAAATGTGTGTATGTATATATCAAAATAATAGAATTATATACGTTTAAAATTAACATTATTGTATTTCATATTACTGGAAAAATCTATTACAGATTGAAAGTTATAAGATAACTTATTAAAGCATAGTCCAATAAAGCAGGGGGGGGGGGATTGTTCATTTCCTTCATTAAATTAAGTAATGGGGCGAAGGAATCTATATTTTTATCTTACTTGTTATTCTAATGAATTTCTGTCATTAACCGATTCTTCTCATTTTATAAAAGTTATTTCAGTTTACAATGCCATGTTTTTTCATAGGTATTTCTTAGTATAAATGTGTTAATAATGGTCACAACCCAGGGTTGTGAAAAACTACTTAATTATGAAAAATGTCAGGAAACATTGGTTTTATTTATAGCAAAGTTCCTGTAAAATGTTTATAATAGTACAATCCATGTGTTTTCCAAAAGTTCAATAGAGAAGTGTCAAGTCCAAATTTAGTCTAAAATGTCAATACTAGACACGTTGTAAAAGTTAAATCTAATTTCCTTATTACGTTTATAAGCTTCAAGTCTAGTGGTTTTAAAAGTTCAACAGTAAGTTTCCAAAGCTAATATCATTGTGTCTAATATTGTTTGACTAAACCTACTTTATTCTATCATAATAACATGTACTACTAGTTAAAAAGGTAAAATTCTTCACTTAAAACTATGGTTTAATGAGGAAGTAGTTGATTAAATATTTAAGTTTTTCCCCCAACTTTTCATGCCTATTTTCAGTTTAAAATAATAAATCTGAACCACAATTTATAAAAAAATGATTGTAATTACTTTAGCCATTTTTTGTATAAGTAGGTATTTTAATAATTAAAATTATTGTAATGTAATTATAAATAATGTCTGCTGGATAGAGTTGTTGTAGAGTAGTTGGACATGTGACGGAGTAATTAGAAACTTCTTGATAATCTGTCAATAAATAAGAAAAGTTAGGTAGATATTAAATAACTTTTTTTTTATTCATAGTGAATTAGCTTTTTAAATTTTGTTTTAACTTATTTATTTTAAATGAATTTTATTTTAGGTAACAAACTTTATTAAGAGAATAAATTTTATGTACATATTTACATGAGGTTTTAAATTACTTTATATGCTTTACAAAAAAAAACAATAAAGGGTAACTAATAATTAATCATAAACTGTTTTTGGGCAGCCTTAGCTTGGTCTGATAGCATTTCTATTTAGGATCTTCCAGTGAGAAATATAAGTGACACCCTGTTTTTATTCGAAAACTATGAGCATGTAGGTCTGGGTTGTTTAGGACCATATTTAAGGTATTGTATGGGTTAGTCCTCCCCAAATTCTTGTCATTTGTTTGTTTGGTAAGAATCTTAAACACTGGGAAAATATGTTCAACCATTTGTCTAGCTTGTTTATCCAGTTGTACTTCTTGTTGTCAAAAACAAAGTTACATCTAGCTTGCCAAATAGAAATTCATTATGTGGGTGTATATCATCTGTTTTAGGTTAATAACTGGCACTTTAAAAACTGTGCTACCTAATTGAAAGCTTTACACTCTTCCACAAGGTGCAAGAAGGTTTCATTGTTTTTTACAAAGGGTGAATTGTGGATCAAGATACATTTACCAATTTGTTAAGTAATAGTGATGTGGTAGGGAAGAGGCCACTTAGTCGGCCATTTTCATGTATGTTTGAGGTGCATAGATAGTTAGGAAACTTCTTAAAACATTCTTAATAGATATATTTAGCCACTGATTGTCCAGTCTATCTTTATTTTGAAATAGATTCTTATATTTTATGTTTTCAATGTTCAAGATGTTTAATTCGTCCTGTTTATCTTTATAATTATGCTGCACTTGAGCCAAAAAGAAGTCTTTTTCTTTATTTTTTCTGTTTATTAGTTTTAAGGTTGCATTCATAAGGTTAAAAGACTCACTCTTAACTATGCTTGTGAAGGTATTTGTCTTAATAAGTACTGCATATTCACGATGTCTAACATGTTGAGGCCACCTTTGTTTATTGGCATGGTAGCTATGGTTATCACTCTAGATTCTTTATTCCACATGTGTTTTTAGCAGTTTTATATATTTTGCTTATTGTCTTATTAAATGTCTTATCCATGTGTAACATAGTACTCTAGTATTCCTATTACTATTGCATTGAAGAATCTGTTTTGTGTTACTTCATATAGTTTTATTGGAAATAGATTTTTTTTTAAAATTAATTTGTTTAAGTATTTGTTGATACTTGTTTTAGATAAATACAATGGGATTCCTAGGAACATAGCTGGAAAAGCTTGGAAATCACAGGACTTCCTCCCCGTAGCCTAGTTGACAAGCAGCTGATTTCATTGGTGTTATAATTGAACCGGTTTCACTCTGAAATTTCCGAATATTTGCATTATTATTTGCACATTACCAATGCCATGGAAAACATTTATGATATCATCAATGAAAATCAATACATGCACCCCAATTCCCAACTGAGGTAGATGAATTCTCTGCACTCTATTTCTGATATCTTTGATCATTGGATCGATGAAATTAACATACAAGCACAGCCACTGGTGACCCCTGAGGTATACCTATGTTGGGGATGGAGTCAGAATTTTTCATATAGTTTTTGATTGCTCTAATTGCCTTTCCAAGATAGTTTTTTTTAATAACTTATGTATTTATGATCTTGTATTAGGTCATCTAGAGCATTAAAGAGGTACATCCAATTGACCAGATCAAAAGATGATTTGAAATCTAGATTTTATTGCACAATATTGTGATAACTTCATTTCTTTTGTGTACTTTATCATTTTTATATTTGCATTTCTGCATGATGGTCCATATTTTTTTCAAAGTGTGGTGAGCTTTAGATATCTTAGGAGATACTATTACATGTAGTTTTCGTAGTAAAATTCTTGTGAATAGTTTATAATCTAAATCTTCAATTGACATGTATCTTGGGTCTTTGATTCTTGGTGTTGGTATATGTCTGTCTTTTAATAGACCAAATATTATACTTTTATTGCAATATGGCCGTTCAATCTGCTCGCAACACATCTGCTTGTAATATTTCCACAAACCTGTTTTATAGCATAGCACAAAGCTTTATAAATCCTTGCTGGTATTTTATCATTTGCTAATGTTATATTCATTTGTAATTTATATATTTCTATTTTTTATTTTTTCCTTTGTAATATACTGCTTCAGTTACTCTATTTTTGTGTTATTATAATCTTTTATGTCATTCATTCATTCACCAAATTTCTTTTTAATTGTTTCCAGCAATTTTTTGTCAACCATTATTCCAGAACGATATTTCCAAACTCTGTTTTTATTATTCACTTAGTGTGTGGTATGTATATTGTTGTGTACTCAACCATAGGTCTGGACAGCTTACCAAGATTTGGAGTCAGCTGACTCAGCTTAATTACCTGGACTACTTCGTCCATGAAATAGTATGTCTTGCTGTATTTTTGTTGCAAGCCATTAATTAGTTGTGGGTTTGTTTATGTTGTTGAAAGCACTTGTAACAATCTTTCAATTTCACATATTTGGGTCTTCATATGAAATATTGATAAGTTATCCTTAGATCCCTTTTTACACTCATCAGATAGCTCATGTTTTATTTTAAATTATATATAAATCCACATTATGGTCAAATATTAACATTGAAATTTGATTATTTAAAGTATTTATTTTCAGTTCTATTGAAAACTATTCTCTTCAAACAAACCTGCAGAAATATATTTCCATGAGATTGGTGTTTGCTTGATAGTTCTCTAATATCATATAAACATCAGCATGATCTGACATCTCCTTGAGTAAGTCTTTCCTTTTATTAGGATTGAATCAATTTACCTTGTATTTTTTCAGAAACATGATGGGCTTTCACTAGATCTAAAATTAAACTTAAAAATTAACAAAAAAATGTTCCAAGACATCTATATGTATAGATAAACATACACATTGTAACCAAAAGCTGGCTATTATAAGTTCTTGATAATTTGATGAAATTTTAATTACATGGATAAAGGTATCCTTTAAAGAAGATTAGTTTCAGGAATCTCTGATATTAGTTTTCAGTCACATATCAATGTAGTTATCAGACAATGTAAAAGTTTAGTCAGTTATCATTGAAGAAATACCTGAGAATATCTATCCTGACATGGTTTATAAAGACTTTGGAAAAAATATGGCATATAAATATTTCCCATTGTGGGATTTTCATGTATGTTTGTAGATAATGTGGATGTTTAATTTAAAGCCACCATTTTAATGGATTATAGAATCAAATGAAGGAAAATATCATCTGGTCCAAATGAAAATATTATTGTAATTATATATTATATGCTGATTATGATATCAGTTTTTATATTCATGAGTACCTTTCAACATATTAAAAATTCCCATTAGTTAAAGAAATCTCAGTATTTCTGGATCTCAAAATTCCTTTGTAAGCTTTAGTTAATAAAACTGTTTGATGGCTTTCATTGTCTAGAAGTTCCTTCAGACCTATGAAATAAAATTACACTACATTATATTTAAATTAATATAAGATAAACTTATCATAATTATAAATATATGCATATGCATTATTATTTATGCATTTAGCTCATAGATTATATATAATGTAACCCTATGCTTTTGCACATTGTTTGATTAAATATCTTAACTCGAAGTTTCTGCTTTTCTATTTAAAACAATGAAAATAATAAATAAAGCATGCCATAAGATAATAATGTCATCTTCTATAAATTAGGCTATTTAACTCACATGCATGGAAATTTAACTTTATTTAGTTCATAATTAATATAAATTAGATGATATTTAGTAAATCAAATAGCTATTGAAAAGATATAAGGTTATAATCAAAGATGTATCCTCTAGGTTCATAATTAATATTTAATTTATATAGGCTTTATGGGAAAGAAAGCAAAGTCCCAACAATCAAACTGCATTAACAATAAATCTGGTGACTGGATTGGGAATGAGTTATCTGTAGACCAGGTAAACTAGTTAACCCCTGTCAACTTGTAGCAGATTATTGAAACCATTAATTTGGATGCACCACATAAGTGCTAATCCATCGGAATGCATAATCAGATAAATCTAAACAATATTGCTAAGATTTTAAAACATGCTGATCATCATCATTGCTCTGGCCACTTAGTGTCATTAATGCACTGTCCCAAAGATAAGATTTATTTCTAAGACTAAGCTAAAATAAAATGTAGTCTATGGGCTTTCAATAATATATTACATGCTAACCAGGATGATGATGATTTATCAACTCTGGATGCCACTTGAGTGCAATACATGATTTCTCCAACTCGTGTTAGTTTTTGTATTCTTCTACTCAGACTCCCCCAACTTAATGCTGGACACTTCTCTTCTAAAGCTAAGAATGATTGACTTTTTTAAAAGAAATTGACAGCAATTGAAAAAGCACAAGCTTAAATCCACCATTAGGAAGCACAGACATTTTTCTTTTCTCAACTCTCTGTCTTCTCCTTTCTTTTGTATATATCTTTCCATATGCTGTATCTCTCTATTATATTTCCATGTTCACCATAATTTTTCAACTTGATTTATTCTTATGACTTTCTATAACTATGGCTTGCTATATCTTTGGCTTGGAAAAAGACTATTATCTTTTTTTTTATATCTCACCTGATCAACGCTTATATATCCTCTTCATTATATGGTGCATTTTATGATCCCTATGGATTATTGGTTTACATTTTTAACTAGTTGCAACTGACATTCCTTACTAAGTGCTCATGTATTTAGACAATACACATAGCTGAACTTATTTTTCCTATCTTTTTTCCATTATTCAATTTAATCAAGAACAAAATAAAACGGTACTTGTGTATAATTCAACCGATGACATATTACCCTGAAGGCATATCACTCTAATCTTGCGATTTTTAAGATAACATCTCCAAGTGATCTGCGGACACATGTAATCGCTAAAATGTGTCTGCAGATCACGTGAACATGCTACGTTGAAAATCGCAAGATTAGAGTGATATGCCTTCAGGGTAATACGTCATCGGTTCAATTATCCAGGTCACATGCTAAAAAATATTCAAAAATTAAAAATATCTGATGCAGATCAGGCAAATACTAAAAAAAAAATGGACATGCATGCGTCAAAATATTATTGTCAATTTTAAAATACAGCAGCGTGTAGCACTGGAATTGGCGGCGGGGCCTCCGGATGTTTTTGTCGGGCCACAGGCCCGGCGTACACGTATATCAGACATTGTATTACTCTCATAGGTGTATGCTATAATTCAGAAATTAAAAATAAAATTAAAACGTAATTCAATGTAAGTTTGAGAATTGTAGAAATATTAACAAATATTTTTTGTAAATAAGTTTGAGAATTGTAGAAATATTAACAAAAACTTTTTGTAAATTTTAAATAAACACCTAAATAAAAAAGTCATGATCTAATGCAAATCTGGTATTAATGGCGCCGCACTTTTACATGCATTTGGTAATTTTAAAAATGTACTGCATATTGCAAAATTGATTTAAAAAATTATTTCAAATTATTTACACATTAAAAATGTAATGTAGAAATATTAACAAAAAGTTTTTGTAAATTTAAAATAAACAAATAAAATAAAACACTTTACCCAAATTAATGCGAATTTGGCATTAATGACGTCCTTGTTATCACATGCATTTGGTAATGTATATTCCAAATTTGTTTTAAAAATTATTGAAAATTATTTACACATTAAACATAATTCAATATAAGTTTGAGAATTGTAGAAATGTTAACAAATATTTTTTGTGTAAATAAGTTTGAGAATTGTAGAAATATTAACAAAAACTTTTTGTAAATTTTAAATAAACACCTAAATAAAAAAGACGCGATCTAATGCAAATCTGGTATTAATGGCGTCCGAAAACGCCGCACTTTTACATGCATTTGGTAATTTTTAAAACGTACTGCATATTGCAAAATTGATTTAAAAAATTATTTCAAATTATTTACACATTAAAAACGTAATGTAGAAATATTAACAAAAAGTTTTTGTAAATTCAAACACTTTACCCGAATTAATGCGAATCTGGCATTAATGGCGTTCCTTGTTACACATGCATTTGATAATATATATTCCAAATTTGTTTTAAAAAATTATTGAAAATTATTTACACATTAAATGTAAGTTTCAGAATTGTAGAAATATTAACTAAAAATTTTTGTAAATTTAAAATAAACAGATAAATAAAAAACACTTTACCGGAGAATAAATTATTTACACATTAAACATAATTCAATGTAAGTTTCAGAATTGTAGAAATATTAACTAAAAATTTTTGTAAATTTAAAATAAACAGATAAATAAAAAACACTTTACCGGAGAATAAATTATTTACACATTAAACATAATTCAATGTAAGTTTCAGAATTGTAGAAATATTAACAAAAAATTTTTGTAAATTTAAGATAAACAGATAAATAAAACACTTTACCCGAATTAACAGCTCAAAAAAGTAACTGTGATGCCGTGGATAGCAAAATCACAATAGACAGAAAAATCAAAAAATTTCCCAAAACTCTCTACGAATTTTAAATCTCGCGGGTGAAAAAAAAATTGACTCTCTGATGGATTAATCATGCCAGTCACTTGGTTCCCATGACAACATTGTCATGCAAAAAACGTCGATGTCTACTGGAAGGGAATTCGGTAAGTCAAAAACATCATCGGTTGAATTATACACAAGTACCAATAAAACATTTTGTCTTAACAAAGACTTTTATCTTTGGAATCTATTTAGGATTTCTCAAACCATTAATACGTTTAAATTCCATTCCCATATGGTTTTAAGTACCATCTCGTAAGTGTCATGCTGGATGACCACTAATGCATATCTACATTTTTCTCTCTAACACATAATACAATAAAAAAAGTCATTGACTTGCCTGCAGTAATTAAAACCAAATTTTACCAATATATAAAAATTAAAATGTATACATGCTGGAAAACTCAGAATTATTTTTAAATTAAAAAAAAAAAAACTATTCAACAGACACAAGAAAAATAAAACTTTGACAATATAAATGAAAAAACACATGTTCACCTGTTAGATAACTTAAAACAACTTTTCAGTTTCCTGGAGTAAAGTTATATACCCCCAACCATATTTACATGTTTCAAACACAATAATTTCTGACAAACAAAATTCTAAAAAACAAAAATATACATTAATGTACATTTATATAATGCATACTATCATCAATTATATTTTTTAAGCTAAGAAGAACTCTAATTTATCATATTAATTAAGAGTTATAGTCTAGAGCAGCAGTCCCCAACCTTTTTGCACTTAAGAGCACATTCTATAATACCAGCCAGGAGGTGGACACCATTTATTTTTTCAATGTAAATTTATAGTACAAAAAATATTTATTTCAAAAATAATATTTTAACATTTGATTACAATATAATACAATAATTTATAAGAAATTTTAAAAATTAAATTTATTTCTATCAGATAAATAATTTTTCATCATGTTCGGATAGCAGTGGGCCCATGTAAAATGGTCTGCAGGTGCCATACTGCCTGCAGGCAAAGGGATGGGGACCCCTGGTCTAGAGCCACAAATTGAATTAATAAAAGCAGAAATCCCTGATATAACTTTTTAAGGAATCACAGATTATACTGATAGGAAATATGTTTCTAAAATATGTGAAAAAATAAGACTACTGTACATTCGATATGGAAATATTTAGTCAAATTTTGCAAAGAATCCAACAGATAGAAAATGAATAAGAATCAGTAAAATACCCTTTAAATAAATAAAAATAAACAATGGAACAGAAAAGGATGGATGAAATGAATGAAATCTGGCAAAATAAAATAGATGAGGTGCAACACTGAAAAAAAAAGTGAATAAAAACTTGCAAGAGAAAATTGATGAAAACCAAAGACTAGTGATGGAATGTTTTCATTGATGTATTGTTTAAGAAAGTTTTGTAAACTGTATTTTATTCAATAATTTTAAAAATGTTACATCATCATCAGTAATAGCACAGCAGCAGCAGCAGCAGTAGTAGTAGTAGTAGTAGTAGTAGCAGTAGCCACAGCATCAACAGCAGGAGCAGCAGTAGCAGTAGCTGTAGCAGCAGCAAGAGTAGTAGTAGTAGTAGTAGTAATAGTAATAGTAGCAGCAGTAGCAGTAAGAACAGCAGGAGTCACAGCAGCAGTAGCAATAGTATTAGCAATAGTAGTAGCAGCAGCAGTAGCAGAAGCAGTGGGAGCAGCAGTAGCAGTAGTAATAGTAGTAACAGTAGCAGTAGCAGCAGTAGCAGTAGTAGTAGTAGTAGTAGTCGTACTGGTGGTGGTATTGGTAGTAGTAGTATGCTTTTGTTATTTATAAAAGTTTATTTTATTAAACTATAATTTAAAAGATAGTAAAATTATTTTATAATTGTACAAAGCATTCCTTTTAATAAAATCAATTCTGTTGTTCTTAAAAACTAGACTGTGAAAAACTGATAGATATCATTGTTTTTATTAAATGCAGAATGATTTGCTGTTTTTTTGTAATACTGATTTATAACATTACCTATTGGATTGTTGTTCTTTTAAAAAGGTAATAAGGTTCAATTACTACAAAATGAATGTCTAAATACATATATTTTGACCCCATAATGTAGTGTAAGCTCAAATGGATGATCTATTTTGGATATCTTCAGTCCTGCTGCAAAAATTGATATTTGCTTCAACAACTTTCAAGTCTGTCTTCTATCTATATCCAAAAGGTGTGCCATAATGAAAAGATTAACAGACAGGAACTTTAAATATACAGAATAAAAATAGGACTTTGCTTGTAAATAAATTAGAGAAACTAAAAAAAATGTTTAATTACAAATTCACTTGGCTCTCTTTTTAAGTGGTACATAGGTTCCACATAAAGAATTGCACAAAAATACACTTAACTTACCTTGAAAAATGTAGAATCCATTCCATAATTTTCAAAAATCACATAAAACCATAACAACAAGGTCAAATTACTTTTAAAATCGCATAAAAAATAAGGAAATAAATTATGACTAATAAAAAAATTTCAAACATTTGAAAAAAATTGATACAAGTCAATTTTTTTTACTTTCTTTTATTAACTATTTAATTTTATTCAAAACAATATGTTTTTATGTGTAATTTATTTTACATATTTCATATATATTTTAATCATTATTGTTATTTGAGAATTTGCAGGTTTGTTTGTGAACTAATACGAAATTCATCACAAGAAGAAGTACAAATAGCACCAACTTCAGTCTCATGCTGTGTTAATGGTTTTCTGTCATCACTGTAATCAATGAATAAAATTCAAGATAATGATTTTACTAAATGTTTATCAAGCTCATAATATCCAGACATACAATTATTTGGCTCTCATTAGAATTCAAGAGCTCGTTCAGAATTTGTGTTCCTAACACGAAAATTATTTTTGAATTGATTAGAAAGTTGAAGACTTTCTCGAATCATATTTGCTGTCAAATGAACAGGTTTCACTTCTGTTTTATTATCTGTTTCTAAATCTTCTATGGTATTAAATGTATTGCCAAACTAATTTTCAACAGGCATTTAGCATATGTAAAATTTAATGCACTGTATCATTTTTGGTTTGATTTAACATTCACAGTTTAATTTAGGCCATCGTTTCTGCACTAGAATGTGTAAATTAATCAAGCTGTGCAAAAGAAAATATATTCAGAAAATTTATTAGTCTGGGTATCACAAGAACATGGCTATATTTCCTGATTCACTGGCCTGCTATTACTTAGTATTACAATTGGAATTGCAGATGAAGTTAGTTTTATTTAGTTTCAGGTGTTATTTGTTAAATGTATGCAGTAAATAAAAAATATTTAGTTTCAGGTAAATCTCTCAATAAACCTTTTCATCTATATAACAATATATATATATATATGAAATTTATAATTTCATTATTTTTGAGTTATTTTAAATTTAATCGTTGTGGATGAAATTTATATTTAATTTGATTAAATTTGGTTAGGATTAAATAAAATGTATCTGGGTTTCTATACTGCATACATATTTATATTCTCTTAAATATACTCCACGTATGTGCTATAGGTGATCTATACTCCCCTCGTAACCACTCCCATCTATCCTTTTTCTGTATTCGCTATATATACAGAGAAATCATTTACAACATTTTAGGCATATATAGTTAGAGAGATAAACAGTAATTATTAAAATAGATGACCAAATGCTACATGTACAGCAAGAGGGTTACAAGACATATAAAAATATTCTGATAAATGAATTAAAAAATTTTAAACACTTATATAGAAAAATAAAAAATATGTTTAAATGAATGAGGTGATAGAAGAAAAAATAAATGTTAGATAAATTATTATGGATAAGATATTGGACAAAAAGTTACTTAAAAGTAATGACATTAGATGGTTTCACTAAAAAAAGCAAGATAGATATATTGATGATTAAATAAAAAGATAAACAATATGAATACAAATAAACAAATAAATGTACTTAGGCAAAATTGTTAAATAAACAGATGGCAAATTCGAAACTCTATTTAAAATAAATTAGGAGATTAATAGAACTTAAGACAAATAGATGGATAAATATATACATATATGGATACATAGAAATATAGATGGATACATTGATAGAAAAACAATATATATATACACATAGAAATATAGATGGATACATTGATAGAAAAACAATATATATATATTGTACCAACCTTGAATTGGCACATGTATATAAAATAATTTTGTCTAAAAAAAATTATTAAAATAAAAATCTTTCGTAAAAGAAAAACGTAAAATTAAAAGTTGAAGAGTTTATTACAGTTTGTTTTCGAAAAATGTAAGAGTCAAATAGTATTCTATCATTAGTTTTTGAAATAAAAGTTACAATTAATTAATTAAAAGGGGGGAGGGGGAGTATTGGTTAGAAAAGTCAAACTAAAAGTTTTGAGTTTAAAGAGTTTTCATATGATTATTATTAGTTGAAATATAATTCAAAAGTCTAAAAAAATATAAATCTCTTTATTTAAATTAAAGAAAAAAAAAGTAATCTTAAAACTAGTTTTGATTTTAGAATAGTAAAATATATATGTGTGATTGTCAATAATAGAATAAATGTATGCGTAATAAATGTTATTATAAATAAATGAAAGTTAAAGATTTAAAAAACACTGTGATGGCTATTAAGTTAAACAAATATAAAACAACACATTTGCATGGCTACTACTAATTAAACGATCTTCAAAAACATAAGATTATCAAAGGAATTTTGACAACAGATATTGCCAGAGGATATTAAAATGACAACACATCATAGGTATATATAGCCAATTTTTTTACCGGACATTCAGTCGAGTTGTTTCAGTTCAGATAACAGTTCAGTTTATTATGTATCCAGAAACAAAAATGCAGTGCTGAGCAGCTTTTGGGAACATAAGATCTTACTTCAGCCCTTAGTCCAGTGTAACTGTGAAACCTGCCCGTGAAAATAATGTCTGCATAACAGCTTGAAGAATCTCTGTCAATATCTAATTGTCTCCAATAATAATAATCATGAATAATAATGAAACTCCTCAAGAAAACGTCCCAGCCAGATGGAAATATTTGTAATGGAAGCAGCAACCAAGAAGAAAACAAAGTTCCAAATCTACATTCAAAATCCTGGGTAAAACATTTTCTGATATTCATTTTTAAAAGTAGCCATTGCATTCATAAAACTAAGAGCCAAATTATATGAACTCTATAGCACATAAAAATGAACTATTAATTTGTGTGCTTTAAATATATGTGTTTAAATTTCAAAATACTATTTAATGCTTTATTATTATATATGTGAGTGTATTAGTTAATAGGTGTATGATCATTATATCAGTGTTATTAATTAAATTAGATAAATACCAGTGTTCTGTTAATAAAATTTATAAAATATTTAAAATTAGTTTACTAATGTTAATTAAAATAAATTGTCTTAAACTTTATTTGTTAACCAATTCTTTTTACCAATTCTTTTACCAATCTTTCATCAATTGTTTTCAGCACTAATTTTGTATAATGTGTTATTAATTACAAGTAGCTGAGCTAGTCTATCGGTGTAACTTAGGCATTGAGTTAGTGGCAATTGTTCAAAGTGTGTTGTTTATTCTTCTGAATAAATAGCTGGTGCCCATGTTTACACAAAACAAAAAAGTGCTTTGAACTTGGTGTTGAACTCAACAGTTGAGAAGAAGTTATCTCCTGGAAATGTAACGCTAGTTATATATTTTATAGCTATCATTTGGACATACATATTCTCCGAGTATGTTCTTCTCTGCCTAAGAGACCAGTGTTTTGAACTACCCATATTCGAACCTGTTATAATATATAAAATATTACCCCAAATCCAAAATTCAACCAGACCAGCAAAAATAATATTAAAACACAACCTACAGTTTAACTGCTGCAAGCAGACTTCTCAAGTGTAAAGAACTACAAAAACTACACAACATATATAATATTAAGCATTACTCACAAAACCTTTCACTTCCCATCCACCCTTAATATTAAAAAAACTCTTAAATAAGTTAATTGCTTAAGAATTATAAATTTTCAATAATAAAGATTCTTTAATTCTTCTTTTGATATGAAGGGTGGATGGGAAGTGAATGGATTTGTGGGTAATGTTTAATATTATATATATATTATTATATATATATATATATATATATATATATATATATATATATATATATATATATTGTGTAGTTTTTGTAGTTCTTTACACTTGAGAAGTCCACTTATAGCAGTGAAATATTTAGTTGTGTTTTAATATTAGTTTTTGCTGCTCTGGTTGAACTTTGGATTTGGGGTAATTTTAATTATATATTGACTAGTTTAGCTTTATGCTTGTAATGTTTATATATTGTACCTAACTGAAGTGTCACTTAGTTCCAATAGGTAATCAAGGTTATCTTAGCGTAACCTTTTGTTTAAAATTTTGGATAAAAAAATAATGATGATAAAACTGAAAATTAAACTAGTTAATTGTTAAAATAGGATAATCTAAATATTATAATAATGTCACTTGGTTTGATAAGGGATATTAGGTAATAATTTAACATAAGCAAATGTTAAAAAATAATTGTGAATTGATAAATAGTATTAAATGTATTCTAAAATAACTACTGTATAATCCATTGTAATGTCTAAAAAATAATAATAAGATATTATTATTAAGTCGGAATAACTAAGTAATAAAATTAAAAAAAATGATATGTAAGTTTTTATTAAAAAAAATAAAAAAAATTGTTATTAGTTTTGTAGTTTAACATTATCGTTATAAAAGTTAGTTAGATTAAATAATCGTTAACATTTTGTTGTTGTAATTCTAAAAATAATTTTAAACAATTAAAGTAAGGCCAGAAGTATGTGAGAATATGTGCATGCATAGACATGGAAACATAAGAATAAAACAATAATTTAGCTCCCAAATTGTTTAAAATAAGTAAATAAAGCAAATGTGTGGATAAAATTATTTTTAATGTAATATTTAAGGGTTTAATAAAGGGATAACTTTAAATTTTATATTTCTTACTATTGTGTTATATAAAATATCAGTAAAAAAACAATTGTTGCATAATATTTGTAATATTAAAATTTTGACTTTGCAGCTGAAGGTCACGTGGTATGGGAAAATTATATTGATTACATCAGTAGATTGATTCCACAGCTGGTTTGTCAGAATATTAAAATTTAATAAAAAATAATTTTATTGGTTTTTAAATGAATTGTAGGTGGATGAAAAATTGTGAGATAAAATGGAGATTGAGGGGTCATTCAGGGGCTGATCTTGTTTCGATTCAACTGGTGCTAGATCTTAAGGGTTTTATTAATAAAAGTAATTTTTTTAAAGAACTTGATATTTCTAAAAAAAAAAATACAAGTATGTTTAAAATATTTAAAATCATCCTGTAATGTTGGAGGGCTAAGAAGAAAAGGTAATCCATTTTCCTGACAATTTGAATTTCAGTCAAGGCATAGAAATTATAGTTTAAAAATGTCTAGAATAAATAAAGCGTCTCACATATTAAATGACTTTAACTTACTTATTTTTCTTTACTTGGAAGTAAGGTTAAGGAACAAACTATTTATCATTTCCATAGATAAGTGTTTGGCTGTATTAAACTATTTTGAAAGTAAAATGCTAATTATTTTTCCTGTTAGATTAAAAGTATATGTAAAAAAAAAAGAATTTTTTTTTTAAAGTTTAAAAAGAACATTATAAAGAAGCTGCTACATTCGATTACAGTGAAACTATAAAGAATGATTTTTTTTTTAAAAAGGAAAAAGTTATTACTTATATCTTGACATATATGAAAATGATTTGTTTAGCTAAATGGAAACAGATAATATATACATTTTAAAGGATAATTCTTATTTACACAGTAAGAAAGGATACGTATTTGGAAATAAAACTTTAAAGCAATTTGTAAAGATTAATAATGAATTTATAGTTATTGGGTACATTATAAATAGTCATACTTGCCAGTATTTAAAAATAACTTTATGGCATTAATTATAATATATAAATAGAGAAATGTCTTGAACAGTAAAAAAAAATTTTCTATTCTCATATTTAAAAGTAAGCAAAGGAAATTAATTTTTAAAAAATATGTCTTGGAATATTATTAGGAAAAGTACTTAAGAAAAACTATATTTCAAAAGAAGCATTTTCCTAAAAGAGGATAAAGAAATTCAGATAGAAAGATATTCTTATTATTATTATATGCAATTTTGAACTCGGGATCCTATAAATAAATTAAAGTGTGTTCAGCTGAAGAATTTATTTTGTTTCATGCCGGCTTAATCTTATTATTTAATATTTTTTTTTAAAAATGGTTTAAAAAAATATTATTAATGAACTATTGAACATTTTCATTTGGAAATGATTGCCATGTATATAAATGTATTAATTGAAGCTTCGAATTCAGATAGATATCTTAACCTGGATAAATTGTCTACACATTATGAAATGGAAAAATCATCACGGAGCCGAAATATGAACTTGAATTAATGTATTATTTTTTTTTATGGTCTGCTTTATTGGTTTAAAAAAAAAAGAATGAAACCATAAAAATATTTATGCTATTATTTTTTTTGTAACACTTTTGCATAAATATACAGGTAAACTAAGGTTATAATTTTAAAAACGAAATAGGTTTATTTAATGAGCAAATGTTTTTTGCCATTCTTAAGTAGATTTAGTTTATTTATCAAGTATTACACTTGCTAGTTTCTATTTAATAATTTTATTACAGAGATTTAAATATCACAGTCTTGTTTTCATATAAATGGGATGTTTTACTCAATTTTTATTTTAAATTTACTAAAGAAGTTTATCAGAGAATATCCATTCATTTGTTTTATGAATGTTATATTAATAATAATTACAAATATTTTATATTCATCGAGAAGTAAATATTCTTGCATTTAATTTACAATTTTAAAAGTCCACTAGTTACTATATTTTTAGCATTTAATATTTTGTTATGTGTGCATTGTGCCTTACCTAGAATTTTATATGCATTTAAGTTTAAAGTATTTTCTACAGTAGTCATTTGACACATAGTTTGCTTTGTTGGTTCGAACATTGGATATACATTTTGTATTTTTATAAATTTCTTAGAAATAACTTAGTTAGTTTAAGTGAAGTATATATCTTGCTATTAGTTAATATTTGGTAGCCTCATAGAGTTAGGCTTAGTTAATAATTTTTAAATATGCTTATGGAGTAGATAAAATCCTCCATCCTTATTGTATTATATTTCCATGATTTGATAGTGCTTATTCCCAAAAGAGGGTTATTGTATTGTATTTTTCAGTGATGACGATCACATTTATAAGCATTGGAAATCCCATGAGAGGATTGTGCTTTTCTGGTGCATCTTTCCTGTTCCCAGATACACTGTAGATGAATTCCAGGTATCTTCGTTTCTGCCTCAAAGTTAGGTATTTTTTTTGAAAGACACCACATTCTTTTCCAGCTCTGAGGAGCCTAGTATTTTTATATTTTTTGCCTATCATTCATGATGACTTAATGCTAATTCCACCACAGTAGGTGATGTTGCATTTGTTTTAGATTTGTGATGACAAGATATGCTTGTTTGAGGAAATGTATTTCTTCAGGTAGTTGTAGCTAATTTAAGGCTCATAGGTATATCAATGTTTGAATTGTGTTGCTATGATAGTTTTATCACGCACAAGCTAACCAACAATAAGTTATATTTATTTTAAAGTATGTTAAATATGCATATGGTATAAGTGGCAATTCACACATACTAATTTAATATTTTCATCCAGAATTTCGCCGCTGGATTTGTAAGTGTGTTACATCATTATCTTTAAAACATTGAGGGAATAATTTTATGTGGACTAAAGTTATTTTTTTTAAAAAAAAGTATAACTGATTTCTGATGAACGATTGTCCCATACACTTAAGTTAGTTTAATTTTAATATTAGCTTAATCTGATTTAAACCTATCTCTAGCTGTGATATTAGTTATATCCGTGAAACTAGTGATGATATTTTTTTTAAAAAAATATTGTTGAATATGCTTATTACAACTTAGCGTTTGTTAAGTTTAGGAGTATAAAATTAAGCTTAGCGTTTCAATATAAACCTAGTTTTGTGTGTTATTCTGATTAGTAGATGATACAATAATGTTATCAATTAGTCTAATAAAGAAATATAGTAGTGTGCTTATTAAGTACATATGATAATTAAAGTTTAAACTTTTTTTTGAGAGAAAAATATAATTATTAAAAGAAAGTAACAGTGAATAACCTTTGTAGGTTATTAAGTGTATTAGTGTAAGTTAAATAAAGCTGTTAAGAGTCCAAATAATTATATTAAATCTTAGTGCGGTATTGGCATTGTTTGTATTATACTACATTTGTAAACATTTCTTCTCGTTATTAATAAATCAAATTATTATTATTTCAAAAGTTTTGTTTTGTTTGTTTTACTTTTATATGAGAATATATTATTGTCTTGGGTTCCAAGTTCACAAAATCTTAAAATGTAAAAGTTATTGAATCTTCAATTCAGAAATTTACAAGTATATTCTAAGTTAATTAAATATAGTTAATATTGTCTTGAAAATAAATAAAAAAACTATGTTAAAGTAAATGATTCTCATATTGAATCATAAATACAGATAATTGCATTATAGCAGATACATAATTAAATACTGAGTTAAAAGTTTATTTTTTTAAATTATCAGTATATCTTTCAGACTAAAGATTATGCAATATCAGATTAACAATATTAGTACTTCAGAAGAATATTTTAATTAATATTATTTTAAAAGCTGCACATTATCTTATATTCACTGCACATCATCTATCATCATCTTAAATCTTATATATTTAAAGAATTCTAATCCATTTGCATTTGAGGTCTTTAGTGGTTGTCTGTGAGTATGGAAAGGCATTAAAAGTACCCTTGCTCTTTTCTCTGCTCAAGTAATATCTTAGATAATAGGCCATTATTAGTTAAGTTTAAATTGATTCATTAAATTTTGTGAATTAATGTTTGTTTTATTTATTATTTTAAGATTGAACATATTATAATTATTTTATGGTCAGCTAAGATGTCACTTATTTATTTATTAATCACAATAATTCTTTATTAGGCAACTTAACTTAAACTTTAATTTTACACAAGAGTGTTAGTTTTAAAATCCCTGAGGTTATTTACTCTTGTTGTTTTAGTAAATATAATTCTGTAAGATAATATTTTAAAGCAAAGCATCATAGGTCTTATTCAGAGAGTGTATAATCTATTAGTAGGACTAATATGGTAAGCATTGATTAATGATTTAGATAATCTTTTGTATGGTTTATTAAAATATTAATATGCTGTAGTAGTTATAGTTCATCAGTATTGGATGTGACCTTTATTTGATTATACATCTCTGGATCATCATCTCTTTTCTTTAAATTTATTGTAACCCCACTGAGCCGAGTCGTTTAGAGTCTCTCATGTATATTTTATTTCATTTCAATTTTATTCCATTTCTTTTCATGTCATTTCTCATTTCTTTCTATCATCTCATTTCATTTCTCTCTCCTTTATTCTATCTTTTTCTTATATTTCTCTTTCATATTTTTCTATCATCTCAGCTATTTAAAACATTCGTTAAAAGTTTCTTCTATTACCTCATTTCATTTCTCTCTCTTTTATTCCATCTTCTTCTTATATCTCTCTTTCATATCTTTCCATCATCTCATTTCTTTTCTCTCTCTGTTACATATATTATTTCTATTACTTTTCCCCATTTCTTTTCTTCCTCGATTCTTTTCTTTTCCAACATTTATCCTTACCATTATCATTATCTCCATTTCATTACTAGCATTCTCTTCTCTATCTCCATTTCATTATTAGTATTATATTTCTCTTTCTCTTCTTTCTTTCTCACACCCCTCTCTCATTTCATTATTAGCATTTTCTTCTTTTCTCTCTCTCTTTTCTCTTTCTCATATCCCCATCTCATTCTAGCGAGGTTACAATATATATATATATATATATATATAGTTTTAATGATTAATGAGTGGTATACGATAAACAGAAACATAAGTTTACCACTGACATTACTTACTTCCAAGTTCTAACAATTACCAGCTCTGCTTTTCTTACAGAGGTCAGCATAATTAATCATAGATGTATCGAAAGTTTACAATTTTTCTGAAAAAATTCAATGTAAAGTTATCGATCTTGATAACAGGGAAGACTTGCTTAAAAAGATTCCCAAACAAGTGATGAAGAAGTATAAAGCAAAACAAATCTCTTGAATACATATTTTAAAATGTTACAAAAGCTAGGTTATAACTCTGTGATATTTTTAGATGCATCCGTTAATCATGTGAAAACTGGTTGGATTTGAGCATCTAACGATGTCAATCAAGTATGCAAAACATAATAGCAGTAGCTAAGGCTGTCATTTATAATTTTTTATCCCATCCAAGAGCATTTCAAAATTTATTTATATCTTAAACACTCCGGGTTCGACAAAATATAATGAATTGTTTGATTATTAGGTTTTCAACTGAACTCAAAATAAATACTATTAAATAATCAAATTTCAGTATTAAAATTTGTCCATAACTTTATAAAATATGTATATACTTTAAAATACTGACTTTAAAATAAAATTGAAAGAGACTTCTGACTATAAATATAAAACAATATTTAATGTATCAATCTAACTGTTATTCAGTATTGGAATGTTATCAAGATGTTTCTTTTAAAACAATCACATGACCAGCTGCTCTACAGCACCTCCAACTAGTGGACATTATTTACATTATTATACTATAGTAATAAATAATAAAATGCATATATGTACATAAATATGATTACACTTATTACAATCCTTTTATTATATATATATGTAAAATAAATAAAATATCCGTTAATTAAAAACAATATTGTAATTATAATTGAAATAATATTTTTAACGGTGTACAAACAATTACAAACAATCCTTAAATCTGCAGAAGTACTTTCGGTTACTTTCTAACCTGCCTCAACTGCCATTAAATTCAAAAACCAAAAGCGGAAATAAACGTCATCAATTCAAGTTCCACGAATCTTGTATTTTAATGTTAGAAGCTTGTCGATTTATTAAATGTGCTTTATTCCTGTTTATAAAAATTGCCTCTTTAATTTTTCTTTTACTATGGTTTCTCTCTTCATGAAGAATTTTCACATTTTCAAAATTAAATTTAAATTTATATTTACATGTTTTTTCGTGATCAAAGAAAACTGAAGGAAATATTAAATCACCATTATTTTTATTTTTTACATGTTTATATAACAATTCATGTTCATTCAATCTTTTCTCAATACTGCACCTAGATTCACCTATATATGATAGCATACAATCACAAAAAATTTGATATATGACATTACTTTTTTGCTTGACAGGTAATTGACTAATTTATTAATATTGTTTGGAATGTAGAATGAAACATCAAACACATTCTTATATAAATCCTTAAAAAATTTTACTTGTGGATTTGAAATAAATGGAATAGATATCAATTTTTTTACTATTAATCTTCATTTCTTTTAAATTATAATTTTTTTTTAAAATTGACATAAAGCATTGTTTATTTGTTCCATTTTATAACCAACATCAAGCAATTCCTTGGCAAATATCTCCATATTTTTCAGTTTATCACTTTGGTAACGGCATAATTTTTCATTCCAAAACAAAAAAAGATTTAAAACTTGCCATCTTATGCATCATTGGTACTTTTGATTTACAAATTATATATCCTCTTTTTTGCAGTGGCTTAATTATTCGTTTATAATTTAATATACTGTTATCTCTTGTGATCATTAAATCTAAATGGTTAATCTTATTGTCCTGTTCTTTTTCAATAGTCCATTTCAAGCCATTCAACTTATTTAATTTCTCTATAAGCAAATTTATACTATTAGTATTTCCACAAACAAAAACATCATCCACATATCTTTTGTAAATTTTAATATCTCCAAAAATACACATATTTAAAATACTACTCTCATATGTAGATAAAACGAAATTCCAAACTTGTGCAACTACAGGCAAACCCATAGGCCAACCTTTAGTCATTTTATAATATTGACCTTCAAAAGATGCAACAATGTTATCATTAAAAAATTTTTTTAAAGAATCAATGATAAATTTTATCATATATTTACAAATATTTTTACTTTTTAATGTATGTTCAATTATTTTTATGGAATTCATTCTATCAATAGATCCATAGCATTTCTGTAACATCAAATGAAGCAATAATATCATTTTCATCAATAATTACATTTTTAATACTATTTACAAAGTCAAACGATGAAGCAATAGTATTTTCCCCAAATCCTAAAAAGTCTTGTAAAAGTTTACCAATATATTTAGAAGTCTGATATATAAAGGAACCACCAAAATCTATCATAACTCACAAAGGATTACCTTCTTTATGTAATTTTATATTTGCAAAAATATGAGGACATATAGCACAAGAAGGATATAAAATATAGTATACATTATTATTTAAAACTTTATTTTTAGCACTTTTTAAAATATTGTTAATAAACTTTATTCTTTGACCATCCATATTATAATCTTCAATCAAAAAGAAACAAAGTTTGACCATTTGCATTTTAATTTTATTAATATATTGACTTTTCATCAACAAACACATACGCAAACCTTTATCCTCCTTCAAACAAATCATATTACCAATCCTCAACTTCTGTTTAAATTCCGAAATAGCCAATTGCCATTATTTACTATAAGATATTTTTGCAAATATAAAATTACATAAAGAAAGTAATCCTTTGTGAGTTATGATAGATTTTGGTGGTTCCTTCATATATCAGACTTCTAAATATATTGGTAAACTTTTACAAGACTTTTTAGGATTTGGGGAAAATACTATTGCTTCATCGTTTGACTTTGTAAATAGTATTAAAAATTTAATAATTGATGAAAATGATGTTATTGCTTCATAGGATGTTACAAAAATGTATGGATCTATTGATAGAATGAATTCCATAAAAATAATTGAACATGCATTAAAAAGTAAAAATATTTGTAAATATATGATAAAATTTATCATTGATTCTTTAAATTGTTTTTTTTAATGATAACATTGTTGCATCTTTTGAAGGTCAATATTATAAAATGACTAAAGGTTGGCCTATGGGTTTGCCTGTAGTTGCACAAGTTTGCAATTTCGTTTTATCTACATTTGAGAGTAGAATTTTAAATATGTGTATTTTTGGAGATATTAAAATTTACAAAAGATATGTGGATGATGTTTTTGTTTGTGGAAATACTAATAGTATAAATTTGCTTATAGAGAAATTAAATAAGTTGAATGGCTTGAAATGGACTATTGAAAAAGAATAGGACAATAAGATTAACTATTTAGATTTAATGATCACAAGAGATAACAGTATATTAAATTATAAACTAATAATTAAGCCACTGCAAAAAAGAGGATATATAAATTGTAAATCAAAAGTACCAATGATGCATAAGATGGCAAGTTTTAAATCTTTTTTGTTTCGGAATAAAAAATTATGTTGTTACCAAAGTGATAAACTGAAAAATATTGAGATATTTGCCAAGGAACTGCTTGATGTTGGTTATAAAATGGAACAAATAAACAATGATTTATGTCAATTTAAAAAAAAAATTATTATAATTTAAAAGAAATGAAGATTAATAGTAAAAATGGATATCTATTCCATTTATTTCAAATCCACAGTATAATTTTTCAAGGATTTATATAAGAATGTGTTTGATGTTTCATTCTACATTCCAAACAATATTAATAAATTAGTCAATAATTCTAAGGATGTCATACCTGTCAAGTAAAAAAGTAATGTCATATATCAAATTTTTTGTGATTTTAAGCTATCATATATAGGTGAATCTAGGTGCAGTATTGAGAAAAGATTGAAGGAACATGAATTGTTATATAAACATGTAAAATATAAAAATAATGGTGATTTCATATCTCCTTCAGTTTTTTTTTGATCACGAAAATTCATGTAAATATAAATTTAAATTTAATTTTGAAAATGTGAAAATTCTTCATAAAGAGAGAAACCATAGTAAAAGAAATATTAAAGAAGCAATTTTTATAAACAGGAATAAAGCACATTTAATAAATCGACAAGCTTCTAACATTAAATATGAGATTCATGGAATTTGAATTGATGACGTTTGCTTCCGCTTTTGGTTTTTGAATTTAATGGCAGTTGAGGCAGGTTAGAAAGTAACTGAAAGTACTTCTGTGGATTTAAGGATTATTTGTAATTGTTTGTACACCGTTAAAAATATTATTTCAATTATATATATATTGTAACAGAAAATCATAAATAATAGACCATTTGTAACAGAAATAAAAATAGACGAAATTATTAATTATTAAAATATGTTATAATCTGTCATTTGAACAGTAAGAAAATTTTGTAACAGCATACAAATTAATGTAATGATGAAAAAGGTTGCTATTTTTAACTGATTATAAATATATAGATGAGTGATAAAATGATAGGTGCTATAATTCAATAACTAAACACTAAACAGGATATATGAGATGCGGAAGTGGCACATCGTCTGTAACCGAGTAAAATTAAATGAGAAATGAATTTTCTGTGTTAACTAAACTACAATTTATAATTAAATAAGGATGACACTAACATATAAATAAGAACATATGCATATCATGCTCCATTTGGGTTTCTATTTCTAATTAATTAAATATAACATTATAGCCCGTTTGCAACTATTCTAAACATTAATTCTGTCACACTAATAATGAAATAAATAAATTATCTCATTTCTCAATACTTAAAATAACAACAATGAAAATTAAAACCACTATCATCATTAAAGATTTAAAATATTTCGATATTGGGAAGACATTTGACCAATAAACTATACTAGACATTGTCATAAAATAAAATAATATTAGATATAGCAACTGATTAAAATTACCCACTGTGAGATCCCTGGAGTGCCTTATGCTTAACTCCAATAATATGTTCTTTTAACCGAGAATCCTCATTCCTCTTTCCATGTATATACGACCATTCATGGTCACACACACATGCTGGTGCTGTTTATAACAACTTATTAAAAAAATCATATAAAGTTAATATTATGAAGTTGGAAAGGGATTAAATCACTCTTTATTCAGTTTAGCTAAGTACAGGTGTTTTCCCACGAGCGCCACTAGATTGTTTTAAATCTAAATAAATATCTGTTTACTAGTGTACTGAGTTCAAACTCATTTGGTACATTTTTACTACACATGACTTAGATGACTAATGAACAAAAAAATGACATTCTTATATTTTATCCATGTCAATAAAATCATAAGATCCCCATATCACCAAAATTTATATATATATATATATATATATATATATATATATATATATATATATATATATATATATATATATATATATATATCAAAGACTCCCATAGATATTACTAGCTCATTTTACATATATTGATAAATAGATGCAAAAAAATACTCTTATTAATGGCATCCAAATAAACATAGTGAAGACCATTACTGAAGTGGATGGCCATGAAACTAGTTACTTAAGTTAATTATTTATCACAATATAGAGATGATAATGATGATGAAGTGATGATGATGATACCAGCAATAGCTTTATAATGAACTCACAACAACAAATTTATCTCTATAAACTTATAGGCATTTCTTTTTAAAATCATCCTATTTTAAACTGAGAATTAAATATAACACTCATTAGCATTTATACACATTTATTGTTACTTATTCCAAGTACTTTTATAGTTAAAACTAGGATTCAATAATACCAGTGATGATGAATGATCATTGCGAATCTCTATGCATGATATTCAACTTTCTATAAACCCTATTGGCTAAATGTCTTAATTATTTTTTTAAAATTAGATTAAATGATTATTATTTATCAAATCAATGATGATGGCGATCATAACTCTTGTATAGTATTATTTAAAACAGTGTTTTAATCAATAATACGATATCCATCTTTGATGAAGGTGAACAAAACTCATGGGCATAACATAATTCTAGCTTTCTATTATTAACCTATAATTATTAAAACTTGGTTATTATCAAGCTTAATCCTTAAATACTTAAATGCAAATCAACATTCTAGTTTACTTAACATTTTGCGAGCGCTTAACATTTGTGAGTGCTGATTATTCTTAATATCTGCAAGCGATGATGAAAATTATTTAAATGATAGAATTTAGACAAGATATATACAACAGTATTTTTAATAACAACTCAGAAACCAATTAAGATATATAATTATATTTTATTAATACTATTCTTCTTTCCTTCTTTAAAATCAAATTAATAACTGTACAATTGACTTTATTATTATATTAATTAACTATAGAATTAATACAAAATTTTATATATGCATAACAAAATAAATTTAATATACAAGTTTGTCATTTGGGATATTTTAACATAAGCTGGCTAAAAATGACATTTAAAAAAAATATTTCATTGAATGCTTACTTAAGACTTTCCTAACTTATTATATCATAAAAATAAATTTCATATATAACTTGTGTGTTTTATTTCACTTCCATTCAAATGTGAAGCCCTGCTTTTAAATTTACCCTATTTAAACTAATCATGCATAACCTATTCTTTTGACATGTTTGTATAAGCAGTTACACATGCACACACACCCTGTGATATGTTAACATATATTTTTAAAATATGTTCTTTTATATTAGGGATTAATACATAAATCACATATATAAAAAAATATTCTTGCAACCTTGAGCAAAAGAAAATAAAATATATTATATCAAATTTAATATGCAACAAAATAAAAAAAACATTATAAATGCATATATTTATAGGTTCCTCATTATCATAATAAATGAAGAACAATAAAAAAACATTTTGATATTACAATATATAATAAAAGAAAATAATAAAAAAATAATGAAAATTTAAGTTTAAAGATTTAAACTGTGTTTGTGTTATGATATGGGATATTGAGAATGACCATTGATAAACAAGCCTTTAATGTTTCGGTATCAAAAAAATGCTTTGACCAATAAATTAAGGTTTACTTTTAATAAGTAAGAATAAAAAGTCTGTTAATGAAAGTTCATAGTTACCTGATTATTTTCACTTCTTATAAATGTCTCAAGTTTGAATTTTCAGACTGCTTGTCTCACGTAGTTTCAATAAGTTGATTTGCTCCATTTAAAAAAAGAAAAGTTCTTGCAGATACTTTTAAGATAAACATGAATTAATTGACTTGCTTATTTCAACAATTTTAAAATTATTTATTGTTGATACTTTTGATAATGCTGAATTCATTGACTGGCTTGCTTCTACCATTTCAAAAGATCGGAAGGATCAAAAAAATCATTGTAGACACTTTAGATGAATGTGAGGAAAACATTAAAAAAAATTGATTCATAGCTTAATCAAACTTGGCTATATATATGGTTTTTTTATTCATCTTTTCTTTCTTCTTCTCTTGTCAAAGATGATGATTAGATTATGTTTGTGGCTGGTTTTAAATTTGTCCATTATTTTGGTTACTATGGACTGGTATATGAGTCCACAGTAGAATATTGATTTAACCCATTCTGTCAGATTTTAGAGAGCAGAAACAATGGTTTTAACACAGCATCCTAATTATTTTCTTCATAATGAAAATATTTTTAATACCATTTTATAGAATTTTAATAACTCTATATTAATCTTGGTGTGAGCTACTTTATATATATATGCACATCTTCTGTATTTATTTTAAAACAAGAGTCATTCTTCTTCTTTACATTCCTTTTTTTAAAGAGAGTAAAAAATCAATAGCCCATACTCTTAAAAAATGAAAACTGTCAATCTATTTTCAGTTTAAAATGATTGCATAGATTGCATATTTCATAGATTGCATATTTTGTTAATATTATTAAATGATTTCTTAAAAAAAACTACATATTGTTAGCTCACTCACTTCAAAAACCAAAAACTGAACTGCTTCTCTTCTCTAAAAAATATTGAAAAAAAACTGAGAGCTTACATATCTTCTTTAATAACATTGAAAAAAAAACTGTTTGCCATATCTCTTCTTTAATAATATTGAAAAAAAAAACTGCCCTCTAAATATTGCTTCATTTGTTTATATTGTGAATCTTTGATCAAAGAAAAGGACCACCTGGAAATCTGATCTTGAGATAAAGATCAAAGCTTCACAAGTTTGACGGTCTGTCGCAATTAATAAAAACTTAGGATTAATTGTTACATTTATCCCATCCAAGCATCACTTCCCTCTCTAGATATCTACAATCTAGATAATACAAAAACAACAAAGCTTGCAATCTTAGTCATTAAAGATTTGTGTAAAAATGTTTTATGTTTAAAATATCTATACTCACACATGTACATTTTCATATCCTAATCTACTAATCTTGATCACTTTACTTCACACTTTCTTTCTGATCTGCTTTATTTAATAAGAATATGGCTAAATAATTTCAACACATTATTTAATAAAATATAATAAATCCCTATATTAAATATTGTTTCTCATTACCTTGTCTTTTTACAACTGCTTATTTATTAACTATTTATAAACTATATAATAATAA